>JAYESA010000007.1:21357372-21722416 GCA_036927795.1 Iris macrosiphon | reverse complement strand
TACGGGTGCTAAGTTGAGATGACAATCGATATCAGAGGTAATATGAACATGATAATCGATAGCCGATTTTAGGAAGGTTTGTTCAGAGGTAATATGAACATGACAAACTCCCTGGGTTGGCGAATAATCTCCGAGGAGCGTATCTTTCCGTCAATCGAGCCTTCTGTACGCTTAGGGACTTCGCTGGCGTAATTTGGAGCTTCGCTCTGGTTGGCGAAAGGCTGAGGATGTCCTCAGGCGGCCATCAGCTTCTCGCGTAATCCGGAGAGTAGGCAGATTGCTCCCTCGCTGGCGTAAAGGCCGAGGAGTTGAGTACTCTGCTGCTTGCTTTCCCTTGCGGAGATCACAGCGCTCATCTGGTTCCCCGTAGAGGTTAGATATTGTCTTACGCGCGGAGCATGCTTTGTACTTCTGATTTGGCGCTGAGGCATCATCCGAAGTTTTGTCTATTCCACCATGGACGGGAGACTGGTTTCTACGCGTAGAGCGCAGTAGATACCTCTGGGTTAGCGCTGAGACTTTTTCCAAAGTTTTGTCTGTACCGCGCATAGCGGGAGACTGGTTTCTACGCGTAGAGCGCAGTGGATACTTCTGGGTTAGCGCTGAGGCTTTGCCCGAAGTTTTGTCTGTACCGCGCGTAGCGGGAGACTGAATTTTACGTGCAGGGCACGGAGGGAGCAATGCTACAAAATCATTGGTCGGAGAGATCGGAGAGATCAGAGAGTCCACAGGAATGGTAGAGGATGTCTTTGGCATCCAGACTTTGCGCAGCTTCCTGTTGTCTTGGACGGAGAGAGGGTAAGGGCTACCCCCGGTTCGAAGCATGTCTTCGTAGGCAGACTGGTCGAATTGGACGACCAGTGTCTTCTTCACGGTTCCTATAGATACCGCATCGTGTTGAGCAATTACTTCCTCATCAGAAGAGAAAGACGTCCCCAGCAGAGTCGCCATCTTGTTTGTGGTATTAAACGAAAGAATGAAGATGTATTCAAGATGGGGTTTATACGAAACCCGCCTTCTTTGGTTTACAAACAAACTTGTACAATTTGATCCTACACGAGGATATGGGAGTACAATTTATTTAATCTGGGTAAATATTGCTATAGGTGTCTGATCTGCAGTCGATCACATTAGCCCTTGGACCACACGATGTTGAAGAAGTGCCGTGGAAGACAGGTAGCAGCTTCGAAGGTTGCAGAAGAGGGTGGATGCACGATGCCAAAGTCGTCGATCCCTACTCTTTTGCCTGAGCTCCGGGTTCTCTCTTTCTCTCTCTCTCTCTCTCTCTCTCTCTCTCGACCGTTGGATCTGGTACTGGATCTCTTGATCAGTTTTTAGACCTAACTTCTTTGACCCTCCAATTTGTCGACCTTTTTTCCCATTGATAGGGGTCTCTATTTATAGAGTTTTGGTGACAGTGACCACTCTGTCGGTGTAAAAACCGAGGAGTGGAAAGTACAGCACCCTTTTACACAACGGTTAAAATAATCAATGCCTGCGTATAGATGACCTTTTGAGTGAGCATGTGACGCGTGTCCAACTAAGGGGACAAAACGCGTATATCTGCTGCGAAGATCACGGCGTAGAAGCCACGTAGGTAGGTATCCCTTGTGTAGAAGAGGTTGGCGTAGAAGCCAAATGACTGTCACCCTGGCGTAGAAGCCAAATAGGCATAGAAACCGAGTAGGCGTAGAAGCCGAATGGGCATAGAAGCCGAGTAGGCGTAGAAGCCGAATGGTCGTAGAGACTGAGTGGGCATTTGAAGCCGAATGGTCGTAGAGACTGAGTGGACGTAGAAGCCGAATGAGCACAGATCCTGAATGGGCGTAGAAGCCGCTGCGTACCGTGCCATAGTGCTGATGTGGGCGTCTTAGCCAAAATTATGGCTTTTGAAGATATAATCAAATCTCTTGCAGAGATTTGCCACCATCTTATGCATTAAATGCGGAGGCATATTTTGAAGGTCTGCAGCCCTTCTGTGCATCCGTCGCAGAGACGTGCCTCGAGAGAAACTGTCACCGTTCTGTACAATTAGACGTAGAGACGTGCCTCGAGCCCCGTACAAAGTGCAGCTTTTGACGTGGCAGGCGGTTTGTCTACTGTGGAGAGTAAAACAGCTCATGTTTGCCTGTGTAAAACAAGGCAGCGTATCCCCTTGTACGCGAAAGAGCAGTTTACGCTGAGGAGACGTCAGTAAACGACGGTTCGGTGATATTTTAACCAAATCCTCTATATTAAATACAGAGATCCGCCATCATACTGTGGTGCGCGTCCCGAGGGGTCTGTCCTCGTTTCCAGCCATCGTCTGGGTAGCCGTGCAGCACTTTTTGTCAGGAGTCAGAGGTCAGGTTCACTGCGTGACTTGACAGGTTCATTTCGGGGAATACGAAGCGTTTCTCGTACGCTTTAACGCTGCTTTGAGAGCAGATGAGTTTTACGCCATGGAGGCGATGAAGAACCCTGTCTACGCTGAAGCGACTTTGACGTACTGCACTTACGCGGATGGTCCTTTGAGCTTATACTTTACGCTATGTTTAGCGGAGAAAGCTCTGCTTGTCCGCTTGATGGCTCTGAAGGCCTCTATTTACGCTGCTCTGCATCAGTATGCAGGGTAGCTCCTCCCAGCGTATTTTTCATGCTTCTACAATCACATTACCAGTCGGCTCAGTCTCCTCTACGGTCATGGAAAAAGCTCTGCCCAGTGGAGGTACTCCCCTTTGCTGGTGCTGGGCAAACTGTTGCTGTTGCGTAGGAAGTGGGGGTCCTCTTGGCTGCGTGGCCACTGGCAGTCCAACTGGTCCTCTCTGGGCTGAGGCCCCCCTATAGGAGGTGCGGTAGGATACTCTATCATCTGATGTGCAGGCGATCCACAGAATAAGCGCACGCCTAATCTCTTCCGACAGACCACCCATGAATTCTCTGGCTTCTTTCAATAGTTGCATAGGGGAGCTTGTTACACTTGCCTATGTGGCTGCTGCTGCACCTGCTGAGCTGGGGCTCTGACTGGGGGTCGGTGCTGTTGCGGAAATGTCCTTGGCTAAAACTGTGGACGCCTTGCCTGCCCCTGACTACTACCACCGTCGAGAGCATCCATGTTCCTCTTGGTCCGAAGACCCATATCTACCTCGACCCTTTGAGCCTCTGCCAATATATCAGCAAAAGTCGTATGAGCCAAAGAAATATGGACCTTGACCTCTTGGTTCAAGCCTTATCTAAATCTTCTAGCTCTATCCTCCGGTTCCCTCACCATGTACTCTGCGAATCGACTCAGACTACCGAATTTTGCAGCATACTCATTAACGGTTATCTCGTTCTGCTCCAAGTTCTGGAATTGCTTCTCCAAAACCCCTTTGGCTACTGCAGGAAATAATTTTCTCTTAAAGAGGTCCTTGAATTGCCCCCAAGTTAGGTTTGGATTTGTAATCCTAGGCTCATTTTTCAACCAAGTACGATCAATGTCGTGAAGTTGTAAGCCAACAGCCTCAATCTTTAGGTCCTCGAAAAGCCGAGAAACTCTCATAATCCTCTCGATATCTTCGGCCACTCATGAGCGTAGAGGATTCTCTTTATCCCCTTGAATATCCAAGGCTCCATCTTCTTGAAGTCCTGGATGTTACCTACCTTCGGTTGAGCGGCCTGTTGTTGTGGTTGTTGGGCAACCCTCTCAATGGTTGCTAGGGTAACCTGTTGGGCATTTTCTATTTCTTTCCTCAGCATTTCTATATGCTGTCTCTGGGCCTTTGTCTGAGCTTTTTGAGCCTCCATCATGCTTCCGAAGAGCTCGTGTAAAGGCTGAGGAGGAGGAGAAAGACTCTTCGATCCAGCTGATGAGGCCTAATATGATGCGGGTGGTGTAGGGAGAGCCCTATTGGCTCTGGAATCACACGCTCTAGTCTTGGATGGCTTTCTGAAAGGTTGAAAACAACATGAATTCAATTAATATGGCACAAGATAATATAGTATTCAAAAAGGACAACCAACTATGAAAGAGGTCCGATTGCTCGAAAAGAATTAATAATGGTTAGCAAGTTGAGTCTATGGGTTTCCCTAATTGTGATTGAGTATTTTTCTATTCCTAGTATGTATATCCTATGGCAGGTTCACAGTCGTACATCTAACTTGAGTACCACTACGAGTTTCCAACCTTGTGCGAAATCAAACATGCATGGGCTACTATAAAAATGTGCCACGACCCGTACCCTGGATTTGGGCATGTATCATGAGTACGTTCAGCCTACGTCACAGTGTCAGCGGTAGAATATTGTACCAAGTGTAATCTATAATCCACAACATATATATATATATATATATATATATATATATATATATATATATATAATATCCGTACTATACTCAATCACAGGTGCTAGATTACATGAATACACCAGAGATAATAAAGAAATAATAGTCTCGATGCGGGTCCAAGAAGTCTCTCAAAAAAAAGACTGAATATCTAAAGAACAATATTCAAAATACTCTAAAAAAATTGTCGGAGAACAATACGGTCCAAAACAACTAACAAAACCACTACTATACTAAACTACTCCATTGCAGACGGGGTCTGAGCTGCTAACTCTCCCTGATCCTCCTGAAGGGAACGATCAGGCTCAGTTATGTCACTAACATACGGTCCATAATATGTAGGGATCGCATCCTCATCGTAGTCACCTAAAATATGGTTATCCAGTCAGGAAAAAAATGAGTACATCACAGTAAAAATAGTTCCAACACATGGTAGAAGCTATAAGACAATAAATAGTAAAGAATATATGATAGCAACAAAACTAAAATCATAATAAGGCAATCAGAATAACTAAATATTGAAGTCCTGTCATGAAAGATGTAGTACAATATCTCCAAGCAACATAGAAAATAATTTCAATGTATGGAAGAACAGATAGGAACAAACTACTCTACGTGATTTGAATACCTTGTTGACATGTGAACGGCTAAGGATAAAATTTGGTAAACCACACGTGACGTGCATGGCTTCTATTATTTCAGTAAGACCAGGGGATGGAAAGGGTAGTTCACACGTCCACTAAGTATTTTTCCTACCTACGAGTATAACATGGATTTTGAACCAGTCATGAAAAAATAACAATAACTCAGAACAGTCATGTATTTCATAATAATAATCCATCATACTAATCTGTGTAACAAGTGTCGAGAATAAAATAATTATTACTAAGCATGCATTATAGAGATTATCAAGCACTGAAAGTAATCACAGAAATATACTCGCCTGTGGTCCTTAGCTGTGGTACAATTATGTCCCAAATCAGAGTCCAAATCCTACGTATGGCGTGTTACCATGTCAAGAGATAATTTAATTTAATTTATTTAATTCTGAAATAAGTACTCTAAAATCTTATTTTAATCTTATTATTCTAATTTTTTAGATAAAATTTTAAATTTTGTCCAAAGAACTCGATTTATCAACTCGAGACTCATAACACGCAAATCGAGATGATCTGTTGGCTGAAAAGTTAATAAATATAAACTCGACTTTCATACATGATTTCCTATAGATTTTAGTGTCACAAACATGCTAGAATTTATGGCTCATCCGGATTCGAATTCGTTTGGAAACTATTGCACATACAAAATCGTATTGTGCAACGGTGGTTATTGCTAACCTAGAAGTTCTACAGAATTAACATCATAGAAATAATTCGAATTAAATTCTGGAAAAAACATATGTCTACGTTATCGATGATAGCTTTCCGAAACTTCAAACGATTCGTGATTCGGATCCCTGGTTCTCCCATAATCGCAAAAATACTGAGTCGCATCTATTTTTAGACATGTTGTGTTCTACGAATTTTCCAGAATTTAATACTCTCAATTTTTTGACGCAACTGTTATGTCATCGAAGTTCAAGAAGAGAGCTTTGGTATCGAACAAATGTTGGGTGTACCACTTTAATGTGTAGCAATCCCGCATCGCATGGTGGATGTACCGGTAGAAGTGACAGTACTTCAGATTATTTATGTATGTTGCTTCCGGCTGGCGTTTGACGTCGGGGAGCCAAAGTTTTTCTTCCTTCATCAGCATGTTGAAGATGGGCATGACATCATCATCCTCAAAAGAGTAAGACTCCTTTGGTTTGGAGCTTCCGCCTCTTTTTGCTCTGGCTTCTTGGTTAAGTTGGCAACCAAGGCTTGCTTCCCTTTTCCCTCGCGGCTGCTGTCATCGTCATTGTTGTTGTTGGGACATCTCCCTCTATCATCGGTGATAGGGATCTGTATGCCCAAGAGTCGGACGTCCTTGACTTTCTTCTCGGCGCCGAAAATTTTTATAATAAAAGTCGTCCAGTCTTTAAGCTGGCTATCACCCATCCAGAGGCTGACTGTCGGAAGTAGGTTTCTCCAGCACATTTTCATTAGCGTCGTCTCGGGGTTGCCAGGAGGCAGCCTCAGTACATCTTGTCGGAACCACTCGATATAATTTTGTGCTAGTTCTTTTTCTCCCTGGGCAACGTCCATCAGGGAGAACATAGTCATATAACTTCCTGCCTTATAGAATCTTTGAAAAAAAACTCTTGAGTTCGTCGAACGATGAGATGTGGTTATCTTGGAGATTGCAAAACCAGTCAAAGGTCACCCCGGATAATGCCCCGACGAAGAGCCTAGTGAGGATAGCATCGTTGCGGGGTAGGTGCCTCGTCATAGTTTCGAAGTAGCTCATATACCGGCGAGGGGAAGACTTCCCGTCAAATATGTCGATATTGAAGGGTCTGTACTTGGGCGTATATGGTACATCCCTCCATTCCAGCGGGTATGGCTGCCGCACTCCGAGATCCCGGAGTGAGTCCCGATTGCACATAGAATCGATGCAGGCTCGAAGTTCTCGGACCTCCCTCATCACTTCCTTAGCTTCATCTATCGCGGGAGGAGCAGATGACCCTGGTAGAGCGTGACAGCCGCCAACGTGGGGAGCTGTTGCATTTGAATCTGCATTAGTTCGAGGGTCTTGGCCTGAGGCCCTTGGTGATTAGGAGGCTACATTCGCCTTGATATCTAGCACTGCTTGGGTCAAGACTTGCATTGACTCACTCATAGTGTGTATCATGGCCTCGAGGGTTTCGAGGTGCTGCCGGTCACTGGGGCCTTCGTGGTCATCCTTTGCCATATATGTCATTCTTACATTAGGCGAGTAGGAAGGATGGTTGACGTAGCACTCTGCTTCAGGCTCTTGCAGTGAATAGTCGTCAGGGAGAGCTAGTAATGCTGCATCCTGTTCGGACTCTGATGGAATACTAGCCCCATCGTAGAGGCAGCTTCTTCTCTCCGAGGGTGGCTACTCCCGGGGATTTCAACATCCGTTCCTTGGGAATCCTTATCTCCTTGGAATGCCGGATTGTCGTATAGGTCCGGTGGATTGCTACCCCTAGCTTGTGCAACCCCCAGTAGGTCTGAGGCAGCACTACCCCCAGCAGCTAGGAGCTTCTTCTTCCAGCGGGTGCCCTGGCATCGACAGTTGTATCAGGAGCATCATGCGACATCTTGCTTCAGGGAAGCTTGGGCTGCATAATACGATATGTATGCGGCCTCGCAGACTTTGGTTGCTCGGGCCGCATACTTGGGTGACGGGCGATTGTTGCCAAGCTGGCGCATTTAAGTTGCTCATCTTTTGATGAAGTTCTCCAGCCGCCTTTTTGCATGCAGAATTCTTGGAAGCTTGACCGTCTGTTGCACCTTTCTAGGTTCATTATTCAATTATTGCCAGCATGCAAACCGTCACTTTACTGTATAAATATCACTGTTGTGGTTCATCGTGTTCCATCTTTGGGGAGCCTTCTTATGTCGTCCAAGAGGGGTTGTAGTTGGGAACCCTGGCCACCCGTCCTACTTCTTCGACGTTCTGCTACTGCTGCGTCCCAATCCTCTGGCATCAGGGAGTCGGGAGCTGGAGGGTCTCATGAGGGACGAGCTATCGGTCTTCCGTCGGGTGCCGCAGTGTCTCCTCCTGTAAAGAGGGCACAGGACGAGGACGAGCTATCTGCCGCAACGGACTTTCTTTTGCGCTCGGGTTGACCCCCGAGGCTCTTGCTAGGCCTCTTGAGGCAATTCCAGACTTGACCTTGCTGCCCATAACCGCGGAGGAGAGGGAGACACTGGAATGGAGATAGAGGATACGCCGCCTGTTCCATCGTGCGGGTATTCATTCGATTCAGGAGGTTGCGGCTGTACTTCGGGAGGCTCGTGGCTCGCCTCCCTGAACGTCTTTTCTCTCTCTCTCTCTCTCTCTCTCTCTCTCTCTCTCTCTTTATTTTGTATGGGCCATCGGTGGCCTCATGATGTAGCCTCCCCTTGGCGCTTTAGTAATATAATAACAATATTTTGCTCATCCATCTTTGTCTGGTACGTAGACGTCTTTATGCGTCCTCGGTGTTCTAAGGCTATTCAGGTCGCATGAGGTCCACCTGTGTGGCTTACAACTCTTGGTCGTACGGGTCTCATGCGACTTTTATACGACTTGTTTTCATATTGATAGTGCAAGAGCACTTATGCGACATGCATAATTTTCATGTTTCTACCTATCCGACCCTGGTCTCACTCAAAGATAGCACCATTTTGAAGCTCATAAAGGAGAAATATTATCTTCTAGGATTACAAGATCGGTTAGCTAGCTATAGCAACGAACACGTGACCAATTGAGTTTCGTTGAAAATTCTAGTTTCTGTTCTTAATCGTAACTTAATTTATAAGATTGCTGATTCCTGTTAGGAACCGGATCCCAAATGTTCGATGCATGTGGCAAGACAAGTTTGGTTAGAAGAGCCATTCCATTCCACATGGTAGCGCTTTCCCTTTTCCATCCATCTTGGTTGATATAGAGTATCATGAAGCCACTAACCAAGCTATAAATGGCCAATCTTAGGCCACATGCTGCATCCCATCCTCCATTAAACTGCCTCTACGTGAGGTCAACTCTACTCCATGCAAGGAGGGAACATCAGTTAATTACAGATGCTGGACATGAATGATAAAAGAAAGGTATTGATAAACAGGCCGACCCTGAGATAAGCATGACAAGACTTCGGATTTGGATTCAGGTCATTTGGCTTTTATAGTTCCGATCCAAACTTATATATATATATTTTTAATAGGAATGAAGGACAACCAAAATTAGTTTCGGTTCAGACAACATAATCCTCTAGGCCGGTCCTGTTGATAAGTTAATAGATACTGGAGGACATGAATGGTAAAGCAATTAAGCAAGGCATTCGTAAGTTATTAACAGATACCGGAGGACATGATTCATGAATGGTAAAGCAAGGTATCCATAAGGGGGCATTTGGTACACTGAATTTTTTTATTTAAATTTTGGACAAATTTAGAGTGGAAAATCAATTCTCGTGTTTGATTTAGGTTATATAAAATTATTTTCAAAAATTGTAAATACTCCGGTAAATAATTTATCCACAAAACATGAGAATCCTATCCCTTAAGAATATATGGATTTTTTTTTTTCCGGACAAAAAAATTTGTGTTTTTTTTTTGTTTTTTCTATACTATTTTGTTTTTTCATTTTTATATCTTTTTTCATTTTTAATTCTTTTCATTTTTTAAGATTTTTTATTTTTATATCTTTTTTCATTTTAAAGTTGTTTGCAGTTTTTAATTTTTTTTCTCCAATTTCTTAAGAATGATTTTTTTTTTCATTTTTAAGATTTTTTTTTTTGTTATTTTTTGTTTTTTTCAGTTATTTTGTCATTTCAATTTTTTTTGGTTTTTTCAGTTCCTTTTTTTGTTTTATTTTCAGTTTTTTTTATCTTTTAAGCATGATTTTATTTTATTTTTTAAGATTTTTTTTGTTTTTTCTTATTTTTTTTATCCCTTCCTTTTATTTTTTATTTATTTTTATTGTTTTTTTGAATTTTCTTTTAGAATGTTTATATAATCACCAAATATAAAAATATAATTTTTAAAAAATTTAATTACCAAATTTTAATTTTTAAAAATATAAAAATTTTGGTCTATATAGGATTCTGGGTACCAAACAAGCATAAGTTACTAATAGATACGGGAGGACATGAATGGTAAAGCAAGGCAAGGTATTCATAAGTTTTTCTGGACTAGTAAAACAAAATTGTATGACCGCCCTTTTGAAAGTTAGGTGAAAACTTGGAACAGGACGCGTGTGCATATATGTTGTTGCTCAAGCAGTTTATAATTACAAACTTACGAATGTACAAGTACAACAACAAGAAAATGTTATATGATAAACAGGTAACCTAATATAACGGTATCAGTACAATAAGGCCCTCTTTGGTATCATTTTCGTTTATTTGTTTTTACAAATATTTTGTTTCTAAAAAGTTTAATTTTAGTTTTTTTTTTTTATGAAAAATAAACACGTTTGGCTTATCTAATTGGTTCTTTTTATTATAAAAAAAATATGTTTTGTAAGCAATAAAAATACAAATTTATTTATTTGTGGTAGGATCACAATTCAATATCCTTTAATATAATCAAGATGGTTCATGGTCAGGGGCAGATCCAGGGATGGGTTCACTCCAGCCGCAGTTTCTTGATCCGTCTCTATTCATGCTAAAAACTCACAGAAATTCCAATGCTAGATTCTAACTTGAATTTTCAAAATATAAACGAATGTATAGTTCAGAATGTTATTACTATTGTTAAATTAGTCATGATTATTATGAGCCAAAATAAAATAAAATTCTAAATTGAACATGCTTGACGCAATGTCCATACCCATGAAACTTAATCGACTTTGTGTAATATTTATCTCCACTGCATTCTGAACCTTTACACGTGGGTTAGCAGTCACTTCTTCAATATCATTGTACATGTACGTGCTCATGTCTAATTTGTATAAAAGTATCATGATCATGCACTGTGAATATTTTGTTGGGCGTTGCACTTGCACATTAATCACTTCAATACTATGATATATCCTTAATTAGCTTTGTAGCCCTATGTACCTAAACCCTAATCCTATAAATGTAGTTCTCACCGTCTGGGAGATGTGACCTTGTTGTTCTTTAACTCTGCCATGTTGTTGTTAATCTTACTTTAGGGTAAGATGGTTTAATCTAGTCACATATTCATCACATTAATTACAGGAAAATCTTAACGTCCATGTCCCTACAACAAACTATTGAGTTTGAGAGGGTTGATGGTTAACGGCTAGTCTGGTTTCCTTTTGTAATAAAAATGGTTATTGTTTTCTTTGTTATCTTGATCTTGATCTTGATAGAGAACAATGAAGTTTGTTTGATTTTCACAATTTGGTCTTTTGGCCCTACCCAAAAAAGTACGATTTCTATTTCAAATAAATCTTTTGCCATTTCAAGTCGATCGAAAACAAAATGGCCCTAAAAACTTATATTATTGTGACAAATTTTTTAGTAGTATTTTTTATGCAATTTAGCCTTGACATGAATGAGTAATATTTGATAATAAATTTTTAATGTACTTCTTGAGTCCCATAGTGTTATAAGAAGGGTCCAAGTTAGCTGTGATTCATCTTTGAACGAGGACAAAAGTTTATTGAAGATATTTCTTGTGCGTAAATTGGAAAATATGGGACTAAAAAATGTTTCCTAATTTTATTCCTCTTCGTCTTATTTGGTGAATGTTGTAAAATAATGTCCCCTAATTTTATTACAAGCAAAGTATTATTTTTTGCTTTCAATTTTTAAGCATTAACAGAAAAAACAAAAGCAAAAGGAATAACAATCGTAGATATTTACACAGGAAGGAAAGTTATTTAGTGTAACTCCTTCTGTTTTATGGTGGCCCATGCAGGTATTGGTCGCAACTTGTGTGATTCGTAGTATTGCTCAGAATTTGAGTATTACTACGAGCCTGCTATAGGATATAGGATATAGGTCATGGATGAGAATATACTCAATCACAACTAGGAAAATTTTTAATCTGTTTATTTTGCTATCCTTATCATTCAAAAAAAAAAATTATTTTCTTTAGATGTTACTGTCCTTCTTTGATAATATCGTATCGTGTACCTTATTGACTTCTTTTTGTTTCAATCTGCCTTCAGGACGGCTCTGAAGGTCAGATTTGTCCGCTCGAGTATAGCTGCAGGTTCTAAGAGATCTGCTACATCTCGACCTCCTACCCAGGCAGCTGGCGTTGCTTCTCCTACTTCGCCTGTTCGAGTAGGAGTTTCAGCAATTTTCGGGGGTCCTCCTCGCTCACCTTTTCGGAGAGCTGCTATGGCTGTTATAGAGGACCTTCCTCCACCACCACAGTTTTTTTTTCCGGGAGGTGTGCCTGCTGATGGGGCATAGTTTCTTGCATTGATTCAAGGCATGGTGGATGCGGGCCAGAGGATGACAGCGAAGGCTCAGCGTGTTCACGTTGAGGCACAGAGGATGCAGAAGGAGGCACATCAGAGGCAGACAGAGCTGATGAGGGAGAGAATGGAGAATGCTCACCAGGTGGCTATACAAGCAGTGGAAAGGGTTGGCCAGCAGCAACCTAGTCAACAGCAGCAGCAGAAGCCAGGGACTATTGTGGACTTCAAGAGGATGGTACCTCGAAAGTTCAAGGGTACAAAGGGGATCCTCTACGCTGACGACTGGCTTAAGGACATAGAGAGGAACCTACAGTTGGCTCAGATTCCAGAAAGCCTACTGATAGAGTAAGCCGACAGTAAGATGTTTGACATTGCACTTACATGGTACCGCACGGAGCCGAGACTTATAGTGCCGGGACTTACTTGGGATAATTTCAAAGCTCTTTTCAAGGAGAAGTTCTTCCCCGACGTAGCTCTGGGAGCCTTAAAGAATCAGTTCCATGACTTAGAACAAGGAAACATGTCGGTAGATGAGTACGCCACAGAGTTCTCCCGCTTGAGCCGCTTTGCACCAGCTATGGTTCGGGACCCAGAAGACCGAGCCCGAAAGTTCAGAAAGGGGCTGGTGAGGAAGATTAAGTGGCGTACTTTATGTCGTCGCACGGCGACTTATGAGTATATTTTAGTAGATGCTCAGGTTGCCGAGAAGGATCTGAATCTCAAGACTAAGAGGGGCCGAGATGTTACGG
This sequence comes from Iris macrosiphon, assembly GCA_036927795.1. NCBI lineage: Eukaryota > Viridiplantae > Streptophyta > Magnoliopsida > Asparagales > Iridaceae > Iris > Iris macrosiphon. The sequence continues at coordinate 21,709,376 of JAYESA010000007.1, read as the reverse complement.
GAGGTGCGAGTAGCAGCGGGACCTGCTAAGCGTCCCCACTTTCAGCAGCATCAGCCGAGGATATTTTAGCACCACTACCAGTAGCACCAGGCACCAGCTTGTGGATATGTTCAGCAGCATCCACACAGCCAGGTACAGCATGTCATGCCCCGATCTCCCGCAAGATAATCGGCCATCCCCGCTAGGTGAGAATCACCATGCCAGCGCTTCCGCGGGACGATCGCTTGACCCATCTGGGCGTGATACAGCACGAGCATGAGTGTCACGCCCAGTCCCAAAATACGTAGGACTAGGACACGTAAGCATGCCAGCCGCCTGTATATATGGTAACTCCAATATATGGAAACCAATATACATGCGTACGCTGTATAATGAATAATAATTCACAAGTGGTAAAACTATCACAAGTCACAGGGTATAATCTAATTTTTATCTACAGAAATCAAAAATACATGAATAACCAATAACCAGGTAACTAGATCTCAATAATAAGTATCTAAAGAATGACAGTCGGATGGAAACAAATCCACTACCGAAATAGGATGTAAAATGAACAAGATAAACCCCAAATAAATACAATATCTAACCATCACGAGGCTCGAAGGGAAGACCTCCTCGAAATATAAGTAGCCTGTCCGGATCTGCGCTCCCACGAATACTCATGAACATCTATACCTGGAAAGGGACCAGGTCCTCAGAGGGACATAACAAGATACATAGAAGCATGCCATAATATAAATACTGAAAAATAAAGGGGGTGTGCTAACCATCTAAGTGAATGCAATTTAAAGACCTTGTAGTACGCATGGGAAAGTATAGGCTTGACATATGCTGACATAATTCACCAATCGTCGTGACTGGCTAGTATATGTATCATATGCCCCCAGACACATGGGTAGCTCTGCAATCGTCCATCTCCGAGGAGCATGGTACGAAGGTATAACATACAAGAAGGGGGGTGTCCCATACGTCTAGTAGTTGTCTTCCCCGCCCAATGTAGATATACAAGTCGTGAACACGACTTGGACATCTCATACTATGATGCAAGTCTCAATAAAATAAACAACTAAGCTACATACCGTTACACGTGTTGCTCACACTGATGGCCAGTCGCGCATGAGACACGCGTCCCTACATGAACTCACTCTGTGATATGTAATGATACGTGTCAAGGCCTGGGGAGTCATATCAATAACTCCACAACTTTATGTGGGTCTACTAGACACTAGGTCAGACACAAGTCCTAACGTCAACGCCTTCGTTGACTGCACCCGAGTCTGCTCGAACGCGCACATTTATATAATATTAAAATAAATAAACATGTAACTAAAATGACTGGATTTAAACAGTACAACAAGGCAAGATATAATTGCCTGGCAAGAGAGCTGCAAAATATTACGTCCAGATGTCAAATGCCAAAAGTCAGAAACTATGGCCTCAGAATAAATGCCTTCGAATGCTGAAATAAATATCACCAACGGTCTCAAAAAATATCAAATAGCTAGAAAAACCTGTCCTTAAGTCCAATTTGGACACAGGGGCAAAAATAACAGTTTTCGATCAAAACGGGGTCCACATGTGGGCCACTTTGCACCGAAAAACATGTCAGGGTCAAAGGTCTCCAAATTTGCCAAACTTAGTGTCAACAAGTCCAGAACGTCGATACGAACCCAATGGAATGTCCAGAACTGGATTCCGATGTGCCGATCACAAATTCGCCCGTCAAGTGGAGCCTGTGGGGCCCACGATACGGGATTTTGTCAACGTTCTTAGAATCGAACCAAACTTGGGTCACAGGACCAGCGTATTGTTACGAGTCCGATGGCACAAGTTTTGTTTCGATCCGACGTGTGTACACAAAGTTACAGCGTATTCCAGAACATGCGGATACGGGGCGTTGTCGGCGGATACGCGTTGATTCCGGTGTGTACGCACATCCAAATCAACTTCTGCGAAATCTCGTACGTCCGTATCAACGGCGCACACGTTTGGGTGAAGACCGCGTGCGACCAAGTCGTCCCGTTTGGCGGAGAGTACTCAGTTTCGGGTAAAAATGGGTATTATTTTTCCTATTTTTTTATCGCGGTTCGCGATCGCCACAGGACGTGATGCACCGAGCGGGTTGCACGGGCATCGAGAGGGTTACATAGACTAGTGTCACAACTGACGGAATGAAAAATGGAACAACGAGGAGAGAGAACGGGTTACCTGAACAGGGCTCCATGGAAACTGAATTTTTTGTGTCCGCGAGTCGTCTTGACACAACACGACACAGTGTCCGGGCTGTGTCCGGCTGCTGTGTTGTGTCCTGGTCACTGTTTAGGCTGAGGATCGTCGGGGTTTTGCCGTGGCGGCTCAGGGCGTCGGAGGAGGAGGACAAGTGGTGGTGATGGGTGGTGGACAGGGTGTAGGCCGGACGGGAAAACGCTGGACAGGAAGGAGGAGGAGGAGGTTGAGGTCGGGGCTGGCCGGGGTCGGGTGGCTGGGTCGTGGCCGCTGCGTCGAGGGGATCGTGACAGCGAGGGAAGTCGACGGTCCAGTCGTCGGTGAGGTCGGTGGACTCGGCGGAGGAAGGAAGAGAACATGGGGTTAAAGACGAGGGGGTCTCGAGCAGGGAGGACTGGGCTCCGGTCGGCGGTTGGGGGCTGCTCCGGCTTCTCAGGCGAAGCGCAGTGGACGAGCACGGCTGCGGGGATGAGTCGAGGGGATCCGGCGAGTCACTGTGGTCGATGGAAGACTCGGCGGTTGCAGAGGTCGAGGAGGGGGGAAAGGCGGAGCTACTCCGGCGATGGGGGGGTCGGCTCACCGCGGGGAGGGGGAAGGCGGAGCTACTCCGGCGGGGGGGGTGGCTGACGGCTAGGTTAGGGTTAGGGATTTATTTTATAGAAATTAAATTTTAGGGGTGGGGGTAATTAGGTAAATTTAGAATAAAATATCTATTATATATTTTAGGATATTTGTGGATATTTTTATGTGGGTCCCGCTTCCAAATGGACGGTGCAGGTTCACCGGCCAATAGGAGGCTGATACCTCACACAAAAATTTGCAGAAAAGTCCCTTTAATTTCATAAATTGCATAAAGGTCCTATTTTGGGAAATTGTACAATTACGAAATTGTCTGGGAAAAACATTCGATTTCTGAAAATGCTAAATTGCACAGAACTGAGGAAAATTGCTGTGTCAGGGCCCTGGTGGGGGTGGGGGTGAGCCTGGGTAGGGGCTGGGCCTGGTTTCTGGGTGATACGGGTCACCGTCTTTATTAATTAATAAATACTGCGCACGGTGGTTACTAATTATTTAGAGGCAGGTAGGGCCATAATTTCAGTACGGTGTCAATATACTAAATGTAGTATACTCAGTATAGAATATTAATGTATTTTTGTTTGGGCAAAACAGGTGCATGTTGGGCCTCAAATCTCTATTGGAACAGGGATGGGTACAGATCTGGGAATTTAATTAATAAATCATACGGACGTTTGTAACGATATTTGTGCGACTAAAATGAGGCTCATGCCAGCATATCTGGGAGTTGCACAAAGTGCAGGATAGTAGACTGACATGACTAGGAGAGGTATGTAAACTTTGTTTGGGGATAACAGTCAGTGTAACGCTCTAAATAATTCGGTGATGGACAGGTGCACATATCAATAGGATATGTAAGCAAAATAAATTAAAATATTGAAATAAATCCTAAATTGCTAAAATAATCCTAGAAATGCTGAAATCTGGTCGAGGGAGTTTACAATCTACCCAATTTATAAGAATTTTGTCCTCGAAATTAAAACTAAGCCACGGTAGAAGTCAAAGACGGCATAAGATATAATTTAACAAAGTAATTTATATCTTGGTTTACGAATAGGGTCGAAAAATGTTTACGCATGTCGTCCACATGCTTCCAAGTAGATTCTCCTGGCGCGCCATGCTTTCATGCCACGCGGACCAAGAGAATAGACTGATTCCTCAATACCTTTTCTCGATGATCAAGGATTCCCACGGGTTGCTCTTGATACGATAAGCCCGGCCTAATGGTGATCTCTGAACGGTTGAGAACATGACTGTTGTCTGTCAGATATCGCCTGAGTTGCTGTAGCGCCCCGTTCTCCCGATGCGGAGAGCGCGGCTAAGAAACACAAGACGGTATCGTTCGATCGGGATAGATTGAATTAAGAACTCGTCCTCGTTATGGATTTGTTTCTTCGGAATCGATTCCCATATTCAGTGGACTGCGCCCCAAGGATCGTCTTAGCAGCAGAGTCAGGAGGGACCTCTCCGCTGCTATCTTTTATTGCCTCGGTTTTCGATGTCGCTTGTTGCTTTCGTGCTTTGAGTTGGTTTTGGGATTTGCTTGTTTTCCTTGAACGGTTTCGATGGATTTCATTGTTTTCGTTCATTGACTTGCACTTCTATTCCGAGAATGGATAGAGAGGAAGAAGTATTAATCGAGCTATTCGTAATGCAGGTGAACGAAGCTTCCTCCTGCTCTATATAATACTTTCCATTCCAAAGAACGGAGTCGTGAAGCGCCTCCTTCCTTCTCCCTTCCAAAATCCAAGTGAGTGGCTACCAACCCGATTAGCTAGCTCTGCTTCCAGCTTCACTCCCTTGCCCCGATCAAACGATACCAAGTAATAATAAAAGAAACCAAGATAAAAGAAAAATAGACTTGGTTATATGCTTGTCAATAAAACTTCGTGAACGGTTACTTACTTGCATGCTTGTTCGTTCAGAATATTTATCATACGCATAACTGTTCCTAGAGGCTATACAAAATAAAGCATGCATTACTCGTGTTGCCTCAACTGCGTGAAGTGATAATTTAACTAAACATCGTGTGTTCGATCATGGACAACTTGTGCACAAGGATATAAGTTCTGCGGACGGTCGCTGGGGCACTGGCACCGATCCGACCTGGGCAGACTTCGTATTTATAGTCAAATCGTGTGCGGACTGGATAACGTGCAACGCATCGTGTTTTATGAGCTCCTCGTGTTTTCTCGTTGCATGCTATTCATGTCCTTGACTAGTCCATATGGCATCAAGCCAATGATCCTCGTGTGTATATGCTTGCAACGCCCCGTGTGTTTATCGTGTGAATATGGCTTGCAATGCATCGTGTGTGCATCGTGTATATTTAAACCTGTTGCATACTAACTTGTGTCTCCGTGGCAGGGAAGGCATGGTAAGTATTGTGCAGGTCATTCAGACGGGCAGGTAAAATCCACCTAACGGTGGCATGTTCATTTCAGTAAATTCAATATGCTGCTTAACTGTAAATGAACTAAGGCAAGATAGAAACCCACAAAATATGTATGCTTCAATAAACAACGTGTTGATTGGTATAGTCAGGCTAGCTCGCCTTCACCAGCATGTTTCGATATGCTGACCCTCGTTGAAACAGGTTCTCCGCACTAAGGCGAACCGAGCGAGGAGCCGAAGTCGTCTTCCCGATCCAGTCCAGCTGTTAGCGCACCTTCACCGCGCCTCGAAGCCTTTTGAAGCCGAAGCTGCAACTCTTCATACACAAATGCAGCTCCGTGGCAAAGCGATCCTCCAGCCTGGAGGTCTATACATTTTGAGTTTATAAAAGGATGTAATGTACAGGACTGCTATCTCATTTTGAGTCAACCCTTTTGTAAGCCGTTCGGCATATTAGCTAACTCGTTCAAGAGTTTGTAATAGATGTTCATTATCAATAAAGAGAACTTTTCTATGTTTCAAATTTGTGTTTCAATTTATCTGCGTACTCTGAGTATGTGCTTGCTATACAAATCATTAAAGCCTTGTGCGGGCGCAACCCCAGGCCCGCAACGGCGGTCACGAGTCGGGGGACGCCTCGGGGCGTGACATAGTGGTATCAGAGCACAGATTCAAAGTTCCTTAGACTTCGTGCTGGAAAAGTTCCTTTAACGATCAAATTCCTGTGCGAACTCTTGAACTCGCTAGGCCAAAATGAGATACGTTCATGCAATAAGTCCATAATACATTATGATCTTAATGTAATTTACCTTCTTTTGAAGGAATGGATCCAGCGCAATCTGCAGCGCAACCACCGATCGAAATACAAGAGAGCAGTTCGGGAAATTCGGGAAGCTCTCGGAGCCAGCGAGGCATGTCTCAAGTCGACCCCCTAGAGCGGTTAATGAAAATGCTAGAAGAGCAACGACAAAGAGACGATGCTCGTCAAGCCAAGCTCGAGAGTAATCTAGAGACCCGATTCTCAGTCCAACAGAAGCAGGTAGATGCCCTGCAACAAATCGTTCAGACTTTGGCTGCCAACCATTCCGCCGCAACAGCAACGACTCCGGTGGAACAGCCCGTGCTTGAAGTGGAGACGCCTCAAATCCCAAGGCCGAGGGACGTGACTGCCTTCAACTTGGGCCATTTCAAGAAAGTTTGCAACACCCCGTTCAACGGGACTGAGGACCCAGTGGTAGCTCTAGATTGGCTAGCCGAGATCGAAGACCACTTCACTCTGCTAGAGGTCCCCGAAGATAAGCGCGTCGCCTGTGCGCAACTGCAGCTCCGCCTCAACGCACACGATTGGTGGGACGTGCATCGACGATCTCTCCAATTTGATCACGGAGAGGAGGCGATCTCGTGGACGACCTTTCGTGCCGCGTTCGAAGAGGAGTTTATACCGCCTCCAGTACAACGTAAAATGGAAAATGACTTCGTGCAGCTGAGGCAGGGCAGTATGACAGTTAAGCAATACTCCGCCGAGTTCAACCGACTCTCGAAGTTCGCTAGGGCCTATTTACCTGATGCAGCGAGTCGAGCTAGAAGGTTTGAAGGTGGACTACGCCCTGCCATCCATTCGCACGTAGTCAATAATCAGTACGGAACAATGCGTGAAGTCATGAATCACGCCCTATCGCTTGAACCACAGTATCCTCACATTTCCACCGGCACTGTGCATACCTACAATCACAAACGCCAAGGCAATGATGGAGGAAACACTGCTGCAAAGCGCCGAAACAATGGTGGTCAGCACAAAACAAATCCCAACCAAGTATGCCAGTACTGCAACAAACGTGGGCACTCCTTCAGTCAGTGTCGTAAGAGACTTGGGTTATGTCTCGCTTGTGGCAATCTAGGCCATGCCATTAATTCCTGCCCGAATCTTTCTGTTATCGCCCGCAACGTAATAACCCCTAACGGTAAGCACTATTCCTAAGTTTCGGGACGAAACTTCCAATTGGTTGGGTAGGATGTAGCGCCCCGTTCTCCCGATGCGGAGAGCGCGGCTAAGAAACACAAGACGGTATCGTTCGATCGGGATAGATTGAATTAAGAACTCGTCCTCGTTATGGATTTATTTCTTCGGAATCGATTCCCATATTCAGTGGACTGCGCCCCAAGGATCGTCTTAGCGGCAGAGTCAGGAGGGACCTCTCCGCTGCTATCTTTTATTGCCTCGGTTTTCGATGTCGCTTGTTGCTTTCATGCTTTGAGTTGGTTTTGGGATTTGCTTGTTTTCCTTGAACGGTTTCGATGGATTTCATTGTTTTCGTTCATTGACTTGCACTTCTATTCCGAGAATGGATAGAGAGGAAGAAGTATTAATCGAGCTATTCGTAATGCAGGTGAACGAAGCTTCCTCCTGCTCTATATAATACTTTCCATTCCAAAGAACGGAGTCGTGAAGCGCCTCCTTCCTTCTCCCTTCCAAAATCCAAGTGAGTGGCTACCAACCCGATTAGCTAGCTCTGCTTCCAGCTTCACTCCCTTGCCCCGATCAAACGATACCAAGTAATAATAAAAGAAACCAAGATAAAAGAAAAATAGACTTGGTTATATGCTTGTCAATAAAACTTCGTGAACGGTTACTTACTTGCATGCTTGTTCGTTCAGAATATTTATCATACGCATAACTGTTCCTAGAGGCTATACAAAATAAAGCATGCATTACTCGTGTTGCCTCAACTGCGTGAAGTGATAATTTAACTAAACATCGTGTGTTCGATCATGGACAACTTGTGCACAAGGATATAAGTTCTGCGGACGGTCGCTGGGGCACTGGCACCGATCCGACCTGGGCAGACTTCGTGTTTATAGTCAAATTGTGTGCGAACTGGATAACGTGCAACGCATCGTGTTTTATGAGCTCCTCGTGTTTTCTCGTTGCATGCTATTCATGTCCTTGACTAGTCCATATGGCATCAAGCCAATGATCCTCGTGTGTATATGCTTGCAACGCCCCGTGTGTTTATCGTGTGAATATGGCTTGCAATGCATCGTGTGTGCATCGTGTATATTTAAACCTGTTGCATACTAACTTGTGTCTCCATGGCAGGGAAGGCATGGTAAGTATTGTGCAGGTCATTCAGACGGGCAGGTAAAATTCACCTAACGGTGGCATGTTCATTTCAGTAAATTCAATATGCTGCTTAACTGTAAATGAACTAAGGCAAGATAGAAACCCACAAAATATGTATGCTTCAATAAACAACGTGTTGATTGGTATAGTCAGGCTAGCTCGCCTTCACCAGCATGTTTCGATATGCTGACCCTCGTTGAAACAGGTTCTCCGCACTAAGGCGAACCGAGCGAGGAGCCGAAGTCGTCTTCCCGATCCAGTCCAGCTGTTAGCGCACCTTCACCGCGCCTCGAAGCCTTTTGAAGCCGAAGCTGCAACTCTTCATACACAAATGCAGCTCCGTGGCAAAGCGATCCTCCAGCCTGGAGGTCTATACATTTTGAGTTTATAAAAGGATGTAATGTACAGGACTGCTATCTCATTTTGAGTCAACCCTTTTGTAAGCCGTTCGGCATATTAGCTAACTCGTTCAAGAGTTTGTAATAGATGTTCATTATCAATAAAGAGAACTTTTCTATGTTTCAAATCTGTGTTTCAATTTATCTGCGTACTCTGAGTATGTGCTTGCTATACAAATCATTAAAGCCTTGTGCGGGCGCAACCCCAGGCCCGCAACGGCGGTCACGAGTCGGGGGACGCCTCGGGGCGTGACAGTTGCGACACGTGGAATACATCAAGTACTCCCTCAAGTGAAGGTGGTAGCGCAAGTTGATATGCCACTACTCCAACTCTTTCTAGCTTGTCAATGGTCCAACATACCTTGGACTCAACTTGTTGCGTCCTCTGAATCGAATGGTGCCTCTAGTAGGTGATATCCTCAAGAAGACATGGTCGTCCTCTTTGAATTCCAAGGGACGATGATGACGGTCTGTTCACTACTTCTTCTGTCTTGCACTGCCCCCAAGTGTCCTTTTATTACTTAACTGTCTCTACGGTGTTGACCACCAACTCTGGTCACGTGAATCCTTGTCTGGTATAATACTGACTGGTATGTCGTACAATCTTACGATTTGTCACATATATAAGTTAGCTAAAGCTTCTACAGACTGGCCAACTCTAAAGGTAAGAAATGTGCTGACTTGGTGAGTCGGTCCATAGGAATTCTGGATCCTTACAAGTCAACCTAGTCATAGGTGCTGTTATTCATTCAGGAGTCAGTCAATTGCTCATTCAGGTAAAATCCATTTAGACCCCTGACAGCAAAATGATACATTCTTTATCGTAACACTTGAGTTCTGAACTTGACCAAAGTTACGAGGCAAAAATTTAAAAATTTTATGCTTTCATAGTGATGCACATACCAGGAATGTAATAAATTAAAGGTAGGTTGGTAGTGAAGGGTCATTCTAAAGGTAGCACCGTTTTAAACTGAAATCAAATCTAATAATAGAGTTTGGAAATTTTCCAAGGAACAAACAGATATGGCTACAAAAACAATACACTTTCGTATTTATACTAAGTACGAGGTTTTGTCTTTCCGAAATAAGGGAAGACGGAAAACAGGAATCAAGAGTTCAAGGGGAAGGTAATAGATTAGAAGTGTGGGGATCAAGGCGTTTAAAGAATTCAAATGGGAATTGTCAAGACAGTTATGGATTGAAATACTATTTTGGTAATTTCTATTCACATGCTCGTATTAGTACAGTTATGTAGCTGATATAATATGCTCAGACATATTTAGAGGGCAAGTACATCCGCCTACTAATCACTATATATTTTAATCCACGTAAGGTAGTTATGCGAAGGGCGGACCAAGTGTACTATGGTTGATCAGACCGCAATACACTAATTCTGAAATGTATTAGTGTAGTACTCTAATAATACATATATCATGAACAAGCTTGATAAAGAATAAGCTTGCAAAACTAGGCTATACTAGCGGCATAAGTCAAGGTAGTACAACAAATATAAGTACGCTAGATTATGATGTGAGAAGCACAAAATAATTCAAATTCACAAAAAGACAAGACTCTACAATCTCTAAGTTATTATTCTAATTCCTTGTCTAAGTCGCTAGTTGACCCAAAAGAGGTATGGCCTTCTAAGTTCTACAATCTTAATATACACTATAGGTTGTCTGCCTAAAACAGAGATTTCAAGAAAGTCCGCATAAAGCATAGCTTCAGAGCTATCCGCGTAAAACAGAGAAGCGTAAGGTAGAGCTTCAGAGCTGTCTGCGTAATAAGTCTGTGCGTAAATATCTCCTGCGTAAAGTTTAGCATTCGTTGCAGCGTAAAGTTGTACGAGAAACTCATGAGTTTGTCAGTCAAAATTAGTGAATCCTGATATCTGACAAAAGTACTTGCACAACGATCGAGTGGACGGTTTGTGATGATGATTTTGCACGGAGTCCCAGGTTGTCGTTTAGTGACTTTATTGGATACAAGTCATTTTTTACGCTCGAGGTGAGACAAAACCAGATGTCCTGTCAAAAGCTGTTTCTTTTTGCACAGGGCTCGAGGCGTATCTCTGCCTTTAATGCACAAGATTTGGTCATGCCTGGGGAAAGCTAAGGCTGTAACAAATACACTCACATTTTATCCTTATGTTACGCCTAATCAGGTTACTCTACGCTGGTTATCTATTATTTATGAATCATCAGGTTTACGCAGGGCAGTTACCTATGTGTCTTGCATGACGCAGGATAAGGAAGACTAAGGGATCGTGGGTAGCGGTTGTCATAACTGTGGCGTAAAAGAGACAATCTCCTGCATAATTTAGTTTTTACGCCAACAAGAAAGTCATTTGGCTTTTACGCCAACTAGGCAGTTGTTTGGTTCTTATGCCAACAACAGTCAATTGGCTTTTACGCCAACAAGGGTAAATGGTCTCTGGCATAAAACTGGGTTTATCCAAACATAGGATGAGGTTTCAGTCCTAGTGTTCAACCTTGGATTTCTATTGGTTCCTCAAGACTAGGGTCAACACTATGGTCAATTCTCTAACTAATCCTAGTAGTATTTTTACTACACTCAAGTCATACATAAATACGCCAAGGGATAATGATAATTTAATCTATAGGTAAGTGATGCTAGGGTTCAATAGGTAATATGGAAGGCTAGGGTTCATTAAGTAGTCTGAACTTAATAATGTGTCAATGCCCTAGTTGTGTTCTAAGTAGGAATATTACCCTAAGTATTATCCTATCAACAGGGATTCCTATATTCTAGCAGGGGCTATACTTATGGAATTATCAGGGAAGCACATGAATCAAGCAGGATGCAATTATGTAAGTAGGATAGACTGGAAGGAAGATAAGTCATAGTCAATTATGGATGAGATCCTATACTCTAATCCTAGGTGCAGGCTTGCTCGGTACAGTAACGTAACCGAGACAATATGCTCTGACCTGCATGGGCCACCACTAAAAATATGTCACGCCCCAGTCCCAAAATACGTAGGACTAGGACACGTAAGCATGCCAGCCGCCTGTATATATGGCAACTCCAATATATGAAAACCAATATACATGCGTACGTTGTATAATGAATAATAATACACAAGTGGTAAAACTATCACAAGTCACAGGGTATAATCTAATTCTCATCCACAGAAATTAAAAATACATGAATAACCAATAACCAGGTAACTAGATCTCAATAATAAGTATCTAAAGAATGACAGTCGGATGGAAACAAATCCACTGCCGAAATAGGATATAAAATGAACAAGATAAACCCCAAATAAATACAACATCTAACCATCACGAGGCTCGAAGGGAAGACCTCCTCGAAATATAAGTAGCCTGTCCGGATCTGCGCTCCCGCGAATACTCATGAACATCTATACCTGGAAAGGGACCAGGTCCTCAGAGGGACATAACAAGATACATAGAAGCATGCCATAATGTAAATATTGAAAAATAAAGGGGGTGTGCTAACCATCTAAGTGAATGCAATTTAAAGACCTTGTAGTACGCATGGGAAAGTGTAGACTTGACATATGCTGACGTAATTCACCAATCGTCGTGACTGGCTAGTATATGTGTCATATGCCCCCAGACACATGGGTAGCTCTGCAATCGTCCATCTCCGAGGAGCATGGTATGAAGGTATAACATACAAGGAGGGGGGTGTCCCATATGTCTACTAGTTGTCTTCCCCGTCCAATGTAGATATACAAGTCGTGAACACGACTTGGACATCTCATACTATGATGCAAGTCTCAATAAAATAAACAACTAAGATACATACCGTTACACGTGTTGCTCACACTGATGGCCAGTCGTGCATGAGACACGCGTCCCTACATGAACTCACTCTGTGACGTGTAATGATACGTGTCAAGGCCCGGGGAGTCATACCAATAATTTCACAACTTTAGGTGGGTCTACTAGACACTAGGTCAGACACAAGTCCTAACGTCAACGCCTTCGTTGACTGCACCCGAGTTTGCTCGGACGTGCACATTTATATAATATTAAAATAAATAAACATGTAACTAAAATGACTGGATTTAAACAGTACAACAAGGCAAGGTATACTTGCCTGGCAAGAGAGCTGCAAAATATAACGTCTAGATGTCAAATGCCAAAAGTCAGAAACTATGGCCTCAGAATAAATGTCTCCGGATGCTGAAATAAATATCACCAACGGTCTCAGAAAATATCAAATAGCTAGAAACGCCTGTCCTTAAGTCCAATTTGGACACAGGGGCAAAAATAACAGTTTTCGGTCAAAGCGGGGTCCACATGTGGGCCACTTTGCACCGAAAAATGTGTTAGGGTCAAAGGTCTCCAAATTTGCCAAACTTAGTGTCAACAAGTCCAGAACGTTGATATGAACCCAACGGAATATCCATAACTGGATTCCGATGTGCCGATCACAAATTCGCCCGTCAAGTGGAGCTTGTGGGGCCCACGATACGGGATTTTGTCAACGTTCTCAGAATTGAACCAAACTTGGGTCACAGGACTAGCGTATTGCTACGAGTTCGATGGCATAAGTTTCGATTCGATCCGACATGTGTACACAAAGTTACAGCATGTTCCACAACAGGCGGATACGGGACGTTGTCGGCGGATACACGTTGATTCCGGTGTGCACGTACATCCAAATCAACTTCTGCAAAATCTTGCACGTCCGTATCAACGGCGCGCACGTTTCGGTCAAGACCGCGTGTGACCAAGTCGTCCCGTTTGGCGGGGCGTACTAAGTTCCGGGTGAAAATAGGGTATTGTTTTTCCTGTTTTTGGATCGCGGTTCGCGATCGCCACAGGACGCGATGCACCGAGCGGGTTACACGGGCATCGAGAGGGTTACATAGCCTATGTATCACAACTGACGGAATGAAAAACGGAACAATGAGGAGAGATAACGGGTTACCTGAACAGGGCTCCGTGGAAACTAAATTTCCCGTGTCCGCGAGTCGTCTTGACACAACACGACACAGTGTCCGGGCTGTGTCCGGCTGCTGTGTTGTGTCCTGGTCACTGTTCAGGCTGAGGATCGTCGGGGCTTCACCGTGGTGGCTCAGGGCGTCACCGAAGGAGGACAAGTGGTGGTGATTGGTGGTGGACAGGGTGTAGGCCGGACGGGGAAACGCTGGACAGGGAGGAGGAGGAGGAGGAGGTTGAGGTCGGGGCTGGCCGGGGTCGGGTGGCTGGGCCGTGGCCGTTGCGTCGAGGGGATCGTGACAGCGAGGGAAGTCGACGGTCCAGTCGTCGGCGAGGTCGATGGACTCGGCAGAGGAAGGAAGAGAACAGGGGGTTGAAGACGAGGGGGTCTCGAGCAGGGAGGACTGGGCTCCGGTCGGCGGTTGGGAGCTGCTTCGGCTTCTCAGGCGAAGCGCGGTGGACGGGCACGGCTGCGGGAATGAGTCGAGGGGATCCGGCGAGTCACTGTGGTCGATGGAAGACTCGACGGTTGCAGAGGTCGAGGAGGGGGGAAAGGCGGAGCTACACCGGCGATGGGGGGGTCGGCTCGTCGCGGGGGGGGGGGGGGTAAGGCGGAGCTACTCCGGAGGGGGGGTGGCTGACGGCTAGGTTAGGGTTAGGGTTAGCGTTAGGGATTTATTTTATAGAAATTAAATTTTAGGGGTGGGGGTAATTAGGTAAATTTAGAATAAAATATCTATTAGATATTTTAGGATATTTTCTAGGATATTTGTGGATATTTTTAGGTGGGTCCCTCTTCCAAATGGACGGTGCAGGTTCACCGGCCAATAGGAGGCTGACACCTCACACGAAAATTTGTAGAAAAGTCCCTGTAATTTCATAAATTGCATAAAGGTCCTATTTTGGGAAATTGCGCAATTACGAAATTGTCTGGGAAAAATACCTGATTCCTAAAAATGCTAAATTGCATAGAACTGAGGGAAATTGCTGTGTCAGGGCCCTGGTGGGGGTGGGGGTGAGCCTGGGCAGGGGCTGGGCCTGCTTTCTGGGTGAGACGGGTCACCGTATTTATTAATTAATAAATACTGCGCACGGTGGTTACTAATTATTTAGAGGCAGGTAGGGCCATAATTTCAGTACGGTGTCAATATACTAAATGTAGTATACTCAGTGTAGAATATTAACGTATTTTTGTTTGGGCAAAACAGGTGCATGTTGTCACGCCCCGATCCCGAAAGGGTCAATCGTCCTCGCTGGATCCTTCACGGAACCGATTCGTCCTCGCTGGGGCGTGATGCCGTACGAGCCTGGAGTTGCGCTCATACAAGGCAAGAACTTGCAGTTATAGGAACCCATTTGAAACACAATTTATAAAACACATTCACAGATATTTGAACACAAGTGCAGGAAGAAACATGCTTTTTCATTGATAATTCAGAGTAATTTACATAGAGTTTACATTGATGCGCCTCTCGGCTACTTGATTTGCATTACAAAAGATAACTCAAAAGGCAGGGCGCTCTCCATCAGATAGTCTACGTCGTTCATACATTACGCCCTTGTATAGGTTGAAAGTCCAAGCCTCCAAAATGATCTGACTCCAACTATACTTCAAAATAGAGGTGCTCCTAACGCCTCCTCGTCTATCCACTAGCGTTGCACCGTCTGAGTGCCTGAAATAGTTGCCCACAACGTGGGTCAGTACTCAACTTGTACTGGTGAGCGGGATGAACCCACTCGACTAAATCGACACTAGCTTATTAGGGGCGAGCATGCATTAAGATGACTTCTATAAAGAAGCAAGTGAATTCAATTCATATCAGTTGCATGTTTTGATAGGAATGAAAATAACATTGAATCCAACCAGTGCATCGATTGCTTACTCAACCGATGCACGCCTTCCCTGCAACGAAACACAAGTATACTTACCATCTGCACAAGACAATAAATTAGCATGTGTTCTATTCTATGCGGTCATTGGTGTGATCGACACCTTAGGGACATATTTCAAGCATTAGCGGCGCGCCCTATCAGCCCGGGTAGCAAGCCCTGCTGGAGGTCCCGCAATGCATCGTGACGAGCACGAATCAAATATTTCTCTCCGGATCGATACGGTTCCAGTGCCCCAGAAAGCCGTTTCGAGAAAATGCCAAACCTTGTGCACAAGTTGTCCCAGACCATGCAAATGCATGAACAATTCATATTATCATACAATGCATCGAAATAAACAAAGAAGTAAAGCAGCAATATATATCTCTTGCAACAGTTCATATTTTCTCAATGCGGTGTTCCGATTTTGGTATCCCATAGGTCCAAACTCCATCCGAGGCACTAGGCCGCCACCAACAACCAATTCCCTTTATAAATAACTCAAGTTATAAGGTGTACAAGCATATAGTAAAATTAGTCTACAAATCCCATGTTCCTTTCTTAGTGGCTGGCATGCATTGTGACAAGGATTTCCTAGGCGTCCAACCGGGCATCATCAAGTGAACGTTTGAAACATTAGAGATGTGGGCGTGAAGAAGTAGGAAAGAAGGGTCCAAACCACTCACTGGTTAAGGAAAAGGTAGCTGAAACACGAATTCCGCCTAGCGACGATCAAACGTCAGTTACACAGAGCTGCACAGCACAAGCACCAATTAGAATTCTTGCCTATCCTTCCTTGCCGAACTCCCCAAGAATCAAAGCTCCAAACGATAAAACCAGCAGCGAAAACCAAGCAAATCGAAAGCAACACCAAATTAAAATCCCAAAGCGACAATCAAGAAAACCAAGCAACCAAACACGAAAACTATTGGACTCGTTTCAATAGAGGCCTTTCCATGAGTTGGAAAGGATTATCGTATTTCGTCCGTGGCAAGAAGATGCCGAAGATCTAAGCTATGACTCAGACGGACTAGCCACAAGCCCAATTACGTAGTGCACATCCCAGTCGGATCAGGATTTGAGGTACTACATAATATACCACTAAGAAAAAGTTTCGACCTGAAACTTAAGAACAAGGCCGACCCAAAACTTAAGAACAAGGCCCTACCTCCGACTGAATGAAAAATGAAGGATACTTCTCCTTCATCTCCGATTCCATCTCCCAAGTTGATTTCCCAGCAGAATGGTTCCGCCACAGCACGCGAACCAAGGACATCGTACGGTTGCGAAGTACTTTTTTCTTACGATCTAGGATATGCGTCGGCTCCTCTGAGTATGACAAATCCGTGCGCAATTCCAATCGTTCGAAGCTAACCATATGACTAGGGTCATGCACATACTTTCGAAGTTGAGAAACGTAGAATACGTCATGCACTTCAGCCAAGGCGGGAGGTAGTGCAATCCGGTACGCCACAACTGCCACTCGTTCCAGTATCTCAAAGGGGCCAACAAACCTTGGACTCAGTTTGCCCTTCACGCCGAAACGCATCACCCCACGCATCAGCGTCACTTTCAAGAAGACATGATCCCCAACCATGAACTCCAAAGGCCTTCCATGTGCATCAGCATAACTTTTCTGTCGACTCTGTGCTGTGCGAAGTCTTTCCCGAATCAAGCAAACTTTCTCAACTGCCTGCTCTACCAGCTCTGGCCCGAGTACCTGCCGCTCGCCGACTTCGTCCCAACAGATTGGAGATCGACACTTGCGCCCATATAGTGCTTCGTACGGTGCCATCTGGATGCTTGATTGGTAGCTGTTGTTGTACGCAAACTCTGCCAATGGAAGATGCGTGTCCCAACTAGTCTTTAAATCAATCGCACACAGCCGTAACATGTCTTCAAGTATCTGATTTGTCCTTTCTGTCCGTTAGTCTGCGGGTGATATGCGATACTGAACTGTAGCTTGGTTCCCAAAGCAGACTGTAGGCTAGTCCAGAAACGAGATAAGAAACGTCCGTCACGGTCAGAGACGATTGAGACAGGTACTCCGTGTAATCGGACAATCTCATCTATGTAAATTTGTGCTAACCGATCGATGCTCCAAGTAACTTTTATAGGAAGAAAGTGGGCTGATTTGGTCAAACGATCAACTATGACCCAAATCGCATCATGCCCCCTCGGCGTCTTCGAAAATCCTACAATAAAATCCATAGTGATGTTGTCCCATTTCCACTCGGGAATAGCGAGCTTCTGGAGTTCCCCGTCGGGCCTCTGATGTTCAGCTTTCACCTGTTGACAGGCCATGCACTGTGACACAAAGGTCGCCACATCCCGCTTCATACCGTGCCACCAGAAGGTCCCGCGCAAGTCCTTGTACATCTTAGTGCTCTCCGGATGTAAAGAATACTTCGCGTAGTGTGCTTCCGCCATAATTTTCCTTTGGAGTTCTGGGTCACTAGGAACACATAGCCTTCCTTTCATCTGTAAGGCCCCATCTTCGCCTGCCACAAAATCAGACGTCTTCTCCGCCGAGATCAGTCTGCGTACCTTCGCTAAGAACTGATCGCCCTTCTGAGCTGATTTAATTTTATCCCGCAAACCCAGTTCAAGATGGAGTGGTGCCAGCTGCACTCCTTGGTGCCGAACTCGAAACCCGATGCCCATCGCCTCAACATCTCGAAGTAAACGATTGTCTATAGATAACGAGCCTACGTACTTTCGACTCAGAGCATCAGCAACGACGTTTCTCTTGCCCGGTGTATACGCGATCGTTAGGTCGTAGTCCTAAATAAGTTTTAGCCAACGCCGCTGCCGGAGGTTCAATTCCCGCTGGGTGAATAGGTACTTGAGGCTCTTATGATCCGTAAAGATTTTTCAAGCAACACCATAAAGATAATGCCTCCACAACTTCAGTGCAAACACAATTGCCGCCAATTCCAGATCATGCGTCGGGTAGTTTTTCTCGTGCGGCTTCAGTTGCCTGGAGGTGTACGATATTACCTTGTCCCTCTGCATGAGCACACACCCTAAGCCGAGTCCTGAAGCGTCGTTGTATATCTGAAACTCCTCTACCCTATCAGGAAGTGCAAGAATCGGAGCTGAAACAAGACGCCGCTTAAGTTCCCGAAAGCTGGCTTTGTAGTCATCACCCCATTCGTATGCAATCCCTTTCTGAGTAAGACGAGTCATAAGGGAGGACAGTTTAGAAAAATCCTTCACGAACCTATGGTAGTATCCCGCTAGGCCCAGAAAGCTTCGAACTTCGCTGGCTGATGTAGGTTGTTTCCAGTCCACCACCGCCTCTATTTTCTTCGGGTCTACGGAGATGCCTTCGGCCGAGACGACATGACCAAGGAACGCCATGCTGTTCAACCAGAACTCACACTTGCTGAGCTTAGCGAACAACTGATGGTCTCGTAATGTCTGCAGCACGATCTTCAGGTGTTCCTTGTGCTCCGTCTCGTTCTTGGAATATATTAGTATGTCGTCTATAAAGACGATCACAAACTTATCCACAAACGGCCGAAACATACGGTTCATCAGATCCATGAAAGCTGCAGGGGCGTTCGTCAAGCCGAACGACATCACGAGGAACTCATAGTGTCCGTAACGGGTTCTAAAAGCAGATTTTTGAATATCATCTGATTTGATTTTCAACTGGTGATACCCTGACCTGAGATCAACTTTAGAGAAAACTATTGCACCTTGCAGCTGATCAAACAAGTCATCTATTCTTGGCAATGGGTACTGATTCTGCACGGTCGCCTTATTCAGTTCTCGGTAGTTAATACACAGCCGCATGGATCCATCCTTTTTTTACGAACAGCACCGGAGCGCCCCACGGAGAAACGCTTGGACGAATGTATCCTCGGTCCAACAGATCTTGTAACTGAACCTTAAGTTCCTTAAGCTCTGCTGGGGCCATTCGATAAGGTGCCTTTGATATCGGTCGCGAATCCGGAAAAGTGTCAATGCTGAATTCGATCTTACGATCAGGAGGCATTCTTGGCAGCTCATCGGGGAACACGTCAAGGAAATCTGCTATGACATCAGCCTGAGCTGCATCTGCACATTCCTGCCGGGTGTCTCGAACGGAAGCTAAGTACCCTTCACAGTCCGAATGCAACATACGCCTAGCCGAAATTGTTGATATCACCATTGCCGTCTTCGGTGCAGCGCTGCACGAATAGTAGAAGTCTGCCTCACCGGGTAGACGGAATATGACTCGCTTCTCCACGCACTCGATTGTTGCATGGCAAGCACCCAACCAGTCCATCCCAAGAATAATATCATAATCCTTGATGTCTGTCATGACCCAATTTCGTAGAATCAATTGAGGCATCCCCCGAATCGTGACCGCCGTGCGGGCCTGGGGTTGCGCCCGCACAAGGCTTTAATGATTTGCATAGCAAGCACTTATTCAGAGTACGCAAATAAATTGAAACACAGATTTGAAACATGGAAAAGTTCTCTTTATTGATAATGAACATCTATTACAAACTCCTGAACGAGTCAGCTAATATGCCGTACGGGCTTACAAAAGTGTTGACTCAAAATGAGATAGCAGTCCTGTACATTATATCCCTTTACTAAACTTCAAAAGATATAGACCTCCAGGCTGGAGGATAGCTTTACCACGGAGCTGCATTTGTGTATGAAGAGTTGCAGCTTCGGACTTCAAAAGGCTTCAAGGGCGCGGTGAAGGTGCGCCAACAGCTGGACTGGATCGGGAAGACAACTTCGGCTCCTCGTTCGGTTCGCCTTAGTGCGGAGAACCTATTTCAACGAGGGTCAGCATATCGAAACATGCGGGTAAAGGCGAGCTAGCCAAACTATACCAATCAATACGTTGTTTTAATGAAGCATGCATATTTATGGGTTTCTATCTTGCCTTAGTTCATTTACAAGTAAGCAGCATATAGAATTTACTGAAACGAACATGCCACCGTTAGGTGGATTTTACCTACCCGTATGAATTACCTACACGATACTTACCATGCCTTCCCTGCCACGAAGACACAAGTTAGTATGCAACAGGTTTAAATATACATGTTGGGATCACTGGCTAGAAGCCATAATGGACCGTTTAGTCTTTGAACGAGGATGGTGTACAACGAAGCACGTGAGGCGCTACACGCCATCCCGTTCGCACGTGAGACTATCGTGAAGTTCTGCCCGGACCGGATCGGTGCCAGTGCCCCAGCGACCGTCCGCGGAACCCGTTACCTTGTGCACAAGTTGTCCGTGATCAATCGTTCGTGGCACGTTAACGTTGATGCAGTTGAGGCACGTGAACAAGATAAGCAACATTGTATGATTCGTTTTGCATAGTCTTCCTGACAGTTTATTTCATAACAAGTGTATTCCATACTTAGCACAATTTATGGAAGAAGATGCATTCTAAATAAACTTGAAGCATGTATAGAACATTTAAAATGAACAAGCATGCAAATTGAGTAACCGTTTCCCAGTTAAGTGACAAGCATAAATACCCAAGTCTATTCTCTTTTATCTTGGTTTCTTTTATTATTAACTTGGTATCGTTTGATCGGGGCACAAGAATGTAAGTGTTTTAGCTGTGAAGCTTGGAAGCAGGGCTAGCTAATCGGGTTGGTAGCCACTCACTTAGATTGATGGAAGGAGAAGGAAAGAGGCACTTCACGACTCCGCTCGCAAGCCGCCTACTGCTCGTTCACCTGCACACGAACAGCTTGATCAATACTTCTTCCTCTCTTTCCAATCTCGGAAATTGAAGTACAGTTCAATGAACGAAAATAATAAAAACCATCGAAACCGTTCAAGGAAAACAAGCAAATCCCAAAACCAACTCAAGGCACGAAAGCAACAAGCGACATCGAAAACCGAGGCAATAAAAGATAGCAGCGGAGAGGTCCCTCCTGACTCTGCCGCTAAGCCGATCCTTGGGGCGCAGTCCACTGAATATGGGAATCGATTCCGAAGAAACAAATCCATAATGAGGACGAGTTCTTAATTCAATCTATCCCGATCGAACGATACTGTTTGTGTTTCTTAGCCGCGTTCTCCGCACCGGAAGAACGGGGCGCTACATCCTACCCAACCAATTGGAAGTTTCATCCCGAAACTTAAAGATAGTGCTTACCGTTAAGGGTGATTAACAGAATAGTTTGGGCAATCACGAATTCGGTGGGTTGAGTCACCGCAAATGAGACATTGCCCGAGTTTCTTGCGGCACTTATCGGACGTGTGCCCTTGTTTCTTACAGAAATTGCACGAAGGCCCAGGGTTTGCTCGTTGTGGACCGCCGTGGTTAGGGTGCTTTGTAGCGGTGTTTCCTCTATCGTTGCCTTGGCGTTTGTGATTGTAGGTATGCACAGCGCCGGTGGAAACGTGAGGATACTGCGGTTCCAGAGATAGGGCGTGATTCATGACTTTACGCATCGTTCCATACTGATTATTGACCACGTGCCCATGAATGGCAGGGCGCAGACCACCTTCAAACCTTCTAGCTCGACTCGCTGCATCAGGTAAATAGGCCCTAGCAAATTTTGAGAGTCGGTTGAATTCGGCGGAGTACTGCTTCACTGTCATACTGCCCTGCCTCAGTTGCACGAAATTATTTTCCATTTGACGTTGTACTGGAGGGGGTATAAACTCCTCTTCAAACGCGACACAAAAAGTCGTCCACGAGATCGCCTCCTCTCCGTGATCAAATTGGAGAGATCGTCGATGCACGTTCCACCAATCGTACGCGTTGAGGCGGAGCTGAAGTTGCGCGCAGGCGACGCGCTTATCTTCGGGGACCTCTAGCAGAGCGAAGTGATCTTCAAGCTCGGCTAGCCAATCTAGAGCTACCACTGGGTCCTCAGTCCGGTTTAACGGGGTATTGCAGACTTTCTTGAAGTGGCCCAAGTTGAAGGCAGTCACGTCCCTCGGCCTTGGGATTTGAGGCGTCTCTACTTCAAGCACGGGCTGTTCCACCGGAGTCGTTGCTGTTGCGGCGGAATGGTTGGCAGCCAAAGTCTGAACGATCTGTTGCAGGGTATCTACCTGCTTCTGTTGGACTGAGAATCGGGTCTCTAAATTGATTTTGAACTTGGCTTGGCGAGCATCATCTCTTTGTCGTTGTGATTCTAACATTTGTATTATCCGTTCTAGCGGGTCGACTTGAGATATGCCACGCTGGCTCTGAGGGCTTCCCGAAGTACCTGAACTGCTTTCTTGTGTTTCGTTCGGAGCTTGCGCTACAGATTGCGCTGGTACCATTCCTTCAAAAGAAGGTAAATTACATTAGAATCATAATGTATTATGGACTTATTGCATGAACGTATCTCATTTTGGCCTAGCGAGTTCAAGAGTTCGCACAGGAATTTGGTCGTTAAAGAAACTTTTCCAGCACGAAGTCTAAGGAACTTTGAATATGTGCTATGATACCACTATGTCACGACCCAATTCCGTAGAATCAATTGAGGCGTCCCCCGAATCGTGACCACCGTGCGGGCCTGGGGTTGCGCCCGCACAAGGCTTTAATGATTTGCATAGCAAGCACATATTCAGAGTACGCAGATAAATTAAAACACATATTTGAAACATGGAAAAGTTCTCTTTATTGATAATGAACATCTATTACAAACTCCTGAACGAGTCAGCTAATATGCCGCACGGGCTTACAAAAGTATTGACTCAAAATGAGATAGCAGTCCTGTACATTGTATCCCTTTACTAAACTTCAAAAGATATAGACCTCCAGGCTGGAGGATAGCTTTACCACGGAGCTGCATTTGTGTATGAAGAGTTGCAGCTTCGGACTTCAAAAGACTTCAAGGGCGCGGTGAAGGTGCGCCAACAGCTAGACTGGATCGGAAAGACGACTTCGGCTCCTCGCTCGGTTCGCCTTAGTGCGGAGAACCTGTTTCAACGAGGGTCAGCATATCGAAACATGCTGGTGAAGGCGAGCTAGCCAAACTATACCAATCAACACGTTGTTTTAATGAAGCATGCATATTTGTGGGTTTCTATCTTGCCTTAGTTCATTTACAAGTAAGCAGCATATAGAATTTACTGAAACGAACGTGCCACCGTTAGGTGGATTTTACCTGCCCATCTGAATTACCTGCACGATACTTACCATGCCTTCCCTGCCACGAAGACACAAGTTAGTATGCAACAGGTTTAAATATACACGTTGGGATCACTGGCTAGAAGCCATAATGGACCGTTTAGTCTTTGAACGAGGATGGTGTGCAACGAAGCACGTGAGGCGCTGCACGCCATCCCGTTCGCACGTGAGACTATCGTGAAGTTCCGCCCGGACCGGATCGGTGCCAGTGTCCCAGTGACCGTCCGCGGAACCCGTTACCTTGTGCACAAGTTGTCCGTGATCAATCGTTCGTGGCACGTTAACGTTGATGCAGTTGAGGCACGTGAACAAGATAAGCAACATTGTATGATTCGTTTTGCATAGTCTTCCTGACAGTTTATTTCATAACAAGTGTATTCCATACTTAGCACAATTTATGGAAGAAGATGCATTCTAAATAAACTTGAAGCATGTATAGAACATTTAAAATGAACAAGCATGCAAATTGAGTAACCGTTTCCCAGTTAAGTGACAAGCATAAATACCCAAGTCTATTCTCTTTTATCTTGGTTTCTTTTATTATTAACTTGGTATCGTTTGATCGGGGCACAAGAATGCAAGTGTTTTAGCTGTGAAGCTTGGAAGCAGGGCTAGCTAATTGGGTTGGTAGCCACTCACTTAGATTGATGGAAGGAGAAGGAAAGAGGCGCTTCACGACTCCGCTCGCAAGCCGCCTACTGCTCGTTCACCTGCACACGAACAGCTTGATCAATAATTCTTTCTCTCTTTCCAATCTCGGAAATTGAAGTACAGTTCAATGAACAAAAATAATAAAAACTATCGAAACCGTTCAAGGAAAACAAGCAAATTCCAAAACCAACTCAAGGCACGAAAGCAACAAGCGACATAGAAAATCGAGGCAATAAAAGATAGCAGCGGAGAGGTCCCTCCTGACTCTGCCGCTAAGCCGATCCTTGGGGCGCAGTCCACTGAATATGGGAATCGATTCCGAAGAAACAAATCCATAACGAGGACGAGTTCTTAATTCAATCTATCCCGATCGAACGATACCGTTTGTGTTTCTAAGCCGCGTTCTCCGCACCGGGAGAACGGGGCGCTACAATGTCTAGTACAATGATATCTAAGAAAAGTTTCCTTCCTCCGATGCAAATATAACCATCCCTACCGATCGCATGGGCGGGCATATCGACTCCCGAAGGGGTACTCACGCAAAGGTTCATATTTAAAGGAGTAGAAGCTAATTTTTGCTCAACAGTAAAATCAGCAGATATAAAACTATGCGTAGCACCTGAATCGAATAAGACTCTAGCGGGCAAATCTCTGAAAAGTAAAGTACCTGTCACGACAGTTTCAGAGACGGATGCCTCATCCCGAGTCAGTGCATAGACTCGGCCTTGAGCACCCTGGCGTTGTGGATTTACTGGCACAGCATTGGCATCACTTGCTGGAGGCCCCTTGTTGTGATTCCCGTTGCTCTGATTCGGCTTGTCTTCTCGGCAGTTAAACTATTTGTGGCCCAGACGACCACATTTAAAACATCCAGTAACCCGACATTCACTCACTCGATGCCCTGATTTGTCGCACCTGCTGCAGTTCGGTGCTTGGGATTGACTCCTATGATCAGACGTGTGCGAGTGCTTTTGTGCTCCAGACCCTCCCATTTCATGAGGACGTTTATTGTTGTTGGTACGGGGGGTTTGTACCTCGGCCTTTGGGAGATAGCGCCCAAAGATCCGCTCGCTATTCAGGGCCGCCTCATAACATTCCCTGTAGGTCTGACATTTCTGGTTGATGACGTCCCTACGCAACTAGTCATTCAAACCTTTTTGAAAACGATAGCACCACGCCTGCTGATTAGGCAAGAAGTGCCCCGCAAACTTAGCCAGTTTAGCAAATACTGAATCATAATCATCGACAGACAGACTTCCTTGTACTAGATTGCTAAAGTCGTCTTCTTTTTGTTGTCGCACAGCTCGGGGAATATATTGTTCAATGAAGGCAGATTTGAACATTTCTCAAGTGATTTTGCAGTTGAGATTGGCATCATAAATCCCTTGCTTCGTGGCCTCCCAACAATCATGCGCACGCAGTTCCAGCTGAACCGATGCACAGGCCACTCGCTTGGATCCCCTGATGCCAACCAGGTTGAAGAGTCCTTCCAGCTTAGCAATCCACCCCATCACCACGTCCGTCTTTGCTCGTCCGTTGAACGTTGGCGGATGTATTTTAGTGAACTCTTCCGCACGGCAGGAGTTCCTTGCTGGAGGCTGAGTCTCTTCTGACTCGTCTTCTACCGCCACGACCGGCGGCGTGACAGGCGTCACTGTGGCTGCCCCGTTGCTTGGTACCAGTGATGCAATCAGTTGCATCATAGTATCCATTTGCTTCTGTTGAGAAGCAAACTGTGCTTGTATGTTAGCCTGTTGGGTAACAATTTGTTGTTGCTGCGCCTCCATGAGGTGCATAAACCGTTCTGCCATACCGGTTGAACCCGCTCCTCCGGATTCTCCAGAGCTTGCTGGATCGCTCTGAATGGGTTGAGCACTGCTGGCAGTTGCAGTGTTCTTCTTTTCCATGGCTACAAA
Organism: Iris macrosiphon; assembly: GCA_036927795.1. Taxonomy (NCBI): domain Eukaryota; kingdom Viridiplantae; phylum Streptophyta; class Magnoliopsida; order Asparagales; family Iridaceae; genus Iris; species Iris macrosiphon. The sequence continues at coordinate 21,683,190 of JAYESA010000007.1, read as the reverse complement.
AGAGAGTAGCTTGTTAACACTCCAAAAATGATAAATTTTGTATCTATGAGCTCATTGTATAGGCGACTCATCTCATGTAGCGGACGCCGAACGCAACTCAATTGAGAGGCGCATCAAACTCCTTTATAATCTTTTGAAATCCCATGGAAGTAAAGCCTAGGCTCTGATACCAATATGTCACGCCCCGATCCCGAAAGGGTCAATCGTCCTCGCTGGATCCTTCACGGAACCGATTCGTCCTCGCTGGGGCATGATGTCGTACGAGCCTGGAGTTGCGCTCGTACAAGGCAAGAACTTGCAGTTATAGGTACCCATTTGAAACATAATTTATAAAATACATTCACAGATATTTGAACACAAGTGCAGGAAGAAACATGCTTTTTCATTGATAATTCAGAGTAATTTACATAGAGTTTACATTGATGCGCCTCTCGGCTACTTGATTTGCATTACAAAAGATAACTCAAAAGGCAGGACGCGCTCCATCAGATAGTCCACGTCGTTCATACATTACGCCCTTATATAGGTTTAAAGTCCAAGCCTCCAAAATGATCTGACTCCAACTATACTTCAAAATAGAGGTGCTCCTAACGCCTCCTCGTCTATCTACTAGCGTTGCACCGTCTGAGTGCCTGAAATAGTTGTCCACAACGTGGGTCAGTACTCAACTTGTACTGGTGAGCGGGATGAACCCACTCGACTAAATCGACACTAGCTTATTAGGGGCGAGCATGCATTAAGATGACTTCTATAAAGAAGCAAGTGAATTCAATTCATATCAGTTGCATGTTTTGATAGGAATAAAAATAGCATTGAATCCAACCAGTGCATCGATTGCTTACTCAACCGATGCACGCCTTCCCTGCAACGAAACACAAGTATACTTACCATCTGCACAAGACAATAAATTAGCATGTGTTCTATTCTATGCGGTCATTGGTGTGATCGACACCTTAGGGACATATTTCAAGCATTAGCGGCGCGCCCTATCAGCCCGGGTAGCAAGCCCTGCTGGAGGTCCCGCAATGCATCGTGACGAGCACGAATCAAATATTTTCCTCCGGATCGATACGGTTCCAGTGCCCCAGAAAGCCGTTTCGAGGAAATGCCAAACCTTGTGCACAAGTTGTCCCAGACCATGCAAATGCATGAATAATTCATATTATCATACAATGCATCAAAATAAACAAAGAAGTAAAGCAGCAATATATATCTCATGCAACAGTTCATATTTTCTCAATGCGGTGTTCCGATTTTGGTATCCCATAGGTCCAAACTCCATTCGAGGCACTAGGCCGCCACCAACAACCAATTCCCTTTATAAACAACTCAAGTTATAAGGTGTGAAAGCATATAGTAAAATTAGTCTACAAATTCCATGTTTCTTTCTTAGTGGCTGGCATGCATTGTGGCAAGGATTTTCTAGGCGTCCAACCGGGCATCATCGAGTGAACGTTTGAAACATTAGAGATGTGGGCGTGAAGAAGTAGGAAAGAAGGGTCCAAACCACTCACTGGTTAAGGAAAAGGTAGCTGAAACACGAATCCCGCCTAGCGACGATCAAACGTCAGTTACGCGGACCTGCACAGCACGAGCACCAATTAGAATTATTGTCTATCCTTCCTTGCCGAACTTCCCAAGAATCAAAGCTCCAAACGATAAAACCAGCAGCGAAAACCAAGCAAATCGAAAGCAACACCAAATCAAAATCCCAAAGCGGCAATCAAGAAAACCAAGCAACCAAACACGAAAACTATTGGACTCGTTTCAATAGAGGCCTTTCCATGAGTTGAAAAGGATCATCGCATTTCGTCCGTGTCAAGAAGATACCGAAGATCTAAGCTACGACTCAGACGGACTAGCCACAAGCCCAATTACGTAGTGCACATCCCGGTCGGATCAGGATTGAGGCACTACACATGTTGGGCCTCAAATCTCTATTGGAACGGGGATGGGTACAGATCTGGAAATTTAATTAATAAATTATACGGACGTTTATAACGATATTTGTGTGACTAAAATAAGGCTCATGCCAACATGTCTGGGAGTTGCACAAAGTGCAGGATAGTAGACTGACATGACTAGGAGAGGTATGTGAACTTTGTTTGGGAATAACAGTCAGTGTAACGCTCTAAATAATTCGGTGATGGACAGGTGCACATATCAATAGAATATGTAAGCAAAATAAATTAAAATATTAAAATAAATCCTAAATTGCTAAAATAATCCTAGAAATGCTGAAATCTGGTCGAGGGAATTTACAATGAGCCGCGCCCATGCAAGGCTGTTGTTCTAGCTGGTGATAAAAGGTCTGAGTCACAAAGTCGCACAGATTATTCGAGTGCGGCAGAATTATAAACGCATAGGCAATTGGTAACAAGTTTACTGAGTCGTCAATAGCGGAAGCATTGAATAACACAAGTATAGAATTAAAGAAAACTCTTTATTGATATTGATCAAGTGTTATATGCGGCGCATAGCCGAGATTACAAGTCGCTCAAGCCTCTCTCTCTCTGAAACAGTAAAAGCGTGCTAAGTGGCTACATTTATGGAATAATGTATAGGCAATGTTCCAATATTATGTCTTCTATATGTGCTTCAGTTCCGGACGCTACGCTACGCTCCAAGGCTCCAGAGTGAACTCTACGTCTTAGCACGCACGAAGGAGGCATCCGCACCGAACGAGGTTCTTCCACATCCCGCAAGCAATCTGGTGGATTATCAGTACATGAATGCACTGGTGGGGAGGCTACTCGCCCGCTCGACAAATTCAAACACGTTCAATAGGTTTCGTGCACCAACTATTAGTTGTCTTTCTAGTTTTGTCTTAGGATCAGTTTTATGACAATGTTGAATAGCCTATCTCGTGTGGCAGTGCGTCGTGCGATATAAGAGAAAGTATGGCGAGACTTACCAACTTACCATTTGTTCTTCCCTGTCCAAGGCAAACTAAGTTAATTCAAGCATGGATATATAATGCAATCCAGTTTTAAATAGCATATGCAAACACAAGTATTGTGAGCGAGATTATATTTCGGGTGCACGAGCATACAGATTATCCAGAAGTGTTATAGAGGATGATCAAGTGTTCAATTATGTACAAGTATCTTATATCCATGATCATTCAGGTGGTTCCGATTAACTGGATGCGATACAATAACTTGCACGCAGATAACCGCTAAGCGAGGATGACTTATTTATATGAACAATTGGTCACTGACACGGTGCCATAGTTGGACGGTGTAGTCTCATATCGGAATGGTGTGCAAGCAAAAACATGGGGCATTGTACACACATTCTGCTCGACGTCAAACGACTACCAAAAGTTTCGTCTAGACCGGATCGGCCCCAGTACCCCGACGACCGTCCACGGAACGGGATGTTGTAATCCCCCTTATAAAACAAGTTATCCTGTGACATACAGGTTTTGGTCTTCCAAATCCATAACTTGATATGATAATCCATGATTCTTTGTTCTGAACCGAGCGATTTCTCCACGAGCTGTAATTCTTGACATGATTCTCATTCAGAGGTAAACTTAATATGATTATCATTCAGATGTAAACTTGTCATGATTCCAATTCAATGCTCAACTTTCCTTGATGCATTCCCCTGGCGCGGGGACTGCCTTGAAGACCCAACGATCCCAGATACTTTCAGGTTTACACATACACGGAACGACTATTAAATAGTCTTCCGAGAAGGACCAAATGAATGCATGACATACGCATTGTTACAGGGTTGAGGCATAGTTTATGCGATAAGCATTGAAATAAGGCAACAAAAATAAGTTGACATATAAGCAGGCAAGCATTTCATTCATAAGGAAACTTAAGCATTCACGTTGGCTCGGGCCCGAAGGTAACCCGAGGAGTGAAACCATAAAGGGACTTACCGAGCGACACAATCTATGATCGTACAGTGTAGCAAGTAAAGCAGTGCACTCCGAAGAATATACACATATCGTTCTACCGGAGGCATAGCGGGGTCAGGTTGCACAAGGCAAAGGTAGCATGCGAGGGTCTGATTATATGCAAATATTTTATTTTCATATTCTAACACAAGCAATACAAGTTGGGATTATTCCCTTAGCTAGGTGCATTATATTCTTATTAGCATGCAGGAGTGATTCACCTAGCGAATAGCATAAACATCCATATTTTAAGTGTGCTGGCTAAGCAAAGACAAGTTCATCGTAGCCACCCTCCTTAGCGATGATTTGCCTCGGTCGAGCGATACTTTGAGCGAGTCTCTGAAAGCCTAAGCCGAAACTCCTGAAGAGCCAAGTCTGAAAATCCTTTTTCCTCAAACGAGTATTCTCGCTGAAGCAAAGTGGGTCAGGATATTGCACTTTCGCCGTTTGAATCGGCAGTCCGCTTGAGCGGAACGGGTCGTTACATTATATACCACTCAGAAAAAGGCTCATCCTCGAGACTTCCTGAGGAAAAGTTATTCTATCGCACTATCGAATCTATCCCATACATAGTAATCGGTACCACTAGATTTGATTTTGTTTGAAAGATCTCCTACTCGTTCCTTACACCGTGTTGCGTGTATGCTGAGTTGCAGTCTCATTTGCGCCTTAGCGCGGGACAAGTTGCTTAACGCGTGGTCCGTTTTAATCCATCTTGGATAACGATCTAAGGCTGAGGCAAACTTATACAAGTTATTATACTTGTTCGGGTGGATATTTACTTGCACTAGCATCGAGATTAGCATATCGCGAGTCTAGATCGTGTACATATTCGAAGTGCACCTCAAACATATGCACGCCAACCAACTTAGCGATAGCGAATTCTTAGCACTTGAGTTTTATATCTCATTGAGTCTTGAATCGTGCACACATTCAAGGCGTCCCTCAAACATATGCATTCAACCAAACTTGGAGATAGTAAAATCGGACAAGCTACTTACAAAAATCTCAAGAGTCTCGTTTTATAATTCACAAGGATACTTCTGATAGGGTCAATCCAATTCCAAGTTATTGTTATTCCAACTCAATCAAGTATTTGTACTACCATTAAGCACGATCTATCTGATTAACTGACTGACGTCCATCCGTTCGGGTCAAACATAACACACGTTATTGTCTCAGTCTAACCCTAAGTCTTGTTGCTCAGTTATATAGTTTGTTCAAGAAATATGGTAAATTCGGTTATACAGGTTCATTCACTCGGCACAGGATCATCTGCCTAATTGCTAGGTCAGCTCACAAGGTCATAGGTACAGGTTAAGCACACGAGTCATCATGCAAATTCATCGTACGGTGCTCGCCCCAATTCTTAGGGTCAAACCATTGTTCATTTGCACTGGATATTCTACCCACACTCATTTTACTCAGATTTCTAAACATCGAGCATAGATTTTTTCTACTCCCAATAACACGTTCGTTTGTACAGGATTTTGAATTTGTTCAGTAAAATCTATAATATTCAAGATGCAGGACAAGCCTAGTAATTTGTATAGTCTATCTCCTCAAGTATATTTGATAGAATTCATATTCATTCCAAGTCCAGTCCACCAAGACAAGATTCGATTCTAAACATTTATTTATAACTTTAAGTCATCCAACCTGATTCATGTATCTGTTCATGAAACCATCAAGTATGATTTATTCCAGGTTTTAGGCTAACTTATCCTCAAAATATTTTTGATTCACTTGTATTCCCAAACTCACCTTATCGTGTTGAACCAAAAGTCAAGACGATTCATCAGTTATCATCTTTGATCTCTCGTAAGTTCGATCACCCTCGTTGGACGTGAGATCATCATGCCAACGCTCCCGCTAGATAATCGTCCTATAATCCGGGCGTGACGCATGCATGAGCATAGAGTTACGCTCGTACAACACAAGAATATTTGAACGTTATAGTTATCTTCAGCACGATCGAGACACCTTATTTAAGCCCAAGTCTATTGCTTCTTGATACGTTATATTCGTCGAGTTCATTTGGAATAATTACCGAACACGTTCCCGTGAGTTCGATTATCCCCGCCGTACGTGAAATCACCATGCTGGCGCTCCCGCTGGATAATCATTCTCATTGGGACTGATTTTGAATATTATCTTTTCGAACTTGATTTTAAAATCGTTCTTTTAAACTCCAAGCCAAATCCATTATTGTTCATCTCTTTTATCGAACCACAATATTCATTTTCGAGCTAACTTATATTCAAGCGATATTGTATTTAAGCTTCAATTCGTTTGTTTCAATCCAAAATTGCTTGCACAATTCTCAAGTTTCTAACAAGTTTTCTTAACCAAGATATCGATTTTAATTTTCGTGAATCCCAATTCGATATAAGCCTTATCATTTCGTTCAAGACATTTTCTAAATTGTTCAATCCAACTATCGCACGAGACCACTAAATTCGTTTAAATATTTCTAAATGATCCATACACCACTCGGAATTGAGTCAACCAATCAAATCCTCAATCAATTTGTATCTTCTGACACGAAATATCGTTCGAGCTATTTCGCAAAATCCAAGCACGATTTTCTGTATTCGCCTAAGCGATCATCTGATAATATTTTTATCAATTGTCGTTCTAAGTCTGACTTATCTTTTTTCTGAATGATATCCCAATTCGTTATAACTTAGCTTGCACCAAAGGGTCTTGGCACGCGATACTCAATACAACTTAGCCGAAGGGCTGTGTGCATTGCTAACCGTTCGGGCAATATTCAATTTCGTACACTAACCAGTTGGGCAAACATGTATAGGCCTTTAGGCTTTGCACATAAGTTACAATTCTAGCACGATTATATTCACAAAGGGTCTAACACAGGTCGGCACAAAGGCCATCGCATTATAATTTTGGCAATCACATCATTCAAATACACTTTTTGAAAGTATTTAGACTTATTGTTTGGAACATTCCATCGGGACATTGAGAGAGTGTGTGCACATAACCCACGAACGAGCTTTCAAAACTAAGAGAATCAAAACGAAGTCCAAAGGCGTATAGCCAAGCTCTGATACCAATCTGTCATGCCCCTATCTCCCGCAGGATAATCGGCCGTCCCTGCTAGGCGAGAATTACCTCATGAGCGCTCCCGCGGGACGATCTCTTGACCCATCTGGGCATGATGCCGCACGAGCGTGAGCCACGCCCGTGCAAGACCGTGGTTATGGCTGGCGATAAGAGGTCTAAGCCATAGAGTTGCACAGATTGTCCGAGTGCAGCAGAATTATAAACGTATAGGCAATTGGTAATAAGTTCACTGAGTCATCAATAGCGGAAGCATTGAATAACACAAGTATAGAAGTAAAGCAAACTCTTTATCGATATTGAACAAGTTTTACAGGTGGCGCATAGCCGAGATTATAAGTCGCTCAAGCCTCTCTCTCTCTAAAACAGTAAAAGCGCGCCAAGTGGCTACATTTATGGAATAATATATATGCGATGTTCCAATATTATGTCTTGTATATGAGATTCAGTTTCGAATGCCACGCTCCAAGGCTCCAGAGTGAACTCTATGTCTTAACACGCACGAAGGAGGCATCCGCACCGAACGAGATTCTCCCGCATACTGCAAGCAATCTGGTGGATTATCAGTACATGAATGCACTGGTGGGGAGGCTACTCGCCCGCTCAACAAATCCAAACATGTTCAATAGGTTTCGTGCACCAACTATTTAGTTGTCTTTATAGTTTTGTCTTAGGATCAGTTTTATGGCAATATTGAATAGTCTATATCGTGTAGCAGTATATCGTGCGATATAAGAGAAAACACGGCAAGACTTACCAACTTACCATTTGTCCTTCCCTGTCCAAGGCAAACCAAGTTAATTCAAGCACGGACATATAATGCAATCCAATTTCAAATAGCATATACAAACATAAGTGTTGTGAGCGAGATTACGTTTCGGATGCACGAGCATACAGATTATCCAGAAGTGTTGCAGAGGATGCTCAAGTATTCAATTATGTACAAGTTTCTTATATCCATGATCGTTTAGGTGGTTCCGATTAACTGGATGCGATACAATGACTCGCATGCAGATAGCCGCTAAGCGAGGATGACTTATCTATATGAACAATTGGTCACTGGCATGGCGCCATAGTTGGACGGTGTAGTCTCATGTCAGAATGGTGTGCAAGCAAGAATATGGGGCATTGCAGACACATTTCGCTTGACGTCAAATGACTACCAAAAGTTCCGTCTAGACTGGATCGGCCCCAGTGCCCCGGCGACCGTCCGTGGAACGGGATATTGTAATCCCCCTTGTAAAATAAGTTGTCATGTGACATGCAGGTCTTGGTCTTCCAAATCCATAACTTGATATGATAATCCATGATTCTTTGTTCTGAACTGAGCGATTGCTCCACGAGCTATAATTCTTGACATAATTCTCGTTCAGAGGTAAACTTGATGTGATTATCATTCAGATATAAACTTGTCATGATTCCAGTTCAATGCTCAACTTGTCTTGATGCATTCCCCTGGCACGGGGACTACCTTGGAGACCCAATAATTCTGGATACTTTCAGGTTTACACATGCACGGAACGACTATTAAATAGTCTTCCGAGAAAAACCAAATAAATGCATGAAATATGCAGTGTTACACAGTTGAGGCATAGTTTATGTGATAAGCATTGAAACGAGCAACAAAAATAAGTTGACATATAAGCAGGCAAGCATTTCATTCATAAGAAAACTTAAGCATTCACGTTGGCTCAGACCCGAAGGTAACCCGAGGAGTGAAACCATAAAGGGACTTACCGAGAGACACAATCTAGGGTCGTATAGTGTAGCAAGTAAAGTAGTGCACTCTGAAGAATACACACATATCGTTCTACCCGAGGCAAAGTGGGTCCAGTTGCACAAGGCAAAGGTAGCATGCGAGGGTCTGATTATATGCAAATATTTTATTTTTATATTCTAACACAAGCAATACAAGTTGGGATTATTTCCTTAGATAGGTGCGTTGTATTCTTATTAGCATATAGGGGGTGATTCACCTAGCGACTAGCATAAAATATTCATATTTTAAGTGTGCTGGCTAAGTAAAGACAAGTTCATCGTAGCCACCCACCTTAGCGATGATTCGCTTCGGTCGAGCGATACTCCGAGCGAGTCTCTGAAAGCCTAAGCCGGGACTCCTGAAGAGCCAAGTCTGAAAATTATTTTACCTCAAACGAGTATTCTCGCTGAAGCAAAGTTGGTCGGGACATTACACTTTTGCCGTTTGAATCGGCTGTCCGCTTGAACGGAATAGGTTATTACACAACAGGCCCAGCCAGCTTTCCATTGTGTATTCTGTGGGAAGCCAGGACATACCAAAAAGATCTGTCGGAAGAGGTTGGGAGTGTGTTTATACTGTGGATCGCATGATCATCAGATGAGAGATTGTCTTATAGCACCAGCTCGTCCATCTCGGGGTAGAGCAGCCGCTCAGAGGGGACCAGTTAGAGCACTTCCAGCACCTGGAGGCTAGCAGAAGGGACCTCCATTGTCGACGCAGCAGTAGAGATTCGCCCAGCATCAACAGCAGACAGGTGCACCCCAGGGGCAAGCCTTCGCCATGACGGTTGATGAGACCGAGCCAGAGGGAGATGTGATCTCAGGTTCAGTTCTCCTTGACTCTTTTCTAGCTCATGCTTTATTTGATTCCGATGCATCTTATAGTTTTGTATATGTATCTTTTACTCTTAAACATCATTTAGAGATTAAACCGTTGGCTAGGACTTGCAAGATAATGACCGGGGGTGGTATTATCCCAGTCAGTGATATTTGCAAGGATCCGAGAGTCATATTAGGAGGCTGGGAGTTAAGCACGTGCTTACTCTTAATGCCACTTTTGAGCTACGTTATTGTACTTGAAATAGATTGGTTGAGTAGGCACCATGATAGCATCGATTGTCGTGAAGGTAGAGTAATATTTCGACCACCAGAAGGGCCAAAGTTTGAGTTCTTCAGAGAAGTAGTAGAGCAGAGAGAGGGACTCTTTCGTGGAGCTTTGGTGGAAGAGCAGAAGCCGCAGCATCCTGTGATTACAGAGTACATAGATGTATTTTCGGAGGAGTTGTCGGGGTTTCCACCAGACCGAGATATGGAGTTCTCTATAGATTTGGTGCTAGGTATAGAGCCAATATCTCAGCACACTATAGAGTGAATAGCAGTGAACTGGCAGAGTTGAGAAGCAGGTGGATAAATTATAAGATAAAGGCTTCATCCGATCTAGTTTATCACCATGGGGTTCTCCGATATTGTTTGTACCGAAGAATGATGGATCGGTACGTATATGTATCGACTACAGAGCTCTAAACAACCTCACTATCAAGAACAAATACCCTCTTTCGAGAATTGATGATCAGTTTAATTAGTTGAGCAGAGTGAAGGTATTTTCGAAGATAGACTTGTGGTTGGGGTACCACCAAGTAAAAGTGAAGAAGAAAGATATTCTGAAGATAGCTTTTCGGACTCGGTATGGGCAGTTCGAGTTCTTGGTGATGCCATTTGGGTTGACTATTGCCTCCGCGGTATTCATGAACCTAATGAATAAGGTGTTTCATCAGTAACTTGATCAGTTTGTGGTGGTATTCATTAATGACATATTGATATATTCAAAGACCCAGGAGGAGCAGGAGGAGCACCTGAGGATAGTCCTGGAGACCCTCATGAAGGAGAAGCTTTATGGTAAGCTTTCAAAGTGTGAGTTCTTCCTTGACAATGTTGAATTCTTTGGGCATGTGGTGGCAGAAAACGGGATCTTAGTGGACCCGAAGAAGATTTCAATAGTAGAGTCGTAGTCTACCCCGAGTTCAGTAACAGAGATCAGGAGCTTTCTCGGTTTGGCAGGCTATTATCGGAGATTTGTTCAGGACTTCTCCAGGATTATAGAGCCGCTGACTAGGCTGACCAGGAAGGACATAGAGTTTGTCTGGACAGAGGAGTGTCAGGACGCCTTTAAAGAGCTGAAGAAGAGGTTGACGACAGCTCCAGTGTTGAGGTTGCCATTAGGGATAGTAGATTCACTATCTATAGTAATGCTTCAGGAAAGGGTTTGTGTTGCATTTTTCAGCAAAACGGGGAGGTAATTGTCTATACATCCAGGCAATTACGTTCTCATGAGAAAATTTACCCTACCCATGATTTAGAGTTGGCATCGGTTATATTTGCTCTAAAGCTGTAGAAATATTACCTGTAAGGAGAGTGTGTGGAGATCTTCACAGACAACAAGAGCTTGAAATACGTGTTCACACCGAAAGAGTTGAACATGAGGCAGAGGAGGTGGTTAGAGTTGCTGAAGGACTTTGACATATCCTTGCAGTGTCATCCAGGGAAGGCCAACTAAGTCGTTGATGCCTTGAGCAGGTATCCAGTGGCTATGTACTTGACGAGGGACAGATATTTATTGGCCGATCTTGATAGCCTGGATATTGAGGTATTATTTCCTAAAGTTACGACACATATGTGGGGTCTACAGGTACATTCAAAATTGATGGACCGGATAAGAGCATCACACTATGAGGATGAGTCTCTGAGGAGTATCAGAGAACAGGTTCAGATGGGATTGGTAGATGATTTCATTATTAGTGAGGATGGATAATTGTGGCACGGTACCAGATTATGTGTGCCGAGCGGAGCATTGCGCGAGGAGGTTCTTCAGGAGGTGCATCGATCTCAGTACTCTATGCATCCGGGTACCAACAAGATGTATAGGGACATATGGGAGCATGTTTGGTGGTATGGTATAAAGCGGGAGGTGGCGAGTTTCGTATCCAGATGTCTGGTATGCTAGCAGGTAAAGGCGGAGAGACAGAGGCCAGGAAGACTACTTCAGCCTTTACCTATTCCAGAATGGAAATGTGAGCATGTAACGATAGATTTTGTACCAGGACTTTCGCGTTCTCCAGGAGGTAAAGACGCAATTTGGGTCATCATAGACAGGTTGACCAAATCAGCCCATTTCTTGCTATTCAAAGTAGAAACATCTACGAAAAAGCTTACGGAGATGTATGTGCGATAGATAGTCAGATTACATGGATTTCCTGTGAGCATCATCTCGGATCGGGATAGTCGCTTCACGTCCCACTTCTTGAGGAGTTTGCAGGCTAGCTTGGGTACCCAGCTCAAATTCAGTATCGTATATCACCCCCATCCGGACGGAGAGTCGGAGAGGACTATTCAGACTCTTGAGAATATGCTGCGCACTTGTGTTTTAGATTTCAGAGGTTCATGGGAGGATCATCTTCACCTGGTAGAGTTTGCTTATAACAACAGCTACCAGGCCAGTATTGAGATATCACCATTTGAGGCGTTGTATGGACGGAGATGCCGTACTCCGTTATCCTGAAATAATGTTGGTGAGAGAGCTTTGTTGGGGCTAGATATGATTATGGATGCAGCGGAGAAGGTCAAGCTGATTAGAGATAGACTTCGGGTGGCACAGGACCGACAGCGGCATTGGGCCGATAGCCACCGGAGACCCTTAGAGTTTCAGGTATAGGTTTTATTTTGTATTTCTTATAATTGCTTTATTTTAGATTGTGTGTTAAGACTGAGTTTTGTTCTAGGTTGGTGATCCGATGTTCCGGAGGATTTCTTTGACATGGGGCACGATTCGCTTTGGTAGAGGCGAAAAGCTTTATCCATAGTACATTGGACCTTTTGGTGTTCTTGTGAGGGTCGATACAGTGACCTATGTAGTGCCCCGCTCTGCGTAGGTACCATGTATAAGAGATATCGATTTGCTGACTCAAAAAGGATATCTTCCTTAAGAGCTCCTTGTTGAACCAGGAGATGACTGATCTAGGTGAGTGGGCAGAACTTCGTTCTCTGATTCTTGCACGCCTTAATAATGAATCTGAGTTTTATAATGTCTGTTGATAAAGAAGATTATTATTTCCATTGCATGAATAATAGAACTGCATGCTTAGCTAGAACTTAAATGCTTGTCAATAGAGAATATTTCCATGCTAATAAGAAGAGTAAGAGATTGCTTGAACATGTTTCCATATCGCTTGTATTTTGATAGAACCACATCATGCTTGAACTTGTTCAAAGAGGGCGGCCAGTCCGCACAGAGATAGAAGAGAAGAGATAGATAGTTTTCTTGTTTATTTTGTCTGCATCATAGAGTTTATCTGATAGTGTTTCTTGCATTCATATCGGTCGGACAATGGCTATTAGTGAAGAGCTGAACCTTGGTCCCGGCTGCTATAATATTAGTGAAGAGCAACCATGAGTTACAGCTGCTAATAGCATCAGATAAAAGAGTCACTGGTAAGCCGGATTACCGCTATTAATCTTGAGTTTCTCGGGGACCAAAAGCATATAGATAGTTCATCTTGTTTGCTTGATAGAAGGATGGTTCCTAGATAGTGCATTGTCCTTAGAGTCTTTGGGTATAGCTCACGAGACACGCTGTGCACAACCTGATAATAGAATAATTAGCTTGCCTTGTGTGCTTGAATGAATCTAACATGATCTATATTTTCAAAGATATTTCTAAAAGAATTAATATGACTCTGTTCCTGTACTGCATATAACGAACATAGGTAAAACTAAAAAGATTACTAGTAATATAATAGTTTATAACATAATTACTTAGTGTTGGTTTTAGTGAATGTTGCTTTTGTTCGTTGATTTTAGACTCACCAGAATTTTCTCCAAAGTGCTGACCTACCAACAGTTTGCTTGTTCGCAGATACTGGATCGTCCGAGAAAGCGATAGCCGTGCATCATCTCCAGGACCCAAAAATATGATTTCAATGCCTTGAGCCATATCGATTTCTTTGAGTTGCTTTTGTATAGAGGGATATAATGTATGGAACGATGTCATTGTATTTAGAGAACCTCGTGCCTCGATCTTGTCCCGTTTACTCAGATAGTTTATTGTTTGCAACACTGTCCCTCCGTTGCGTACTCGATTGATTCGATGATAGCCACAACTTTAACGATGTTGTCTTGTGTGGGCGCAACTCCAGGCTCTCACAGTATCATGTCCCGATGGCAATCGACTATACGTCCCACGAGAATGTCGAGGCACGGTGATTTGCGCCCGGCGGGGGCGTTGTCGAGACCTTCGGGATTGGGGGTGACATAATAGTATCAGAGCAACTCGATCCTCTGGCCTTACGCCCATTTTGCTGTTGTTCTTAGATGACGATTCCTTATGCATTGATATCGTTACTGAGTTGAACGTTCCATACAATAAGTCCATAGATATTCTCAAAGTTGCCGGCAAAAGTTTTTTGGATTTGATTTGTTGCTTGAGAGTTGTGCTTTCATTCTTGTGGTTTGATAGAGTTTTTGATTGAGGATGGTAAGGGATGAGGACTATCGCTGCTCTGGATATCGAAAAGTTTCTCCTTGAGTTTCGAGGACAAAACTCTTTCTTGGTGGGTAAGTATGTAGTGCCCCGCTCTAGGCACTAGGTACAAGAGATATCGATTTGTTGACTCAAAAAGGATATCTTCCTTAAGATCTCCTTGTTGAACTAGGAGATGACTGATCTAGGTGAGTGGACAGAACTTCGTACTCGGATTATTGCACGCCTTAATAATGAATCTGAGTTTTATAATGCATGTTGCTAAAGAAGATTATTATTTCTGTTGCATGAATAATAGAACTGTATGCTTAGTTAGAACTTGAATGATTGTCAATAGAGAACCTTGTCATGCTAATAAGAAGTGTAAGAGATTGTTTGAACATGTTTCTATTTTGCTTGTGTTTTGATAGAACCACATCGTGCTTGAACTTGTTCAGAAAGGGCGGCCAGTCCGCACAGAGATAGAAGAAAAGAGATAGATGGTCTGCTTGTTTATTTTGTCTGTATCATAGAGTTTATCTGATAGTGTTTTATGCATTCGCATCAGTCGAACAATGGCTATTAGTGAAGAGCTGAACCTTGGTCCCGACTGCTATAATGTTAGTGAAGAGCAATCATAAGTCACAGCTGCTAATAGCATCAGATAAAAAAGTCATTGGTTAGTTAGATTACCGCTACTGATCCTGAGTTTCTCGGGGACCGAAAGCATATAGATAGTTCAGCTTGTTTGCTTGATAGAAGGATGGTTCCTAGATGGTGCATTGTCCCTAAAGTCTTTGGGTATAGCTTACGAGACACGCTGCGCACACCCTGATAGTAGAATAATCGGCTTGCCTTGTGTGCTTGAATGAATCAAACATAAACTCTATTTTCAAAGATGTTTCCAAAAGAAGTAATAAGACTCCGTTCCTATGCTGCTTGTAACGAACATAGGTAAAACTAGAAAGATCACTAGTAATGTAATATTTTATAACATAATTACTTAGTGTTGGTTTTAGTGAATGTTGCTTCTGTTCGTTAATTTTAGACTCACCAGTACTTTCTCGAAAGTGCTGATCCACCAACAGTTTGCTTGTTCGTAGGTACTGGATCGTCCGAGGAAGCAATAGTCGTACCTCATCCCCAGGACCCAAAAATCTGGTTTCGATGCCTTGAGCCGTATCGATTGCTTTGAGCTACTTTTGTATAGAGAAACATAATGTATGAAACGATGCCATTGTATTCAGAGAACCTCGTGTCTCGATCTTGCATCGTTTACTCAGATGGATTATTATTTACAATATTGTCCCTCCGCTGCGTACTCGATCGATTCGATGATAGCCACAACTTTAACAATATTACCTTTTGCAGGGGCAACCCCAGGCTCGCATGGTATCACGTTCCGATGGCAATCGACTATACGTCCCGCGGGAGTGCCGAGGCCCGGTAATTCGCGCCCGGCGGGGGCATTGTCGGGACCTTCGAGATCGGAGTGTGACAGCCTACAGACTAGAAATGCCGCCTGCACTAGAAAAAGTATATTATGTGTTCCACATGTCACAGTTGAGACAATACGTGGAAGATTCTAGTCACGTATTAGACCACTCGGAGATTGAGGTAGGCCCGACTCTTAGCTATCAAGAGCAGCCAGTGGAGATTCTGGATCGCCGGAAGAAGGTGCTAAGGAACCAGACGATTCCTTTGGTTGCATCGCATAGAGGCATCACTCTCTAGGTGAGTCTACCTGGGATAGGGAGGATGGGATGCACGAGTGATACCCTTATCTTTTTAAGTCGTGAGGTATTTTCTTTCTTGTAATTGTGATTGATTATTTTAGTGTTAGTTCGTCTTTTAATTTCGCGGACAAAATTATTTTTAAGGGGGGAGGGGGTAGAACTTGTAACCACCTATTTTTATTAGAGGAATAATTTAGTTATTTGATAATTATTGTAAATTATTGTTATAATAAATGTTTATTATTAATTGCTATTGTATTATTTATTATTTATAGTATTATTGGGCCCTTGCATTAACTAGTTAGTTTGGACTTGTGCATGGACTTAGTTGGTAACCAACTAGTAGGCCTATGGCCCAACTAATTAGTCATGACAATGTTAGTAATTAATTAATTAAGATTAGTTAGTTAGAGGATAAAATATTCCCTCCCATTAGTTGATCCCTTCCTAATTAATTAGGAGAGACTTGAAAAACACACAAGAAACTACTAGAATCCATTATAAACATGTAGAAGAGCCTATATGATATTTCCTCTACCCAAACCCATGCCCAATAGGGGCCGGCCACTTGAAAGGAAGAAGAGAAAGAAAGTAGATCACCAATTCATTTTATTTCATTCATAATTTTATTCTTCTTCCCCAAGCAACCCATTCTTAACCAATTTCTACCACATCTATACTCAATTCCTCTCATTCTCACCATCAAAAGAGCATAAGGAGCTTGGTTTGCAAGGAGCTTTGGAGAAGAAGGAGTTTAGCGAGGAGATCGTGTCTACATCGTGTCCAATTGGCTTTGCATTAGAAATATATCTCCCAATTGGTAAATTATAAATTTTCTCTTCTAATTAGGTTCTAAATCATGCATTTGACTCTTAGGAATACCCTAATGGCTTAAGACTACCTATAGGAAGGAGTTTTAGGCTATTTGGTTGTGTATTGTGTCTTTTACATGGTAATTTGTGTATATATTGGGGGAGTTATGAGTTTGACACATCAAGTATGTGTCATAAGACCAATTTAGTCTAATTAGACTTAGATCATAGTTGAGATACTAGTTGCGTGTCTACAATTGGATACGAGTAGGCCGTATCACGATATGATGTGATACATGGGCTCTAATTTGGGAATTTTATGCATGCTAGTGATTTTTATTTCAATTTCTTTTGTAGCAAGTTCTAATAGCTATATATAATTGTATTTGACATGGTTATTTAGTTCTAATTGAGTATTGTGAGTTTTGACACATTAGTTGATAGTATATCATGAGTTGTTCATCTAGTATTTGTTATATTGACCCTTAGAATGTGTATGTTTGAATGTGTTAATTATATGATATATATTTGTGTTAGATCGTGTATTATATATATATATATATATATATATATATATATATATATATGTGTGTGTGTGTGTGTGTGTGTGTGTGTGTGTGTGTGTGTGTGTGTGTGTGTGTGTGTATTATACTATATGGTCGTAAAGGGACTATATGTATATGTGTATTTGGGTTGTGGTAGTATAGGGGGAGAAGTGACTGTGCTCGAGTGGTTTAGTGAACTGTGCACAAGTGACAGTGTAAGTTATTGGGTGGTCTCAGTTATGTACTTTATTGTTTGACATGGTGGGCTGATGGGAGTTGGTGTATACACGAGTATGTAACCATGGTAGTGTTCACAGCTAGTAGTTGGATGTTAACCTGTGCTCGGGTTGAGCAACACGGCAGTGGGAGAATCAACTCACTACACAAGTGAGAAAAGGGTATTATGTGTGGACTGTGGTTCAGTGTTGTGTGTGTGTGTAAGATTCCAGAATTGGAAGTGAGCTCAGTTGAGGCTAAGGAATTGGTAGTACTTGTGCACTTGTGTGCAGACAAGTGTTGCCAATGTAGTGTTTCAGATTTGAGTGACTGATACACATGTAAGTATCAGATGTGAGATTGGTTAGTGAACTTGTGTGTGTAGGTTGAGAGAAGTGTTAGAGAGGAGATATCCTCGCATAGGGTATACATGGATATAGGTAGTGTCCATGAGTTTAAGATAGTTCAGTGAGTGTATAGTTCAGTGAGTGTCAGTAATTAGGAGTTAGATGCAACCACAATAGTGAAGAGTATAAGTGACTGATACATGGTATTTAGTGCCAGGTAAAGTAAAGTGTTAAGGTATTTGATTCCTAGTGGCAGGTGTGAGCTAAGATTTGTAATTAGTGGTGCTAAGGTAATGAGTACTAGCTAAGGTTTTAGCATGCTAAATTAGTAGAAGTAAGGTAATATGAGTTTAAGTTACTAGCTAAGATATCTGCTAGTATAAGCTAGTATATTTAGTGTGACCACTAAATTAGTTAAGAATAAGACTAAGGATGACTAGTAAACTCTAGTACGGACTTAGACATGGCCTAGAAATATCATATCTAGTTAGCTAAGCATGCTCATTCTTCATTTTTACCCAATTAACATTAATATTTTATATTTAAATCTTTGTGACTACATCTTGATTTTTAATCCGCATTCATTGCTCATGACCACGGACGAGTACATTCTCTGACAATTTTTATTATATTGATGATTACTATGATTCTAGTTGTGTGGTTTTATACTTGCTCCCTGACATAGTGGATTCATGGGCTAGTATTATTGATACCTGTTACCAGGAGTCATGATTAGATCCATCATACTAGCAGGGGATGAAGAAATATTAGTTGATTATGTGATCATATCCCACTTTCGTGTGCACAGCTCACCCTCACCACACGCAGGGTGTAGCCTGATCTTATTCATGTGCATAGCTCTCCATATATATATGATTTGCCTGACCTCATATATTCGTATGCATAGTCAATAATATGATTGACCTGATCCCTTTCGTGTGCATAGCCAACCATATATGCTGAAGTCTGACCTTGTCCCAAGCTGATCACATAATAAAATAATATTTCAAGGCACTTAACTAGTATTTCTATTTCCTATTCCAGTTCACACTTGCTAGTATTTACATTATCTGTTTTTATTGCTTACCATGTATCTGTGATATGATGACTGTCTTTCCAGTTCTTTACATTCCAGTATTTTATTTTCATCATGTATATTCATTACTCACTATTTTATAGTTTTTGTCAATTTAATTGGAACTGCTGTTAGTTTATGTGCTTCGCTCTTTTTCTGATTGGATAATATTTTTAGAGGATCTCGAGGCCTTTTGTCCCACATACTATGGACCCGGAGTAGACGAGGGTTACACTCAGGAGCTTCAGGATGATCTCGTTCCCATAGTGGATCTATTAGTGGAGACTTAGAGCCTAGAATTCATTTTGTATTGGATTATTAGACTTTGAGATATTTGAGTTGTACTTCATTTGAGACTTATGTTGTTATTGTGATAGCTAGACTCTAGATTCATTGATGTTGTAATGTATATTTCTCGACTTATTGATTCTTTTATATCATTTTTGTACAATTTCTCTTTCTTATAGATTATTGTGATTGAGTATTGTTATTGCCCCTTATATATTCATCTTGTCCTCCTTATGTAGTTGAGATTAGCATTGACATGTTATAATATTGATATTGTGGGATGTGATAGTTAGTATTGATGATCTAGTACAGCGTTCTACGTCACATTATGACGTAGGCTGGACGTTGCCACGTATTCGTGTCCGATCATCCGGGTACGGGTCGTGACATTCTGTTAACCACAATGTTATTTATAACAAGTACAATAAGTTTTATATTTTTTTTATAGTGAAAAGTTTTACGTTTGAAAAGAAAATTGAACTAATTATCAAAATATCAGAAGATATTTTCTAGTCGCAAATAGAATGATGTATCATTTGTAATGTTGCCCTTTGCGGCTGAGTATGTGCCTTTTAGGGCTAAGTTACATGCCGATTTTGTAATGTTAGGACCATCTCCTTCGCGAATGATGCTAACGAGTTGAGAAGAGAATTTTGATACATAAAATTTCTACGGTGAAGCCTAAATTTTTTTCTTTGACATATAAGATATACATTATCTCTAGAAAAATAATGGTATATATAAGATATACATCATCTCTAGGAAAAGAAAATGAGTGATTAATTAATCTTGTGTATGATAGGGGTATGTAGTTCACCTAACAACAAATAAGAAAGTCAAAACAAAATACATACCTTTGCATTTATTAAATAACTAGCGTTTTACCTTGCATGTAGCTTATCTTAACCCTTTAAAACACAACTTTTTCCTATGTCATTTTTTAGTCTTAGGTCATATTTTCGATGAGAGAAATAACTTGTATAAGGTATAAGGGTTATTTATTTATTTATTTGTATTTTGGCAAATGAAAAACTTATCCTACTTATCAAGAAAATAGATCTTTTTTTTAATATAATTTTAGGTTCATGTGTGAATGCATCTTAATTTATATACCTCTTATTTGTTATCATAACATTTTTTAAAACTCTTTTTTTTTTATATCCCCGTGATTTTAATGATTCAATGAAAGATTTTTATAAAGTATAGTTGAGGGAGCTATTAATATTTCTATTGAAATAGTCAAAAACATTATGTTGTTTTGTGTGTGTTGTGTAAATTAATTATTTTTTTTCAGGAGGTCCTTAAAGAAATGACAAAATATACGTCGAGTTTGAATAGATCATTTTACTACCTATCTTTGTAGTGAAGGTTCAAAATATTGTACACCCACGTCCTGTTACATGGACTAAACTAGGCAAAATAATATTTTGGCATGAAAAGTTTCAAAATTAACATAAGAAAATGTTATTCTTTTTATATCTTTGTGACTAAATCATGCAAGATTTTCTTGGACTCAAAAAAAAGAAAGAAGATCTCTTTCCTTTGCGACAAAGAAATGATACATAGATGTTTTGGACCATCAAGAAGAAGAAGAAGAGAGTAGATTTTTCTTTCTTTGCTCTCTTTTGCATTGCCATTGTCCTCAAAGATTTTAGAAATCTAAAGTTTTTTTCTTTTCTTTGTACTCACTCGTGAGAATTGGTCATGAGGAGAGCATCACCCCCTCACCCCTTTTCTCCTATGAGCTTGACTTTGACACGTGCAAAGAAGAGGACACCAAATTATAGCGACACCCATGATTCATTCACTTGACTAAAATATGGGGATAGGCTAAAATATTAGTAATATAAGTCTCTTATTTTCAATCTCACTTTCATGACCATGTTGAATTGGTACATGATGGAGATAGGTGCAATGAATTGTGCCTCTAGTCAACCAAATGTTGTTGTTGGCTTTTATTGTGGTGTTTGCAAAGAGTAGTTATCTAAGAATTTTTTTGCTCCACATAAACAGGAGTGGACCAGGACAGTACTATTGACATATTCAAATGTTGTTAATGTCACACCACATCACAGTAAAACTATGTCGACATATTCAAATGTTTTTAGTAAATATTTGGTTTACGAATTTAGAGTACAAAAGTGATCTAAAATCGGATTTAAAATCAGTTTATATGTTTGGTTGAAAAATTTATTGTAAAACAACATGAACAGTAAATATTATCTGTTATGAAATCAGAGTTTTGACATTGAATTTTTTTTCTTCAAATTGTAGTGCGGAAATGAAAAATACTCATTCACACTTCCCACATTTCGTTGGACTATTTTCTCTCTATTTTAACACTTTTCAAATCATAAGAACTACAAAAAGTTACATGTTTTCACTTCAATAACCAGCAAAACACCAAAATTTAAATTTTTTTTACTTTTAATTTTTACTTTTTCAAAGCATTCAAACAAATTTTTTTTTTTTTTTTTACTTTGTTACACTTTCTCATAATGAGTACGCAAATGTCGATTTTCGAATTTTTTGTTTGTTCAAACGAAACAGCCCTTTATTGTAATCATACAACTTTTATTTATTGATTAATCTCAACAATAAGGTCATTATAGAAAAGATATAAAAAAAAAAGTGAGAGAGTTTAGAATATCTAATTGCTAATTAGTGGCTACTTGGTTGGAAGAGGATGTAAGTAGGTCGAGAGAGACTGAAACAAATTCAATAGTTGTCATGTTTGGTTCAAGAAAATTAATAAAAATATAAAATAAATACATTAAATTTTTTTATGTTTTATGGTTATTATACAAATTATTTTTATTTTAAAACTAATTACATTGACTATTTTTCTGTTTTATAAAAAATATAAGACATATGAGTGGTTAGTGTTATAACTCTCTATAGAAAATATAAAACATAGGAGTGGTCCGTGTAATTAGTTTCAACATAAAAATAATTAGTATAATAAGTATGAAACATAGAAGTAGTTAACTTAAAATGTCAAAAAATTAGGAGATAAACTACTTAAAAATTATGGATTTGTTTTCGTCTCAACAGTAGTAATATTCTCCTTCCAAGTTCGTTTGTGATCGACTTAGATTTTAGTAGAATTTGAAGAAGTGAAGTTATATTCGCCCTATCATAAAAAATAAGGAATAATTCACATGAATTTTTCTTAGAATATGAGGATCCCATTTTCTTTTCTACTATTTTGATCTATGAACAAGAATTCATATAGCTTGTTTTTTTCAAAATCTATCATTAAAAACGTTAATACCACCATATAAGATTGAAAGAAAAAATACTAATTAGCATTTAGATCCTAAATTTTATATCAATTAAGTCATGATATGTCTAATCGAAAATTTTGAAATATAAATTTTAATTTTAAGGTTTTTTTTTTTTCCAAAAAATATCAACCATGTATGTAGTCTTGTTTAGAAAGTAGAAAAAGGGTGATTGCGTTTGAAAGCCGCCATCCGGTGCACGCCACGTTGGACCAGCATGCTCCGTATCACCCTCAGCTTGATGCCACGTGTCCTCTGATGTTCCCAAACTTTTGCCGACCTACTTAGCCATGCTCGGCTCGGCTCGGCTCGGCTCGGCTCGCATCACGTCTATGTGGGATCTACTGTTTTCTCCCGAACAGCAAACACTAAGTTCCCGTCATAGTATTTGACTTTGTACTGTTGTCTTTGACTATTCCAGTCTTGAGTAGGAGACTTGGACCCAAAGTCAAAATGAACAC
This sequence comes from Iris macrosiphon, assembly GCA_036927795.1. Classification (NCBI taxonomy): domain Eukaryota; kingdom Viridiplantae; phylum Streptophyta; class Magnoliopsida; order Asparagales; family Iridaceae; genus Iris; species Iris macrosiphon. The sequence goes on along the minus strand of JAYESA010000007.1, from coordinate 21,660,162 downwards.
CCATTTCTTAGGGAGAATTTACAAGGGCACTACACTTATTACTTAGAACAAGCCCAATATATTTTTTTTTTCAAAATTACAAGTTTGTCACTCTTAAAGTTACTTGGGACTAGTCCAAATTTTTATCATTGATAATTACAAGTTTGTCACCAAAATTCACTCGGGACTGTTATAATCATGACTGTCAAAATTTTGACACTCCTACCACTTGGAAGGACTGTCAAAATTTTGAAAGTCCTACAAATTGTTAGGACTGTCATAATTTTGACAGTCCCACAAGCTATGTGGACTGTCAAAATTTTGACAGTCCTAATTTTAACCTACTGAAAATTTTATATAAAACTAGGACTGTCAGGATTTTGACAGTTCCAAAAACAATGAGGACTGTCAAAATTTTGACAGTCCTCATTTTAATTGTCAGGATTTTTTTTTTTTAGTTTTTTTCTATTTAGTTAGTTTTGGATTTTGATTTTTTTATTTAGTTTAACATCCAAAATAAAATATGTTATCATTGAACCCAAAAAAAAAAATCTACCGTACGAATATTACGTCTGCCGTCGATCAGACTTTGAACGGCCATAACTATTTGTTTTCAAATCGTTTTTCGTCACACTATAGGTCGATTTGTATGTTTTCGACGAGAGTAACACAATTCGTGTAAAGGAATTTTGTATCCGAAGTAAGACGTACATATTACAGGCAAAAATATAAAATATAAAACTTTAAAGTATCATAACTTTTGACTGGGAGATCGAAACAAGGTCCAGTTTGTGCCAAAATGACCGTATGGAAAAGTACTTCGGGCCGTTTAACGGACTTCCCAAATTTTTAGAATCGCAAAAAAACGATGTTTCGACTTCCAAATTTTACTTTTGGTAAAAAAAAAATTTTACAAAATATTTAATGTACCAATAATAAATTTACTATTTTAAATAACAGAATACTTTAACAAATTTTAAGGATAGAAATTTGGAATATTTTGAAATTTTGATACATATCGACAACTGAGTTAATTTATTTTAATTTTTTGTTAATTTTAAAATTTTGATACAGTAAATTTACTGTAAATTTATTTTAATTTTATTTCATTAAAATATATTTTCTTAAATAAAACATAAAATTAACAAAATAAATTGGCCCCCCCACCAATTAACAAAATAAATTAACAGATAATAAATTTTAGGACTGTCAAAATTTTGACAGTCCTACCAATTGGAATGACTGTCAAAATTTTGACAGTCCTAAAAAGTAAACATATTTTTAGGACTGTCAAACTTTTGACAGTCCTACCAATTGGAAGGACTGTCAAAATTTGGCAGTCCTAAAAATTCAACATATATTTTTAGGACTGTCAAAATTTTGACAGTCCACATATATTTGACACATATGTTGATTTTTAGGACTGTCAAAATTTTGACAGTCCTACCAATTGGAAGGACTGTCAAAATTTTGACAGTCCTTCCAATTGGTAAGACTGTCAAAAGTTTGACAGTTCTAAAAATATATGTTGAATTTTTAGGACTGTCAAAATTTTGACAGTCCTTCCAATTTGTAGGACTGTCAAAATTTTGACAGTCCTAAAAATCAACATATGTGTCAAATTTTGACAGTTCTTCTATTTTTTCTTTTTCTTTTTTTGTTTTCTGTGTGATGTTATTTTTCTTTGTCATTGTGTTATTATTCATGTCTTTCGGCGGCGGAGTGGAGGACCTGGTGGTAGCGACGGAGGAAGGAGGGGAGGGAGGAGCGGCGGACTGGTACCGAGGTAGTCGAGCACCGAAAGGGGATCACCGAAAGGGGGTACGAGACGGAGGAACAGGAGAGGAAGGAGGCGACGGGAGGCGGGGGAGGAGGCAGAGGCGACGGGAGGCGGCGACGGAAGGCGGCGGTGGAGGACGGGGGAGGAGGGCTCCGGCAAGAAAGGAAGGAGGGAAGAGAACTCCGGTAGAGATTAGGGGGATTTGGGCTAGTATGAGTAAAAAATGGGATAGTGTGAGTAAACTTTGTTCATTAATGGACTAGCCCCAATCCTGGGCTAGCCCTGAGTAAACTTTGTAGTGCCCTTATAAATTCCTTTCTTAGGTGTTGGCATGACTACATGAAATTAATTTCCCTACTTAAAACATTTCTTTTAATATTTATCTAAATTTAATTTTAAAATCTCTCTCTGTAAGTTCTTAAAAAGGAGGCGGCTCCGTTAGAAAGTAAACAACCAACAAAAACTATTTTCAGATTTTTATAAACTAGTACATAATACACGTATATTATATTTATTTTATATTATTTAGTAAAAATAAATAACAGTTTTTAATTTTTTTTTTCTACTTGAAAAAAACAAATAACAGCCTCTTAATCGTATTAAATTTAACGAACAATTTTAATTGGTAAATATAAGTTTGGACATTTTTGAAAAATAATAATTCTACCTTGACTTTTCTTATTTTATACTAATATAGATTATATTATTCTATAATACATTAATCAGTGTTATATACATGGATAATAAAACTTAATGGAAGAAAAGAAAATACAGTACATTTATTGTGTCTTCTTTAAACTTTCTTTTAATAGGTATCTAAATTTAATTTTAAAATCTCACTCTGTAAGTTCTGAAAAAGGAGACGGCTCCTTTAGAAAGTGGACGACCAACATACACTATTTTCAGATTTTTATGAAATATATATATATATATATATATATATATATATATATATATATATATATATATATATATATATGCACTTAAGCAATAATTTTTAATTTTTTTACTACTTGAAAACAATCACCACATTTTTTTTTCTATACGTAATTATCTAACTATTTATATTAAATTTAACGAACAAACTTAATTGGTAAATATAAGTCTGAACATTTTTGGAACAGAAATTTCTACCTTATTTTTTCTTATTATATAATAATAGAAATTATACTATTATATAATACATTAATCAGTGTGAGAAAACATGGATCTTAACGAAAATGAACGGAAGAGAAGAAAATACAATACATTTATTGGTGTCTACAAAATATGGTTTTTAATATAGCTGACTGGTAGAAAAAAAAATCAAATAGCAAAAATTTAAGATAAGAACTTTGTTGTTGTTGTTGTTGTTGTATTTGTATCTAAATTTAGTTTCGATAATAAAATTTATAAAAAAAAATTTGGTTAAGAGAACAGTGTATCAAGTTGAGCTACAACATAACAATAGTTGTAGTACCGTGCATGTAGGCCTGTCAATGAATAGTCGAAAATTCGAATCCGATTCGATTTCGTATTCGAATTTTTAGATATTATTCGAAATTTCGGATATCGAATTCCGATATCTGAATATTTTTCGGATATTATCTTTTTTCGGATGCGAATTCAGATATTAAGGTATTCGAATCCGTTAATATCCGATCTAATTTTAAATTGTAAATTTCAGATATCGGATTCGGATATCCAAAATTTTATATATACTTTAGTATGTTGTATATATAATATATAATATATATTAATTATAGGAGAAGATGGAAGGATTTTATTCTTAAGTGCATTTTTTATGATTCTATTCCATCTTTCTAGACGAGTGACTTTTCATCTTCTAACTACTATATAAATCTATTTAACTAGTCTTTATTACACTCAATATTCTTCATATTATTTAAGTAGTCTTTATTATTTTTCATTTAATCAATTTAACTAGTTTTTATTACACTCAATTCTTCATATTATTTAAGATCTTTATTATTCACCATTCTCCAAATCCAAGCCATCTGACTTCTCATCTTCTTCAACTAACTTCTGAGTATAAAACTAGAAAGATGGAATATTCAGATAATATAATTAGTTGAAGAAGATTGCAAATTTTGAATATTCGATAATAACAAGACACGGGGTAGATTCAAAATTTTAACTTATCGGATCGAATCGAATTTTATCCGATATCTGTTAAACTAGACGGATACGAATCCGAAGTGTCAAAAGAGATATTCGTTCGGATATCGGATCGAATCCGAATATTAAAAGAAAATTCGGATACTGATTCGGATATTGTCCTATCCGTACCGATAAGCATCCGTTGACACCCCTACGTTCATGACTGTTTATGACATTCTAAGGTTTTGTACAAATATAAAAAAAAGTCTTTTTAGCCACTCTAAAAAAAATATCTTTTCTGACATTCTAAGGACACGTTACTGCAGTTTCTACAAAATAGTGAAGCCTAAATCTAAAATTAGATATTTTATATTAGTATTATATACCAGGGTTAAAGTTTTTCAAAGATTTTGATTTTTGGGATCCCGTACAATCGTACAGCTTGCACACGGTAAAAAATGGCTCTGATATCGTGTGTATATAGATCATGATAAGATAACCCTGAGCAATTCCTTTCGAACATTTAGATTTTAAATTTTATTGTAGTCTATCTCGATTTAGAATCCTTAGATCCTTTCGTGAAAAAAAAAAAAAAAAAATGTGTATGAATTTGGTGGAAATCAACAATTTTCTCCATTTGCTATTTGCTTCAAATAGGTGTCATGGATGACTGAATTGTATGATTTGGGTCAAAAGAAAGTGCTTTAAATGAGACGATATCTGCTCTCAACTGTTCTGTCAAATGGAGCAGACTTCTGGAGCATTAGATTAGAGAGTAGGCAAATGTTGTTTTCATCCATAATAATAGTTTCACTGTAGAAATCAAAACCAGAATGGACATGTACCAGTAACCAACTACCAGAAATATTTAGGTATCCACACAAAGTGTGTTTGTAATTAAGAACATGAGCCACTTGCATCGAAGAATAGGCAGTGTATCGCTTTTTTAAGGACTTGTACCAGTAGCCAACTACCAGAAATATCTTGATGTAGTTGTGTCTGTTTGAAAGGATTTGTCCCCCCTTCCAAACAGTGTGTCGGTTCATATTTTGTGTCTCTTCGTCATTTGTCGAAAGGAGAATCATGTTAGTGTTTTGGTATTTCATTCGCTCATTAATACGTCAAGTATTCAGTCCAAGAGAGAGAGAGAGAGAGATTACCTTTATTGTTTCGTTCGTCAAGTTCCTGCAGTTTGAAATGCTGTTACCAGAGGAGGAGTTCTGTTATATCCCGGAAGACTTAAGACGTCATTAAACTGTAAGCACATGTGCGGGACGGACATTGTCTTAAGGACATTGAACCAAGTTCAAGCCTCGGTCAGATATTATTTATTCACATTATCTACATTCCTGACTATATACAATACAAAGTGATTAACATTTATAACACTCGTTTCAATGATACTTATATATTTATAAAATTAAATGAGAAGACTTTATCATAAATTATGGAAATCTAAAAAATAAAAAAAATTCTTCTAATCACTTTTTATTTTATTTTCAAAACTAAAATAAATAAATAGTATATAATACATTCCAAAGAACAATAACATATTTTGCAATTAATTATAACACATGATAGAAATAGTCTTCAAATAATTACTTTTTGTATACTTTTTTATTATAATATAGAAATTTTAATCATATTGTTGTAGCCCAAATTAGAAGTTTGCTACAAGCCAACTGGATATTGGAATAGGGTTCACATCTTCTTCGGCTTCTAGTAATTAACCTTATGCATAAACAAGTGGTTAATATTGGTTGCATGAGTCTTTAGGCGACTCGATAGCTTCAATTGCTTGTGATCCACGGACCAACCTTCATATCGGACATTTGTACCCAATCGGCAATATTTTCTATAGTCTTTGAAAGGGACTCTTCTCCTCGGCAATAGACAAGTCCAACAAGCGCACCGCCGAAGCAGCATAACATAAGCTGGACTGGTCCGAACTATAGTCTGGACTTAAAAAAACATTAACAACTTATTCCATTAGTCTGATCAACAATGAACCTACAACAACAGTACAACAACAGGGTATGAGCATCAGTGCATGGTAGATCATTATGGACCTATAAATATATGTCAATTCAAAGCGAGGGTATAAACTCGTATCGATTAAAACAATAGTTCTAGTTGCGACAAGCTTTTTACTGAAAGTTGCAAACCGACCTGCTTTTCGAATTACATACTTGTACTTGGGTCATTGTTTCATTAATTATTATAAATTGAATTTTATTTCCCAGTGATATTACAAAACTCAGTTGTTGCACCTGATCTAGCATTTGCCATCAGCATGGTCAACTAGTTCATGCACGGGTCGTTCTTTTTACAACCCAAAGACGTTGTAAGGGACCGTTTGGTACACAGATTTTTTTTTTTTTAATTTCAGGACAAATTTAGAACAGAAAAACATGAAAATAAATTTTCCATCCTAAATTTGTCCAAGAATAAAAAAAATAGATTAATGTGTTAAAAGTTGGACCCTCCTCTCTTTGTGAGATATTTCTCTTGAAGATGCTAGCAATTGCTGCACTCTTAAAATCAAGCACATCTAATAGTTCCTGAGGGGACGAAAAATTCTTACAAAAAGAAATACTTTGCCTCCTCTGAGGATAGTTTGGAGTGTCTAAATGCAAAATTGACAAATAAACATCTCTCTTATCAACTCATTAAATCAGAAAAGGGGCGAGTAGAGAATTCGAACAATATGAATTTAATATAAAAAAAATGTCAGAACAAATATTACACCAAGCTGTCCTAGCTCAGATAACATGTAACCACAATTAAATTGTTCATTTGGTAATAGCAAGATCCTATTAGTTTCGTGTGATCGGTCACCTGGGAATTAGAAACTAATAAATGACATCATACTCCATCCACATATATTGGGAATGTACATTACAAAATCTTTTGATGCTTATTCCAGGGAATAATGTCGTGGAGTTCGGAAAAAAAAGGTCTTTTTGAGGGCGAAAAAATGTTATCTACATCTCTTTATTATCAAATGCTAAATACATCCCATATGGGCAACAACTTTTACAAAAGCAACTATACAAGAGCTGTATAGGGAAAATACAATTAAGAAATAATCATGCTCTGCCTTTCCTTTTTCCATCTACTGCCTGCACAAGTCCCAATAAGGATCACTCAGTTCATGCTATATGAAGTAAAATGGTGAAAATCTTAGTGAAAGAGAGGAGGATATGCCAAACTTTGCAACACCTCTATTTAGTAAATGTCGAAGAAGAATGTGCATTGTTATTCTCTCATTAAGATTATACTAGTCGACACCAGTACTTTCAAAGCTGTAGCTATCACTGATAAATTATTTAAAAAGTAACCATTCCAATTTTGTGGAAGCAATGGCTAGTGGTTAAAAAGTATCAATGCCAAATGCAACATTGACCCAATGCACAAACACAGTATTGCTTAAGAGCTCCTATACTCAAATAAGAATCAGAATTCACTTGTGTCATTAAGATCCCTTTTTCTTTTTATAATTCTTGTAAAACATCACTCACTATAGGGTACAAGAGAAATACCTTGGACTGAAAGTATCTCATGGTCAGCACCACCACATCCCGCAATCTACAAAATCATTCCACAAAGGAACATTCAGCTTTTATGCAAAGGGAAAGAGAATAAGTAAATCTTATTTTCGCTCACTAAAGTAAATTGGTTTCCGGCTTTAGTCACTTCATGAAATAAATGACAAATAAAGTGTTAGATCAAACATCATATTTTAATACTTGGAACTCTTCTAGTGAAAAAGAATTTGGCCAACTTTATGGTAATGGACGATGAACAAGATAGAGATGGTGAAACTCTTTGTGGAAAAGAATTTGGCCAACTTTATGGTAATGGATGATGAGCAAGATAGAGATGGTGATGCTAATTTGCAATGCTAATCTCAGTTTATGCTAGAATATGTTGCCAAAAAGCCACACTAAGTGGCGGGTATGTCAGTGCTAGACCATGTCATAATACTGGGCGTTCGAAATATCAGATTCTTACATGAAAAGTTCACACCTAATACTTAATTCTGTTATGATTCAAATCGACATGATTGCATGTCATATTATATTTTCCCCTTGAGACCATTTAAAAAAACAAAATGCAAGTATATATATATATATATATATATATATATATATATATATATATATTGTCCTTTCTCCAAGCCGGGCTGTGGCTACGCCACCCAGCCGCCCGGGGTGGGGGGAGGGTGTGGTGTGGTTCGAACCCAGGACCTACCCGTGGGTGTCCCCCCGCACTACCACTAGGCTACTGCCTTAGGGACATATATATATATATATATATATATATATATATATATATATATATATATATATATAATTCAATAATTTTAAAGATGCAAAACTAAGGAAAATGCATACTACTTACTACATAGGAAGCCCTTACTAAGAAGGCATAAAGGAAAGAAAAAACTATTGCTGAAAAAAACCCCTCATGAACTATAGTACCTAATATCATCATCTGTGTTATATGCTTGAGAAGCTCCACTTGTACTGAACGGTAGGGTAGTTCCATCAGAACAGATTAGCACAAACTGTGTTGACTGGCCATTGGGAACTTGAATCTGTGCAGCTAACAATAATGAGGTGAATACCAGGTACACTTGAGAAACCACCAATTATAAATAATCACACAGATGATAAAAACTTACATATATATCAGGAGAATATTTTTCCTCAATTACGGCATTTTGAGTACTATTGACTTTCACTTGATAGCCACTTCGTTTCAAAACCAAGCTTGATTCTTCCCATGTCTCGGATGATTCCATCTGTTAGACGAAGCACGTTTTGACAAGTGGACTTAGACTATGATGGAACCATACAAGTTTATCAAAATCATCAAGGATTGTTCTAGATGCAAATATAAGGCCATTCATATAATAATGATGCAATTGTCAGATACTTGGGAGCATTGCTAAGATATAGTACCATAGTAAATTTGAAATCTAGATGGAAAATTTTCTTATGATTGTATATCTTGAATGTCTAATGTAATTTCATAAACCGGCACTTTACTTGGGTCGTGCATGTTTTCATACAAACATGGTTTTTGGGTGTGTTATACCATGGAAATAATAATTTTGCTAGATGCAGCACACTATTGCATTTGTTGGTAAAGTGATGTTTCTTTATCTGCTTTCCTCTTCAAGCTACATAGCACCAGCATCCTACCCAATTTTTTAGTTAGGACGTTTGAGGATAGCTCTCCACTGCGAAACATAAGTTTCAAATATTTCTTAGTCTAAGGGAACTTGAGGGATATTCCATTGTTGAATGAGCTTAAAATGCATGACCAAAAGGTAGGTCTACCTAGCGGCCGAGTGGCCTTCAAAGTTTAATGGTGATCATCTCTTGCTCATGGCTACCCTGGTTAGGAATTTGATACCAGCAAAATGTCAGATTGGCAGCCTACCATTTTCATGCTCCATAGCAGATGCCCTTCAGATTGGAGAAGGTTTGGGCAATGATGATGTGGCATTCCTATTTAAGCGTAAAAGCTTTTGAAGGGGACAATAGCATTTCATTGCAGATTTCCAAGTTAAAATAGTGAAGAGAGGCTATAGAATCTGAAAGGAAATAAAGTCTATTCAGGAGAAGTCACAGCTTACAAAGTCATTCCTCCACAATCCAATAAAGAGCAACTGTTACTTATGTTCACTTGGCAAAGTTGTTGCACCATAGTAGAATCATTGCCAAAGGCACACAGTGCCTACTAAGTTCAGATTAATTAGAATTAGCAAGAAAGAAGGGGTCTGTTGAATATAAATTACATAGCAAAGCTACAAAAGGTTTGAGGGATAGTTCTCATTGCTAGCGACGAGATACAAATTAATGATTGATCTCATTACTTTGATCAATCAGTTATCATAATAACAAACTTGAGGATGTTCACAGAATTAGACTAGGGTTTTTGAAGTGGAAATGTTCTCCTAGAATGCTATTTAACCATAGATACCCTTGGTTTTTGAAGTGGAAATGTTCTCCTAGAATGCTATTTAACCATAGATACCCTTGAAAAGGGTGTTTGAAGTGTCGTATATTTTTAGTTTTCTGGTGTATACTTCTAATCTAACTACTTTATAGCAATTTTAGGTATTCACTTAATTTTGTTAGGTGTATGTGCTTTTCTTCTAGTATTCAAGGCTCTTTATTTTGGGGGTGTACATGATTCATTTTGGGGGTGTACATGATAACTGGGGCCCTGGGGGTGGAGATGTAAGAAAAATTAACAACTTGACCCTTAGCCCAAGTGTTATATTTGGTTATTTACTAAACCCCCCCTTTTGGAGGAGATGGATGGATTGTTAGTGTGGACGATTTAGATGATATAATTGGAGGACATGTATGGTTAGGTTCCATTTGTATACTTGGTGGAATTTGGCATCTTAACTAAACCCTTTGCATGGGCTCGTGTATACTTCAAAATAGCCTGTTTATTAAAAAAATATGTATGAAAGTTTCTTATATCATGCACATATTGTTTGGAGAAATTTTATTAGTTAGGCATGTTTAACTGTTGAAGTTTTATCAAGTTTGTTGTTGGGTTTACTCATTGTCTCCCGATTGGATGCTCATCAGAAGTGGCATCCACCATATTCCCCAATCAATGTATTTTACAGCTCTTATTAATGAATAATGCCATTTAAAATTAATGGAAACATGAAGACTACTTTGGGCACACTGGGTGTCGCTATTGGCCAACCTAAATTGATACCTAACACAATTCATAACTGAACCTCCCAATTGTCAGTTACTAATAGACTAATATCCATCAAACATAACTGCTACTGAACCTTCGATGGCAGGGTCGATGCATGGACGCCACCAAACACCCCGGTATAGGTCAATCTCCCTCCGTTTCTCCTTTTTCTTCCATGTTAATAAGCTTCTAATTCAATATCTTGGATAGGTTTGCACTAGGTCAGCTCGCTATTGCTTGAAACTTTGAACTGAAGGCCGACAATAGGATATAATCAGCCATACCTATTATTGGTGCTAGTTTCAAATCAACAATGTGCAAATGCGATCCGAAACAATGAAATATCAGTACAACTTTTCAGAACCTTGATCCAAACTACATATTCTAAGGCACATAATTGTCTTTGTGCACTAATCTCAATTTCTGTACCTATAGCATGTTAGAACAGAAGGATAGAAAAAGTGTAGCAACAAGGCATGTACCATAGTATATGATGCAATAAAGCAATATAGCAGATTGACCTATTTGCTATTGAAACTTACTATATGTTGATATATTAAATCAGAGAATTAAATTTAGGAAATCAATAAGCATTGTTCCAAATAGCGGTTGTAGTGGCCACTATGGTTGTTTCTCCATTAGCTGCTATGCTACAGATATGCACTATAAGAATAGCGGACCTATGATAACATAAATTATAAGAATAGGACCTAAATTGCTAATTACTACTAAACCATTTTAAGTTTGATAACATCTTGTTTGGATCTGCAGGTGATATTGATCCAGCTCTTTGTTGTTCCCCCGAACAAGTATAATCATCCAGTAGGCCATTAATTACATTATGCTATGGCTTTCTCAAGAAATTGAATTACCATGATTTGAATAAGTGACTCTGATAAGCAAGCCCTCTTTGGTTGAATTTTAGGATTCTACTGTGGTGGTCCCAAAAGAGAGACTTGCAACCACCATTTCACCTAGTTCCTTCCATTTTGAGGGATTTGACAAGATTTGGAATCCTTAAAAGTGGTCTCCCAAATTCACTCATCTTAAATTCATGCTTTTTCACCTCAATTAATCCAATCAAACTCTCTTTATGTATAACGATTTCAAAGGGTAACTCAATATTGATCTTTGAGCACGTAATTTTGTTCAGAAATAGCGGCCAATTACTTTACAACCCCCATGGTTGTCCAACTTTTTGTATGAGCAAGTAAATTGTCATGTATATTTTAGGTTCATATTATCGAAATAAAACCATTCTTATACATATCGATATCGAAGGTTTCAGCAATATCGGTTGTTTTGTATTTGAGAATTGGATTTTTTGGTAATAATAAGCAAAATTTGATTGACCGTGTTAAGAACATTATTGGGGTTTTAATAAAATAAGGACATCTCAGTGCCACGAGGCTCGTGCTTACACATGATTTGGGGAGGGTCAATATTTATACAACTTTACCCTAATAAATATGGAAAGATTGTCTCCGCGACTCGAACTTGCATCCTCCATGATACAAGGAAGCCATATTGTTGCGCCAAGCGACGTCTTCTATCATTGGGGTTTTAATCTAATAAATTTTTTTTTTATTTTGCCTCAAAATGTTTAGGTTTTACTTGGATCTAAAACATATAAGAGTTTGCTAAGTTTTCTTATTTACTCTAAAATCAAACATATTTGAAATCCGGCCCACATATATAACACACCTAAAACTTGACTAACACTAATCGTAATCTACAAGAGCACAATATAACCACCTCTTTATATTACTTTCATCCTCTATTTTCCTCTTTTCCCTCTTATCTCTCTCTCCTCCCTCTCATCCATCTCATTCTCTTTCGTTCTTCTCGTCCCATCACCTCTTGTCCCTCCATCACTCTTAAGAAAATAGGTTCGGCATCGACGACCACATTAGCAACATCGTTGACGACAACACTCGCAAAAAGGTGACATGTAAACTAAAATTTCTTTATTTTTGTTTACGTTTACAATTTTTTTTTATTTTAATGTTGGTATCGGATGGTACCATTCATGTATCGGTCGTATCGTGCATTACCAAAAACTTTTGGCAATTTCTGGTGGGTTTTGACCAAAGCCGTTAATATAAGTAAGTCTCGTAATAGTTTTTTTTTTAATAGGAAACAAGTTCCTATTATTTCTATTGAGATTATTAAGGATATGCATGATAGAGTTACGATGACCGTACAAACTATTGGAGGAGAGATTAATTATTTACCTATTACTATTAGCTTACATCAATGATCAACATTGAGTTTTTACCTTTTTACGATAGTTATATAAGTAATTACTGGTCATATCCAGAAGGAGGTTCTATTGTGTATTATGTTTGTTGATGATAATGTGTTGGTTGTGGAGAGTAGAGAAGGGTAAGATGTTAAAATAAAAGTGTGGAGAGACTTTCGAATCTAAAAGATTTAGGATTAGTAGAATGAAAACATAGTATATGTAATGTAATTTCAACCCGAAGTCAGTACTTTGTGATTGTAAGATACCTCTAAAGTTGTAAGAAAAATTCTACAAGATTACTATAAGACTAATCGTGCTTTATGGATCAGAGTGCTGGGCAATTAAGAACATGTATAGAAAGTTAGTGTAGCCGAAATAAGAATACTAAGATAGATGAGTGAAAATACATAAAATGATAAGAAATGAGTGTATCTGTAACACCAATTAAGGACAAGATGATGTTCTGGTAAGGAAAAACGATAATATAATAGTTAATGGAACCGCTAGGACTAGAAATAGACATAGACGAACATGGTTTGAAGTGTATGGCCCTTAACAAAGCCGAATGTAAAAAGAAGATCCAAATAGTCGACCCCAGAAATTTAGGGCAAAGGCTTTGGTGGTGTTGTTCGTAATGTTTTTGGAAATCGATACAAAAATGGATGATACATTGAGCCTTCATTACTAGGAAGCATCGGCACTCAAAAATTAGGGTCACGTCGTGTCAGACATGTATCAAACACATAATGGACACACCCTTAATGCTCCAAAATACATTAAGCCACACCAAAATAGGTCCAGAGTGCGTATTGTCGTGTCCTTATGGTGTCTATCCGTGTCCGTGCCACATAGTTGGTATATTTTCTGTAAGATTTAGAATGCAAAATAACATTCCTGTCAACCTATCCTGAAATAAGATATTATAATGTTAACTGGAACCATAGTTGTCAACACACAATAAATAACCACCTCAGTTGTATATATGGCCACATTTGGCTCAGGAAGAAAAGTCCTATTACCTTGTAGATAACAGTATTGAAGGCTAAAGCATGTTTACAACTATCGAGTGCTTATACGACGATTATCTGCACATTGGCTTGGACAAATCGAACAGTTTGCTCATTCATTGAAATTTCTGTGGACCTGTTAGATGTCAACTCCAAACCAGGTGGTTTTGAAGAGCTTCATAAGAATGTCTTAGAATTTTCAAAAGTTCTGACGAACATAATTGGGTATCATGGATACGGTTTATCATATATACACATTTTCAGACTCGTCATTAGCAATATGTTAGATACTAATATATAGTGAGCTGTAGTGGATGCTATATTGATAGGGTACAAGCACTCTACTCCTTAGAAGCCATAAGCGGGAGCGGGGACGGAAGCGGGGGCGGGAGCGGGGACGGGGAAGCGCGACTACTTAGAAGATTCTAAATTTGGGAGCGTGATGGGAGCGTGTGCTAATAAATTTTTAATTATTGTTATCAAAACTTATAAATATCTTAAAATTTATTAGAATTTATAAAGTTCAGTTCAAAGTTACAGAGAGATCTTTCGCATGTTAATTTTTTATGACGTCAAAGTAAAAAATCTTTAGTTTCTTGGTACTTTGATAAATGTGTATTGAAAATATTTCAATTTCTCTCACAAAATTTATGTCATCTTCTAAAATTATGGTCATATTATGGGAAATGATCACGTCGTCGGGGAAACGAGCTTCCGTCCCCGGAGAAACGAAGCTCCCGTCATCGGAGAAACGAGCTCCGAACAAGCTCCCAAGTAAGAAACGTTGAATCGAAGGTTCTTACTGAGATTCGTTGACCTCCTAGGAGTTTCTGGCTTCTAAGCTCTACTCCATAGGCCTCATCAACCAATTATAGCAGGGTGGGTACTTAGCTGCAGTTATGGCAAATATAGCTAGCTATTGCTCTTTAGCAGCCTGCTACAGCAAAGCATTTTATGCTTTATAGTTGTTCGAGTCACTTATAATAATCTGTTGCTATGTAAGTTAATTAGTAAACTCTGTCTATTCTTTATTAGATGTTCAGTGACATGTTTTATACTTATAAGCTAACCTGTCTATTATGGTTTGTAAATTGCAGTATTATTTGGTTCATATATGAATTATTCACTTGTTTAACTTTAGATTAATACTTGATTTAGCTTTTTCAACATGTGTTGCCTTTGCCTTATATAATCAACTTATTGTTAACCCAACACACATGCACAAATGTGAACTTCCGCATAAAAAAGTTCATACTGAGACGACAAAATTAAATGCAGAATTCCAGATTTTTTATACTTCCTATTTTTCAGGCACTAGGATGGAAAAAAAGAGAAACAACTACAACTATTTAAACAAGGAAAAAAGAATAAAATATCTCAAGCTAACCTACCAATAAGAAAACTGTAAATATAACTCTCCCCGAAGAAATATGAGATTCAATTGCATTCTGCATGTCTGGGTCTGTCAAAAGTTTAGAACAGTTATAACAGTCAGTCAAAAACACTGAATTAAATAAATGAATAAATGATTTTGAGCCCATACTTTACTTTGATGAAAACCTAAATTGAAAAACATAATAATTTCCAATTCTGGCTATAATATACAGAAGATTATATTTTTAATTTGATTATGACGTTCAATTCTAAAAAGTAAAGCATGTGTTGTTATATTCCAAGATTTGGAATAGAGGCTTTGTTGTTGTTGTTATTGTAGTTGTCGTTGCTGTTCAGTACTGAAGAAAGTAACTATACTCAGAAACGCAGTACTTGAAAGAACCACGAAGTTTCATTACAGGTTTCAACTTTCTATAGCTGATCCACAACCTAATAACAATGTTCTGCCTTATTCAGTTGCATGTCCAACACCATTCTTGAATATACTTCAATAGGAAAATCTGCTTAGTATGATTATTCTATTTATATTATGGCATCATCGTATCATATGAACATGCCAAATCTATGATATGGATAAAGCACAAAACTGCTTCATATTGAAGTCAAGATGCAAAGATTCAAGAATAATGCCTCGGATTTTGCAGAATCTTCGGTTTCACGCCGTGAAGATTATTGTTAAATACTGTTTTATTACTTAAGGAAATATACACATACATTGGGCAGAGAACAAAACTTGGAGAAAGTATTTGTAAAACTTACGTACGAAATAATTCCATGGGAATAAGAAGATGGTGAAATCAGGTTTACTTCATAAATTATCTTATATGAGAAGAACAGAAAACTGTAGCAATGGAAAGAAAGAAAATGGAATGAAAATCATGTGAGTTATTAAAAGAAGGAACATATCATATATTTTTAAATTCTAACAATTAGGATCATAACTACAGATTAGGATCATAATTTTTAAAGAAGAAGCTGTATATCAAGGTCTGAAAACAATACAAAAACTTACCGCATGTTATTTTGTTCTGATTGTTAGCGAAGAGACTAACTATTTCCCCCTGAAAGTTCAAATAGTTGGTGAACTCAGTAAACATAGCTGCAAAATTGAAGTACGGAAGAAACAATTTATAGTGATAAAAACACAAAAAAGTGATTGCAGATGAAGTTTACTGAGTGAAGAAAGAAAAACAAATTCTCATTCGATGGATGGGAAGAAGCCCTAAAAGATAATGCAAATTTTGCTACAAAGATATCTAATTGCAGAACATCTCCTAGATCAGTTAGTGAAAGAAACTACTTAGGCATTACAAAATCTAGCACACACTGGAAAAAACTTGATTTGGAGAGAGAGCTTCTTTCCTAGGACAGCTAACAAAAGGTTTCACAGAACACTGTAGTAGTAGAAAAGAAACAATCTATCCTGACAGAAAAGACATAAAAGTGTGAAGTTTACTGAATGAAAAGACTAAAGACACATTTCACATTCAAGGAGGAACCCCAGGAGTGACAAGACTACAGATTACAAATTTTGCTGCAAACATATCTAATTGCAGAACATCTCCTAGATCATTTAGTACAATAAACCTATTTAGGCATTAGAAAACGTAGCATACGCTATAAAAAAAACTTGATTTGGAGAAAGCTTGCAGTTTCCTAGTACAGCTACCAAAAGGTTTCACGGAACACTCTAGTTCTAGGATAAGTTTTCTGATCCTAAAGAAGCCTAAATATTTAAGTCACATCAATAATTAAAAGATAATATATTTTTTGTATTATTTTATCAAAAGTAATGATAAAGGACTACCAACAAGTCAGGCTCAAAAAGAAAACAGCTACAAAAGAACCATGATGTGAAGTTGAACCGACAAAAACACGACTATGTCAAGATATTAAATTTTAGGCTTAATTACAACTTTATACCCTCAACTATCCAAAATGTTCAACTTGACCCCCTCAACTTTGATAGGTGCTAAGTTAATACCCTATCTCAACTAATATATTCATCTTGATACCCAAAATTTGGTTTATTCCTAAACTACCCTCCCCACACCCCCCCCCCCGGCCCCCACACCCCTCAAGCGACCCCCCTACCCTCCCCGCCCCGGCGATCACCCCCCTACCCGCACCGCACGCCCCCCTGTGCGCTCGTCCGCGCATCCGCCCTCCCGCCCACCGCCGCCATCCCGCGCTCCCACGCCGCCATCCCTCGTGCCAGCCCTCGCACCCGCCGCGCGCCCGCCTCCGGCGGCTGTCGCTGCCGTTGTGCCCCCCCCTCCGGTCGCCGGCGCCGGAGAGGGAGGGGGGGTCGACGGAGAGGGAGGGAGGGGGGGTTTGCCGGAGAGAGAGAGAGAGAGAGAGAGAGAGAGAGAGGGGGCAATTTGGTCTTTTTTTTTAGGGTACTAAATTAGCACCTATCAAAGTTGAGGGGGTCAAGTTGAACATTTTGGATAGTTGAGGTTATCAAGTTGTAATTTAGCCTAAATTTTATATTGCAAGCATGTAAAAGAGATTCCATTGTGTCCCTTCCGCACATGCATGTTCACAAAGAAAGCTTAAGCATGAAAGAACCCTCTTTCCTACCAAGCCTGAGAGCCAATTTCAATGCACCATGTGGCACAAAGAAAACCAACATTCAAGTTAACACCTACTACAAAATACTGCAAATATTAGCTAAGACGCGGGCAATAAAACAGTTTTAAGGAGTACCAACAAGTCAGGTTCAAAAGGAAAATGCAAAAGAACTTTGACGTGAAGTTGATCAGACTAAAATGACTACATCAAGATATCAAATTGTATCTCATAAGCATGTAAAAGAGACTGTTGTCCTTTCCACACAGGGATGTTTACGAAGAAAGCTTAAGCATGAAAGAACCTTCTTTCCTACCAAGCCCGAGAACCAATTTCAATGCAGCATATGAAACAAAGAAAACCAACATTCAAGTTTACACCTACTAGAAAATACTGCAAATCATGTAGAGGATTTTCCCACTAATAGTATGCAGTCACAATTGGAAAGATAGGAATTTCGTCATTCTCATGGAATATAGATATCAACATGCAGAGGTCAATTCCTTGGCCTTTTGTACATATCCTCTTGAGTTCATGCCTGTTCGTTCAAAGCTAACCAAACAACTACATCATGCTTTTCTTCTCTGCATTTACTATTTCACCACCAATTTAACATATCAATGCACTGTCTCTCAGCTCTAGATCATATCACTTATATGTCTGTTCCACGCATTCCACTATGGTCTGGCCTCCAAACATCTGATTTTCTAATTCTAGCTGGCAAGGTAAGTTTCTAGTTTCTACTAACAACCATGAGCTATTCTCACAAATAACTGCTATGACCCGTCTTTAATTTGGCATTATTAAGCTGTCTAGCAATTGACCCGTATAAGCTAAGCTGCAGGTAGCACTTTGTCCAGGCAGAAGCAATGGTATTGCTAAAAACTATATACCAATTTTGGGATTTTGTTGGTTAGTATAACAAGCTTGCATATACAACAATAAGAATTAAGTATTTATTAAAGTAATGTGCAATATTTGTGCTCAAACCTGTGCAGAAATTCAAAGTATGCCAAAATCTCTGGGTTGACATGGAATATTAATGATAAGGTGAGAAAATACTAATTACAAAAAAGATTCAACACCAATATATAGATAACAAAGTTAGCCGGAAACCTGACGACCACTGTCATCCATGGGTATGCAATCCACTGCAAGAAAGGTATCAACATCATCAGCTGTTACCACATAATCTGGAACTGTGGCTCCTGGATTAGTAAAAATAGAAAAGGAAACCCGAAACCAAGATCAGTAAGAAGCATACTTTTAGTGCAACATACACCACACATTTTCATAAGAAAAATAGAACTACTTTTCTGGTAATTCAAAAGCTTACCTTCTATTGACTGCCTAGTTCCATTTTCAAGATGGCGAACCCACTGGAATCACATGTAAATTATAATCTTATTAGAAAACTTTTTGAGAAATTTTGACTTACCTCCCCCTACTTTTTTTACCATATTTAAAGGTGCACCCCACATTGTTTCCATAATGTACATATCCCCCCACTTTTGAGGGAATCCGTCCAAAAGTAACGGTCAACCCATTTGACCAAAAAAATTAGACGAAAATACCCTCGTATTCTCCCTCTTTCCTCTCAACCCCTTCCCGCCACCGACCCTGCTCCCCCCTCCCCCCCCCACAGCCCCCGCTCCCCGCCCCCGCTCCCCCCTAGCAACATCAACAACAACAACAACGGCTGTGAGCAGCAGCGGCGGACGTGCGGCAGCGGCGCGCGAGCGGCGGCAGCGGCGGACGTGCGGCAGCGGCGCACGAGCGGCGGCGGCGGCGAGCGGCGGCGGTTGTTGTTGTTGCTGGTGGTTATGGGGAGCGGGGGCGGGGAGGGGGGGGGAGCACGGTCGGTGGCGGGGAGGGCGGGAGGGGGGTCGCCGGCGGCGGTCGCGGTGGGGAGGTGGGGGGGGAGAGGAAAGGGAGAAGACGAGGGTATTTTCGTCCAATTTTTTTGGTCAAATGGGTTGACCGTTATTTTTGGACGGATTCCGTCAAAAGTGGGAGGGCATTTACATTATGGAAATAATGTGTGATGCACCCTTAAATATGATTAAAAAAAGTGGGGGGTAAGTCAAAAAATTTCAGCTTTTTATGCAACAATATTCCGATAGTGCAGAACAGTTCAGTAGCTCACTTCAAGAGAAGCCAGGGATTAGAATTAGTAAGTCAAACACTAAAATTGGAAAGTCAAGCACCTGGAAGATGCAGAGAGATGTCCCATTTGTGGGAAAGCCACATGCTCTCAAAGTGCTCCCTGGTTTAGCCTCGCCAATTATTTGAAATCCTTCTATACCGGGAAAAGATATGCCGTCTGCTATAAATAAGTAAGCTTTTATCAATGAATAAATAATTGAGTTCATCCAGTAATCAAGTCGGTCCTAGCTTCGCATTACCATCAGAACCAGGAGATGTTTGTCTCACATTATGGGTATCAGCAATTTCTCTTCTGGTTGTGGCCTCATAGGTAGGGTCGTCCCGAAGTGAGGGAGCAACGGTGCCACCAGCCTCCCTGACATTAATTACCCATAAGTGCACAGAAAGTCATTTATCTACTCAAAACAATCATATAAAGAGTACAATGCTTCTAGAATGAACCACTATGTGCATTTACTAATGATGAGTCATCTAACATCCAATTAAGCAAAAACAGAAAATTTAAATTGCTGCATGTCAAAGATGTTCAATTTTGACTTGTCTAACAAAATGCATCTGAATAGTAGTAAGCAAAAACAGACAAAGACATATTGCTTTCATGATGTGTTTAACCAAGGTTACCTGGAAGTGGGTTGCTTTGGAACGCTGAATGAAAATGGGAACATGGTCCACCAGGTGTCCTATGTTAGGGGTAAGCTACTTTGAATGCTCAGTTCGGAAGACAATATGCTTAAGGTGGAACGCCTTTAAGAACGAATATGTAAAAAAAAGGATGACCTAGTGCCACGAGGTTTCTATTTGTGGAGGATGTACGCAACATTACTCTCATATATATATATATATATATATATATATATATATATATATACACAACCGCATGTTCTGAGGATGGTCAACATGTCCGCAACCTCACTTAGAACAAGATTTAAAATTAATCAAGTTCCATATACATCATAAAGAATTCAAACCTAAAACCAGATTCATTAGTTGCAAAGAATCCTAGGAATAACGTCTTTCAAAAAAGAAGTAACAAGTCATAGTATCTTAAACCCTTAATTGAAAAAAAAACTACAAGAACTACATAGTCTTCCCTATATGAATAAGGGTCAGTCCATATTGTTGCGGATAGATCAAGTATAGAACCATTATATGGCAAATAGATGGAAATAAAATCGAGCAATTGCAAACACAAAAGATTTAAGGTTACCCTAAACAGGAGAAAACCACTGACAAAGCTGGAAAAATTCACTATTGTGGGAAAGAGTACATATGAGGATTGCCCTCAATAGATCAGATGCGGAATATTTGTAACCTCCGAATTATACTGAATACGGAAACAATGATTCTTAATCCTGATAAGAAATGATAAGAAACAATGATTCATAATCCTAATAAGCAAACCAAGATTCTTAATCCTAATAAGGGAACTAGGATTTCTAATCCTAATAAGGCAACAAGGATTCCTAATCTTAATACCAGACGGGATTCAAGACAACCCAATCCACCTTCGGGACTAGTTTCAACCGTCAACATTAAGCAAGTTCAAACAATGTTTAAACTTGAGAGTGGGTATTAGCTTTGTGAGCATATCAGTTGGATTGCTCTTGGTGCCGAGGAGTATCACATGTCTCGAGTCCCATGTCAGTCCGAACGGATGAAGTGGTATTTTATGCCAATATGTTTTGTCCGATCATGAAGCACTTGATCCATGCTCAACCGCACTCTAACTATCGCAATACATAACGTCATGCTCCTGATGAAATCCGAGATCACTTACCAATCCTTTTAACCAGATCCTTTCTTCTGTTGCTTCCATTATTTCTATTTACTCCGCTTACGTGGTGAACAAAGCAACTGAAGACTGTAGTGTAGACTTCCAACTAACGAGAAAACTCGTTAAAGTAAAGACGTAGCTGGCGATTTATCTCCTTCCATCAAGTTCTCCAACATAATCCGAGTCGAAGTATCCAGCTACTTCGAAAGAAGTATCTCTGCCTCTATGAATAATTTTCACTTTTGCCGTTCCCTTAAAATAGTGGAAAAATCCATTTGATCGCTTCCCAATGTGACTTTCTATGTTTGACCATAAACCTGCTGACTACATTGACTGCGTGTGTAATATTAGGATGAGTGCATCGGGCTTCCTACTGTGCTAGCATATGGGACTTGCATCAGGTGCATCTGCTCCTAAAAGATGAAAGTACTCAGCTAGTGTGGAGTACTCACAAGCTTCGTATCTGACACTGAATCCCTCCAAAATCTTATTGATGTAATTCTCTTGTGACAAGAATAGTTTACGATGCTTGCCCTCATGATCTCAATACAAAAATCTTTTGAGTTGTCCCGAGGTCTTTTATATCAAACTCATTATTGAGTAGTACCTTCAACTTCTAATTTTTTTTTTCGTCTCGAGCTGCAATGAGCATGTCATCTACGTAAAGGAGCAAATAGATATATGAAACATCATCAATCTTCTTGTGGTAAATACAACTGTCATATAGACTCAATATGTAGTCATGCTTTACCATAAATCGATCAAAACACTTGTACCACTGCCTTGACGACTGCTTCAATCCGTATAAGGAGGCAGTCTACAAATGTGATCCTACTTGTCGTGAAGTGCCCTCATCAGAATGTCCTCTTCCAACTCTCCATGAAGAAGCATCATCTTCACATCAAATTGTTCGAGCTCCATGTCCTAATGTGCTACCATAGCTAGTAGCATCGAATAGGAGTGCGTCTTACAACGAGACAGAGTATCTCGTCTAATCCGTGTCTTTTCTCTGACTGTAGCCTTAAGCTACCAAACAAGCCATGTATCTTGTCGGTTCTTTACTTGAGAATCTCGATTTCTTATTGTAGACTCATTTGTAATCTACTATCTTCCTTCTTTACTTGAGTCTGATTCTTGTGAAGAGACTCCATCTGGTTGGATTTTATACATAAAAATGTGGTTGGATTTTATACCTGAAATAACATCCTGATACGTACTCGAGCTCCCAAGTCCGATTCTTATGAAGAGCCTCCATCTGGTTGGATTTTGTGTCTGAAATAGCATTCCGGTATATAGAGGGCTTCGAAGATTCTACCTTTCCGCTACACTGAGTACGTATGCTACCAGGTCTTCATAACCATATTTCTGAGGAATGCAGATTTATCTACATGGACGATCCGTAACGATGTTTTATGGTCTCTATTGCGGCTGTTGTTGATGTAGTTGCTACACCTATGAATATGTGCCACGTGGATCTACCTAAATCGGCTATAATGAAATTATGTCAAACTTCACCTGCTTACTAGTGTCCTATATCGACATCTCATACTCATGTCTTGGATGAAGCATTGATTTTTTATTTATCAAATGTCGTGTTCTACTGAGTCCATAGAATTTTCGTCCCAAATTCTATTAGTCTTTTCTACCTTCTTTGTATCCTAAAATATGCCCTTCTTTGCCCTTGCTCCCAACTTTCCTTCAGTAACATGATAATACATAAGACAACCAAATGTATGAAGAGAACTATAATCGGCGAGTTTTTTGACCATATCTCGATAGGAGTTTTGCAATTAATGGTTGTTGCTAGAGAGAGATTCACCAAGTAACATGCCGTGCTGACAACCTCAGCCAAGAAGTCTTTCGACAAGCCTAACACTGGAGAGTATGCATCGAGCCCTCTCCAATAAAGTATGGTTCATGTATTCTGCCACGCCATTATGTTGTGGAATCTCTTTTATATTATGGTGACGTGTGATACATTCATCCTCGCAAACTCGTAAGAACAAATTTCATACCATTGTTGGTACGAAGTCACTTGATCTTCTTTCCAGTTTGAGTTTCTACGACTGCCTATTTGGCTTGGAGGTCTTGAACACATCGTTTCTTTACTTTAAGATGACAATCCTTGATAGTCATTGATCAATGAAAGAAAGTATCTTGCTTCGTCCTTCGATGGAACAGATAGATCCCAGACATATGAGTGGATGTAATTAAGTGTTTTGATGCATCGTCATGGAAACTAAATTCGACACTAATTTCCAAATAAATAGTGCTTACAAAGGTTGATCTTTGTCGTTTTGTGGTCGTCGAGCAAGCCTTGTTGGTTAAGTATATTCAAGCATTTTTATGACATATGACCAAGCCTACTATGTCATAACTTAGTCAACGCATTTAGAATTTTTTCTGTCATTTGTCTATCGATGATGCCATTGTCGATCTTGTGACCATTTTATCATGCAAGATGTACATGCTTCTTTCTTTGACTTCATTTATTGCCACTAAAGCGCCTCTAGAGACTCGTAGACACACTTAATGATGCTTTGGTAACCTCGAAAATCCAGAATATCCAAGAAGTCTTCTTCAAGTCAGGAACATATCAAATATCGGTAAGTCTTCTGACGATACTATCATGCTTTCTGAGATGAAGTATGTCAATCCCGATCTTCTTGCATGATATGTTATTGCCAATCAAGACGTTTCCGCAGTCCATCTTATCATAGGTAGCGTACCAATCACGGCTTACACACGTATAGTAAGAGCATCCTGAAACCAGCACCCATTAGTCTGATGATCTCTCATGATCTACATCTGATATGACCAGATCGACCTCTTCAAAAGACTTGGCCCTTATGACACCGGCAACATATCAACTACTCGCCCCCTTTGCTTTCTTCTCCTTCGAACGAATATATTTCACGTCCTTACTCAATAACGACAATAGATCTTTTTTGTCCTTGTCTTTGAATTTTGATTCGAACTACCCTTTTGGTTCTGACTGCTACACTTCTCTTTGCGACCTCGCCTCTGATCTTCTGCTACCAAACCCTCGCCCTGACTATCGCCATTAGTTAGGAAAACCATATAACGGATTTCTCTTCCTTCTAGGGTTGATCAGACATCATCTAAACATATAGTATCCTTCCCAATAGTGTACTAATTTACGAAGTATCCGAAAGATTGTGGTAAAAACATAATAAAATTAGGGCAACATCCTCGTCTTCAATAATTACCTCGACGCCATTGAGTTCCATCAGAATAGTATTCTGATTGTCCAAATGCTCCTTGAGAGACCCATCTTACTTCATTCGTAAAGAAACTACACAGCTTTAGATAGAGCATGTTGGTTAAAGACTTTATCACATGCAAATTCTCTAACTTCAACCAAAGAGCCGATGTCATTTTCGCAAAGTATCTCATCTGCCAGACTAAATTGAATTAGTTGCATGAGCCTTCACCACTTGCTTGTCGAAATCCTCCTGAGATATAGTCGGCGGTTTTGTGCCGGATAGAGGAGTCTGGAGTCCTTGTTGTTTCAACAATGCACACATCTTGATGCACCACAGACTGAAATTATTCTTCCATGTGAACTTCTCCATCTTCATATTGTGCGACATCCTCTCCGAAGCTTAGTCTAGAAAGGAATTCGAACACAAAGCTGCTATACGAGTTTGTTACGGGTAGATCAAAGTATAGAACAATTAGATGGTACGCACATGAAAATAAAATCGAGCAATCGCAAACACAAATATTTAAGGTGAAAACCCTAAACCAGCGATATAGCATATAGAATTCACTATCGTGGAGAAGAGTGCATATGATAATTACCTTCTAAAGATTAGATGAGGGCTATTTATAACCTCCCAATTACATAAAATAAGAAAACAATGATTCTTAGTCATAATAAGGGAAGTAGGATTTCTAATCCTAATAACAGACATGATTCAATCCGTATAGGGTGGAAAGCAATCCGCTTATATATATATATATATATATATATATATATATATATATATATATATATAGCCCACTTCTCTCTCCACTTTCCTTCCCTTTCCATACCAATGGCAACCATCCACTTCCTGTCTCCTTCAACATTTACCTTTCTTAGTCATAATAAGGGAAGTAGGATTTCTAATCCTAATAACAGACATGATTCAATCCATATAGGGTGGAAAGCAATCCGCTTATATATATATATATATATATATATATATATATATATATATATATATATATATATATAGCCCACTTCTCTCTCCACTTTCCTTCCCTTTCCATACCAATGGCAACCATCCACTTCCTGTCTCCTTCAACATTTACCTTCCCCCTTCCTGTTAACAAAATCCCTTCGAAGGCGTTAAGAAGTGATGTCAAAGATGGTGGCCTCCGACATGAGATATAGCGGCGACGAGCAAAGGTTTTTTTTGGTCGAAAGTTGAAAAGCTTGGATGGAACCTAGGCAAGTAGATCCTGTATTAGCTTGTAGGGAAGAATCGTAATGTGGCATTCAGTGACTTACATTCTCGGATTGTGGAACACAACCTTTTTGGTGAATTCTGGTAACCATGGGCTTAACATGAGTGTAGATAATACATCATTTGGTTACTAGGATTGAAAACTTATCATATGTGAGTTTTGATATGAGCCGCCCTAATATGAGAGCAAATGCAACACTCACAATTACCAGTATGGGGCAAATGCGTCATGGATAAGAAAGTTAGTTCTGATTGTTGGATCCAAGTATCTACACCCATTCTAACACGAACATTCAAGAAATGGAAAAAGAAAATACCCAACCTAATATACCCATCTTAAGGCGGGCGGAGGGTCAATCTGACCCTTACTATTCAAAAGGATACACATCATAACTAGAGAACACACAAATCTTAATTAAAATAAAATTAGAAAAATGTGGTTGTGCAGGTATAATTAGCATATTTATAAACACAGAGCAAAATTTGAACGGATATTGTTCAAGGTCATTTAATATGACTAATGATAAGACATCATAACTGTTGTGAAAAGTAACACAAATGCCAGAGTACAACCAATGAAAAAGAACTGTATTACTAACTTAATAATAGTTGACGGGAACTCCTTATATTGCAAGTCAGGGTTCTGAGCAGCTTTCACCCCCTTCACATCCATCATGTCATAGACCGGAGCAAATCTTGATTGACTGGTTGCTATTTGGAAATCAATTGGATATTGATTGTAGTGATGAAATTCAGTCATTCTCGAGTCCTAAGCATAAAACATCATTGTTTTAAATTCACATCTAAAGAGGAACAAGTCTAATATAGTAAATTAGGCAAACATTACCAAGTGCTGTTGAGATAATTGATTATTTGAAATTCTTGGAGGCTGCCGATCAATATTGGAGGTTGCATCACCAGCCTGATTTCCTAGTGTTCGTTTTACCTCATCTAAACTAGCCTGCAGTAATGGGCAACAAACTCATACAACTGAAGAGTGATTGACATGTTCTTTTGATATAAAATGCTAGAAAATGTCAACTGATTATAAAACCAAATAATCTCATTTTTGATATATTGCTCTCTAGGTAGATACACCTAGATTTGTTCTTAAGAGCATATTAGAGTGTACAGCTAGGCCATTAGATCAATTTGAGGATCTTTTCATCTAAAGTTGCAGTAAAGTAGGATTGTACCAGATAGGTAAACTAGAAGCCCTGGGATCTTATTATCTAGTTATTTATTAAAGACATTTATTAGTTTGAATGGTTTCTATTACTTAATTACAAGAGTAGTCGATGCACAGAATTAATTTTAGACAGGAAAACTTGGCAGGTCTTTTAGACCTATCATAATCGTTCATAATAAAATAGAAACAAAGGTTGAAAGAGGACAAGTATCAATTTTCACTTGATAAGGGCCATGGTAAGGGAATGGTTGCCTTGACAGATATAGAGGTAGTAAAACTCAATGAAACCTCTTTAGATAAGGTCATAGGTGCAACATCGGATAACCCCCCTAAAGTTTTTTTTCTCATCAATCAACCCCAACGGCTGTTAGTCAAAACACATGTGAGTACTGGATACACAATCAGTCCTTACCAGTCTTTACATATTTATATTCTTGAGTTATTACAAATAAGAAAAAGGGTAATTATTTGGAAAACCCCATTAGTTAGGTGCGACAAAGGGTACCAACGGCTGTTAGAGACCTAAGACATTTGTTAGTCAAAACGCATGTGGAGACCTAATAAATTCTTAAGACAGAAATGCCCCTCTAATAAAAAAAGAGACCTTTGAGATTTCTTTTCCATTGTTCACTCAACCTAACCCTACATCCAAAATTCGCTTCCTTCTACCTCTTCCTCCAAACTCCTCTCCCATAAAGACCTTCTCCAGGTCTCCTCCGGCGACCTCACTTCTTGAAGGTAAGAAATTAAATTAGTAGCTCTTGATTTTTCATTTTCTACCCAATATCCCTTAATTACTAACCAACATTTCTCTCTCTTTTGTTAGATTTTCTCCGACTCCCTTTCGCGAACTTACTTGGCCATCATATTGCATATAGTAACAGAAATTTTAACTAGATAAGAGTTAATGGCAAAGACAAGAAAAACCCAACTCTCAAAACTGAAAAACACTTCCCCAAATAAGAGATCTACGCTAATCCTAAAATATTTAAGGAAAAGTGATTAGAAAAATTATTTCATAGTTCTTATCATCTCATACTTCATAAATTAAGACAATAGAGAAATTTGAAAGCTAATTAAGGATTTGAATTTATTTAGCAATTTGGGGATAAGAAGCATAGGAAATGGTTATTGTAATCACAGAGAAGAGAGGGAAGGTGATAAGAGTTTACTAAGGGCATTTTTTTATAAAAATTTACTAGGTATCCACATACGCTTTGACTAACATATCTATTAGGTCTCGGATGGCTCCAGGGGTTGATTGATGAAAAATAACTTTTAAGGGCGTTATCCAATGACATGCTAAACTACGGGGGGGTGTCCAGATAATGACCCTAGGAAAAAACTCTCCTATGGAGAGTATACTTGTTATTCCCTACAATTTATTCTTCTCTACAATATTATGGTTAGTTCATAGTTACCATAAGTTGCTCAAGTAGAGATATTCAAGTTTGGTAACTAATTTTTAAACCGAATAATGTAACATTTCCATTCCAGAATGCTAAATGTAAGGTTCCAAGATTCCAAACCGAGCCCATCAAAATAATTTTGCATACTTCTGATTGCTTTGATTAGAAAAGGGACATAATTCAATGGCATTAATGGAGGAAAACTACATCCTTCACTTGATTTGCAGCAATCAAGAGCCCTACCTCTACTGTAAATCAAGGAAACTTGGTCATAGTCGCACACTTCGTCCACCTAAGCGTTCCAAAGAAACTTATCCTCACCATTCCCATTTACATACCTACTGATTGATATACAGAGAGCTGGATAAACGCAAGGTTCAAAGATCCACTTATGATCATATGGATCTCAATCTCCCATATTTCTTTCCTATTCATTTATATTTTTGTCATTTTCAACTTAATACCCTTTCACATATCTCTAGCATAAGGCGACCAATATCTCTCTGGAGATAAGAAACACTTTACCCACTCTAAACTAGGGACTCAAACATCCATCACAACTATTTGTTGTGAGTCTACATTGCCCAAGCACATCTTTCCTACTAAAATATTTCAGACAAATCCTTCCAATTTTTAATCATCCAATTTTATTCACCTTTGTTGTTAGTATTTTTGTCATCAAAAGGTTTATCATCCCTACATAATATTATTTGGTGAGAACATTGATGCCATTGTCAATACGTACATGAAAGGAAGATATCATCCTTTTTAGACCATTAAGGAAAATGTAATGGAAGATGAATGACCAAATAACTAAGCTGCACCAACATGTTGTACCAAAAGAAAAGGCAGCTTTTATACTAGCTTCCCCAGGTGTTTAAGAAGAAGAGCAATATTCATTTAAAAATAAATTATGCAGTCACGATGCTGTCAGTGCTAGTGTGTGAAGATACAATAGTCACTTGAGGCTCTAATCAATTATCTAGAAATAATATGAGTCCAAGAAAGGAAGACTTACACCAGATGATCTGATCTTCCAGTCCATACGCTGATATAGACGCTGAAAAATGAAGGCAGGTAAGTTAGATTCGTCAAGTAGACATGCTTGTGTGGGGGATGGAGAACACGCTTATAAAAGTGCAAAGCTATTTGTCAAATACAGAAGAACGACTCGAATTATTAAAACAGAAATCAGGTTCTATAATGACCAAATCCCTCCCTCTCCGGAAGTTTTAACTAATTCAATTTCAAAAACACAAAAGGAGAGAGAGAGAGAGAGAGAGAGAGAGAGAGAGAGAGGGGGGGGGGGGGGGGGGGGTGGTTGGATAAGCTATATCATCGAATCTCACTGCCATACGAAGAAGAAAGAGTATGTTCTTTTAAGCCGAAGCGCGGAGCCCGCTACACTCAGTTAAGGAACGAAGAAAAACAAAATGGAATGGATGTCAGAAATGACCGATGAGTGAGAGCGCTACAAAGAGCAAATTCTCAACAATTTTAACATAGGATGTGGAAGGAAAAAAACAACGGCCAAAACGGTGGTAGAATTAGGGCTAGGGATTTTGGAGGAAGGGGCTGGCAATTTTTTCTAGGATAATAAGCTAATCTTGCTATGATACCATGTGAGAGGACTCAACTGGGAAATTTATATTGAGGTAGGAGGGTGGATATATATAGGATGAGGAGAAGTGCATAATAGGAATAAGTTGCATTATAGGAAAAGGTTACACAATAGACCCATTTACAGGATGCAAGTATATGCAAGTAATGGAAAATTATAAACATATAGCAATCTGGACTAATGGAAGCTCTCAGTAGAAAGATACTAATAACATATTGAAATTGGAGAAAATCTTAACATCTTTCAAATATTTTACTTATACCATGTAATATTCTTCCAAACAAACACAAGCAAATCAGAAATATCATAATGTCAATTCATGAATATCAAAGAAAGAAGTAGTGCAAAAATATAGTAAAGACTCTTATCAAATCAATGTCTCTTATATATTGGAATATGCTACTTTATAGGTAAAATCATATCATTAATGCGACTTCCTCAACAGATAGAAGGCATCATGGTCAAGAGCTTAAGGATGAAAGGATATCATATCACTAAAGCAACTTCCTCAAACAAAATATTGCTAACATATGAATTAAGTAAAACAATAATCTTGGGTACCTTAGTATTATTGGTAATTGTTGAAGCATTCAGCAAAGGAAGTCGAATGTTGTACTCAGCTAATAAGCTTACAATGATGAAGTGAATACATACACTTCTTCTTCTGCAACCTAAACAAGTCATTTGCAAGATAATTGATAAACATTGCATTTTAAAAAATTGAGTGGCCCATAGGGGACTGGCAATCAACAAATGCCAGTTCACCATATCAAGAAGCAAAAAGGTTCAATTGAGTATGTATATAAAGCATCAGGAAAGGTTTTATGTACTTGACAAGACCAACATTTTAAAACATAAAAATATGTTTACCTTGGAATACCGTAGCAATTCCTCCATTGTTAGATAGGTTCAATTTTCTCTGAATAAATCATTCAGCAGGGTAACACTTATACAATTTAAATTGAACTACCATTATATAGACCTTAGTACAAAACACAATGTGTTGTCTTCCATTTCTTTGCTTTCTGTGGTTGTGAATGGTAGAAACGCTATATCAGTGTTTTATAGGACGCAACAAGGTATTCCTCAGGGCATTTTGGATCATGTGTTGTTTCGCCTCAGGAGGCATTCCTTCCTCTGTGAGGCATGCATGAAGCAAACACTTCAGGCACCTCAGGCTCATATTGTGCCTCTTCAAAGAGGGATGTGCCTAATAAACCTAGGGCCCAACCTAAGCTAAAAGAAAAAAGGTATGGATAACAGATGGTCAGGAGTCTAAGGTTAGAAGTGTTTGAACATAGAAACACAAATCCACCACTTAAGTGTAAACTCGTGGAAACTATAGTTTTGAAGAGGAAAACCTTTAGGTAGATTTCACCCTTTCTACGTTACTTGTCCAAATTCCATATAATGTTTGTGGTTCCATTGTTTAAAGTACAACACTAGTCAAACTTGTCACATGTAAATGATGCCTGCACCACATCGGTTTTAATCAGTGTTACCAGGATCGTGGATCGCTTTGGTACGTGGTACGGGTACGCGGTACGGTACCTGAGCCGGTACGCGGTGCGGTAGGGGTAGGCTTATTCGGTACGCTATTCGGGGTCGTTGTTCGTTTTTTATCTGGGTCGTCTTTTGTACCATATACAATTATATAGAAGTATACACTATATAAAAATAAAATAAAAATGATTAATTAACCAACAAATATTGAAAATATATGGCAACAACTCCACAAAAGTTAACATTTTGTATTAATACCACCCACACAAAATAAAAATAAAAAACATATTTCTTGTAACTAAACCAAATATCATAAATTCATACCAAAGCCATCAAAATCCAAGTGAAGGAAAGCATAGACAATATTCTCAAAAAAGACGACCCATCAAAATCCAAACGCTATTTGGGGTCATTGTTCTAAAAATCGCTAGGCGGACTCGGGTCGCTAAATGTGACGACCTGGGTCGCGAACGCACTCCGTTCAGGGTCGTTCGTCCCAATTCGTGGAACATAGGGGGTGTTGGCGAATTAGGCAACGCTGGGTTTAATTCTCTTTTTCAGATTATGAATATTTCTTAGATTAGGTGAACAAAAAATTGTGAGGCTTATACCTCATGCCTTGAGCTTAAGCCATGCCTCTAAGGGGGCCAACATTTCGGCTCATTCGTTCGCATGTTAAATATTAGCTATAGTGTTCTGCATGTAAGCTCAAAGCTTAACTTACTGAAAGGATTATGATTGCTCCTTATTAAATGTTGAGATATTTTATATGAATACAAGTCTTGCGTCACAAACTATGGTTTTTATCGCACAAGAACAGTCAACTTTTGTTCCTTTCAAAAGTTGGAAGAAGCCATCTGACGGTTATAAAAGGAAGAAGTATCATCCTGTTATACTGGACTCACAAAAGTGAAAGGATATTTTATATGAATACAAGTCTTGCCTCACAAACTATGGTTTTTATCGCACAAGAACAGTCAACTTTTGTTCCTTTCAAAAGTTGGAAGAAGCCATCTGACGGTTATAAAAGGAAGAAGTATCATCCTGTTATACTGGACTCACAAAAGTGAAAGGATTATGATTGCTCAATATTACATGTTGAGATCTTTTATAGATACAAGCCCTGTGTCACAAACTATGGTTTTCAGCGCACAAAAACAGTAAACTTTTTTTTTCCTTTCAAAAGTTGAAATAAGCCACTTGACGGTTATAAAAGAAAGAAGCATCATCCTGTAATAATGGACTCATAAAACTGGTCATCAATTTTCGTATAAAGAAAGAAAGCATACACGGAACACCAGGATCATGTTAACAGAAAAGATAGAAAACCACGAAAAACTCAGGATAGGGAAGTGTCTGTAGACTCAAATGCAATCCCTGCACGCCGGTCGGAAGATTTCCAAAAGATATAAGCACAATCTTCATCAAGAAAATTGGCTCAACGTCCGAGAACCAGTTCCCTCTAACTACAAACCATGGACTAGTACAACTTTAGTCTAGTTTCAGATTGCTTGAAACCACGCAAGGCTGGCACCCCGGCACAAGGCACGGTGCATCATGCTCGCCTTTTTGAATTAAGGTGCATTTTTTAAATGTATTTTTTTTTTGCAAGAATTCATTTGAAACCATCAAACTTAAACTAATTACTAGTATTTTTAACTATTTTGTCTCTAATTTAATTTTGTAGCATCCTATGGGAATTAGTTAATAAGCATAATTGATGTAGTCTTCCTATGTGATTTTATGTTTTTAGAGGCTTTTATTTCCGGAGAAGTCATTTTATGTTTCCAAAGGCTTTTGATTTCCGGAGAAGTGAGAGAAGAGGGTGGCAGTAATAAAATCCCTCTCTCTGCAGTATTCTTGCTCATTAACTTTGTGTGTGTGCGCAATAATTGATTCTCTCATTAACTCTCACTCATTTTAAACTCATTTTAAGTGTCGATGATTAAATCACTACCTAATTAAATTCCTCTTTAGTGTCTCTATATTCCCTTCTATCTCTACTATTAATTAAATTTTTTTATCAGAAAACAAGATCTTTCTTACTTAAAAAATCAAAAGGTGTGCCTTTTATGCACCTTCGTCACACATATACCCTAAGGTCACATTTGGTTCGCAAAATCAGGGCCATGAAAAAAAAAATCATTCATTTCCTGTTTTTGGATCCCAAAGAAAAAAGAAAAGGAAAAGAAAATAATTCCCAAAGGAAAGAAAAATAGGAAAAAAATGGTTCCCTCCATCTATCCCCAAGGATTCACTTTCCCTCCCAATTTCTCGTCTTTCCAAACACCGGAAAGGAAAATTGATGGCAAAGGAAAGGAAAGAACAAAGAATTGATTTTCTTTCCTTTCCGCGAATCAAACGAGGCTTAAAGGCGCTCGCCTTTGGTACGCCTATTGAAACTCGTCGCGCCAAGCACATGAGAGGTGCTAAGGTTGTGCCACGCCACGCCTTGCATCATGATGCGCCTTACAAGTATGCTTGAAAGAGATGAAGAGTTCAGAATTTCCACCCTCCCTCAAAATCGCAACTAAAAAGAAAATTAACTGTAAAAATATTTTATCATCAACTAGTCCTAAGCTGCCAATGTTCACTTGCAGCAAAGAAATGACTACTCGGTAGTTTCAAGTAAGAAAATATGCACGACCAGCTACCCTGCATACAAGATTAAGATTATGAGTCTAAGTACATTCTTAGTTTCTAAATCATTAATCAAATTGGTAAACACACACACCCCTTCCGCACTTTATCCCTTTAGATGTCTCCATGAGGTCCAACCAACATATGATCCAAACATAAACATATAGTCGCATCATGCAAGTACTTACAAGGAGAGCAAATTCAAATCATGAAATGATTGATCATACTACCAACCACCACTTGAATAGAAAAAAAAAAGGATTATTTTGCAAAGAGTTAGGACCAATTTCCATCGCGAGCACACGTGTTCATTTTCTCCTTAGCCCGCATCCATCACTCATTTTCCAATTGAGATAAACATTTGGCAGCCATAGGGATGGTTTGTTACTGGATTAGTCTTGTCCTTGGCGTCCTAACCCGATTTCTCACTTCATAGTAACTTTTACCTTCACTCTTATAGAAGAGCATCCAATTAAGTGAAACTTCCCAGATTCACAGTGATCGCCATCGAATTATAGATCAAGTATGGAATTCTGATTATGCACTTGAAACTGAGTATTTGTGGCCTCCTTATAATGTTAGGATTGGAATTCCTTTATCAGGGAAGCCATAAGCATTCTCTAGAAATAGTAGCAATGCCAATTTTACTATCGCAATTGAGCTTTGTAGATAAATTGAAGGATTTGATCCTTCACCATCCACCCATCTTTTTTCTAACCATCTAAAAGGTTCGCAGTATCGTTATCGGAACATTCCTATGAGTATCGGTATCGGAACATTCCTATGAGTATCAGGATAGGCAATATCGACAGTATCAGCGCTTTCGGATGGGAGTATCGAATATTTTGGTATTGGAAAGCAAAAAAAAAAAAAAAAAATTATTAACATTTTAGAAATATATATTTTATACATTTAGGGATAATTTTAAGTATTTCTAGTGTTATTTCTTGAAGGTTTTGAAATTGAATGAAAATAGCCGTCACCCTTGCCGATTGGTTTACATGTGATAGATAAGTTTTCTTATTTTACATGCTTTTACAACATTATTATGTTTTTTGGTCTTTTCGTTCAATTTTTTTGCTGAATTAACCGGAAAAGAGATCCACAATGCCGATATCGGTCTATATCGGGCATCAGTCGGTACCGGAACATGACATGCCAAACCGTATCGGATCGGTAGCAAACTATGAGTAATTACCCAAAGAACTTGAGAAGTTCCTTTTAACTAGAAGAGGGAAATTGGTCAGATATTCAAATCCCAATTTAATGTTAAGGTTTATGGTGCAGGTGAAGGATAAATTTTTTTAATTGTTTTAAAATGACACTGAAAAAAAAACAGAATGGCACATGGCTACAGGCAATGCAGAAATGTGATAGAAGCCAGTAAACCAATGTTGGCTGAAGTAGTTCATTCAAAGTACAAACCACCACGGTGCAATAACCTTTTGCACACATTGGCAATGTTATGTCTTTTAATATAAATTCATTTAACCAAGATTCAACCAGCACCATCTCATAGTTAATTGAAGGTCCAATAGTGGCGATCCTAAGGGCATAGAAAATTCATGATTCTCTCAATAACTAAACCAAACAGGATTATCTTATGAAAACCAAAGAACTTCAAACAGAAAATCCTGAAATAGACAGCATTTCTGGGTGACTCCTTTACAAACTCTGCAATTATGAACCTACAGAAAATCTACTCAATGCTTCACATAGCTGATTATACAACAAAGGAGAGAATGGAGTTCTTTGCATCAACCTAATTACAGAAAATACAGGTTGTTTTCTGTTAATTAAGCAATATTCACTTTAGTTAGACTTGGAACTTCCACACCATTAACCAGCTACAATTACCAACCCCATCTAATTTTCCAACATCAGTTCTCTAGTATCTCTGAGAACCAATTTGGAAGAGAGTTATAGAGCATCTATTAAAAAGCTAAAGAAGAATATCTCCTAGAAACAACTTGGAGGGAATAGAAAGATATTTTCGGAGAGAAATTTTGAGAGGCTAAGAAAGCTCTGTGATAGTTCTAGTAGATAAATTTAGAGAGAATATGAAAGACTTGCATATTGTTTGTTGATGAAAGAATTTACTAGACATGTTCAGGATCCAGTTCCGTGTTTTGTTATTTGCCGATTATATTCAGTTTGTTGATGAGACAAAATTGGTTATACGCATAAGAAAAGCACAAAGAAGCTTTAGAATCTAAAGGTTTTAAATCACTCGGACGAAATATTGAAATTTAGCTTTAGCAACATCTAGAAGAGTTGAAGTTCATACTGATGATTAGGGAATACCTAAATGTGATTTTTTTTCTCTCTCTCTCTATTTAGGGTCAATCATTCACCATGACAGAAAAACTGAGAAGAATGATGGTTGAAGTGGATGGGTGCTTCTAGAGTGTTTTGTGAATGTAGGATATCCTTGAAATTGAAACAAAATTCCTATAAAATAGCAATAAGACCAATCATTCTTTATGGGTCTGGATGTTGGGCAATCAAGAAATATGTTCATAAATGAGAATATCTGAAATTAGAATGTTGAGATCATAGTTATCTGGAACATCGTACGTCCTGTGTCATGGTACGGGTTCCTGAACATGGTAAGTCACTTGTCCTTATTTTTGGTACCGAGGGGGTAATCTTAGTTTATTCGTCAATTTGGTTCACAGAATGCTTTAAAGCACTAGTTGGTTTGATCTTAGTTTTCAGTTTGAAATTCAATAATTGTGTCGTTATATGGAAACAAGTTTACATGTTCTTAGTTTGTTGTCACTCTCGAGTTTTATGCCTTCCTTTCTAGGGTAGAGAGAACATACTTCGATTGTCTTGAACTTCGAATTCCCTATATTTTTTCTCTAGTTTTGATTGATAGTGTTTCCTGTGCAGTTTTAATGCCCCCAATGGCTATTATATCTTAAGGCTCAGAATATACACTGATAGAGTGGAGCTTTGTTTGGTACGCAATGTAGTCAATTTATAGAGTAAACACTTACTGCAGAGTCTGGTAAAAAAAAACACTAAAGTTACACTATGCACCGGCAGAGATGACTTATTGAATATACTGGATCTGAATCTACCAAGGACCAACTGAACAAAAGAGGTCAGCTATATGCAACTAAGAAATTCAACTGCTATATACTGTTCCATTTGTTTCCTATAGGTGTAATGCAATCTCGTACTTTTAGATCATGTGCCAGTCTTATATTTTCTTCAATATAACCTTTTCTTTGACCCAGTTCCTTCAAGGCATCAGATATGGCATCATCCTGCTTCTCATCAAGTGCCTGTCCATTCAGAATACTAATTACATATTATCTTCAAAATATAAAAAATGGAGAATGCCCACCAAGTGTAGTTTCACGAAAAGAATACAAACCATTCGCAAATCAGAAAGTCTCCTCTCTAAAACATGTTTCTCTTGCAGCAGCTGAAGCTCCTGAAAGCAATACCATAGTTGATTAAGTGAAGAATTTTGCTGCTGAAATATCAAATCATCAAGTAGTTAAGGGCCTATGAAGTTTTGTACCTGCACACAGGCATCAGAAATTTGTTTGCGGAGTAGCAAAATTTCTTCTTCTTGTGACCGTGATCTAGAGCAAAGTTCCTGATCCATTAAGTGTGTCCAAACATATTATATTACGCTCAAATGAAGTACTAATTAGGATAAAATGATAAAAATGTGTCAACTTTTGATAACCATTACCGTGATCTCTGGATCCAAAAGAGCATTGCTAAATTCATCTCTTACATTTCTTAAATCAGGCATTTTTTGGTATTGATGCCTGCAAAAGAACCATTTTTTGGTTACAAGAGATAATATGCTAAATACTAGATAATCAATTTATTGATTAAGATAAGACTTTGCATAAGGATTTATCACTAAGAATAACCTGATTAAGGAATCAGAGGTTGGAGCCCAAGATCCACCCTCACCATTTTCTAGCATATAGCCTGTGTTTGATGGCATTGTAGTTGGTATAAATTCACTTGAAGACCGGCGAGCCTCATGAACATGTTGTTGAACATCAAAAGGATCACGCATATTTCCTTTACTATCTCACTTGTAACAATTTGGTTCTTTCAGCTATAACAGGACATCAGCAATAACAGAAAACATATCCCCCTACCCAAATAATTTTAAATAAATATCAACTGGCAATGCTTCTTAAAAATGTTACAAAAACATGTCATATGAACTTAAATATGAACATAGATGAACTACTGGAATCTTGGACCTCAGCATACTGCAACACCAATGTTCCATGTGGGAAATCAATAATCATGTTCATTACTTCAACCAAGGTCAGAAATTCTGTATTCATGTTCAGGTTCACCACAGATGTTAAATTAAAGTCTCTGTCTTCTACTGAAAGTTTTAGGGTTATATATTTATATTGTAACATGCCTCCGTAGGTCAAAGGCCCATTTTGCGCAAACAGCTAAATTCACACAACACTAAAATTTCGTTTTATAAAATCCCCTTAAAATGCACACCAGAGGTAACCTGGGTTGTTCTGATACATATTAAAGTCCCTACCATTGCACCAAGACTCTAGAGTTGTAACGAGGATTTTAGGGTTATATATTTCTATTCTAATAACTGATACGATATAAAAATTTGTAAGTGGTTCAGACTCGAAAAAAGTAAACAAAACAAAAGAGTTAATAGACAGCAACTAGGAAGCACGGACACTCCAAAGATCTATATCATGTCCGTGTGTCTCGTGTAGGACACATATTGGACACTCCAGAATAAACTAAGTCACACCAAACAGGTGCCTGGTCCGCATAGTTGTGTTGTACCATGTTGATACACTCCATTATTTTCACTCCACTACAATTATCAGCTCAATACGAGCCATTTATAACAAAAAAATCTTCTTTTTAAGCACATTTACAGGTAAATGGTTACTGTTGCTTATCACAGCCTAACACATTGAAGCACCATATTCTAATTTGCATATGGTCCATTTTATTTTACACAAATATATGGTATTGAGATGCTAGCTCTTCCTCCTCCTCAATGTAATGTATCACTGCAATGTGTTATTACTCCGTTCTTTTTTTCTTTGTTTTGAAATGAAAGAGTGGAAATTTAATCCCCTCGCATTTCATTAAAGATAATTAACAAAACAAGCCCCAATTGCATAAGGAGATTATTCCGATTACTCAATAAAAGACAAACAAGTATACAGACTCCAAATAGACCACAAAATGAATAGCTCTGGCGGTGAGATAGAAGCTTGCAACAACTAGAAACTATGTTAGTCTTGAAATGGAAGCACAAGCATCGTGAAATATCCTTCATCATCGACGGATTCCCTACCCAAAATCCATCATAGAAAGATGACATCGTTAAGATGGAAGAGTATTGGAAGAACACTACAGTACTTTATGACATGGGAGCTCGGCCGTATTTTGGTCAGCTCAAAGGCTTCTCCTTGCGACTGTGAGGCAGAAAGAAAGTATGAAGATTTTCTCTAGGAAAAACGGCTTCTACTTCATTAAATTTGGCCTTGCAGAGGACTTAGAGCGGGTTATCCAAAATGGCCCATGGACGTTCGACGGTAGGTTGGTTGTTTTAAGACGCTGGGACCCATCCTCCAACTTTAAGAGAGACCGATTGGCCACCGTGCCGATTAGGATTCGGTTCCCATGGCTCTCTCCCCAACTTTGGACCACTAAGGCTATTATGAAGATAGCTAGTTGCATTGGAAAGTCGTTACGCCCGGACAACGCTACCACCAAGAGGGAATGACTGTCATTCGCAAGAGTTTTTTGGAAATCAATGCAGCAAATTCGTTACCGGATAAGTTAGAAATCGAACTACCATCAGGTGAATTTATATTCCAAAAAGTGGAATACGAATGGGTCCCGTCTTGTTGCCGTACGTGTAAGAGTTTTGGACACTTTCTCTCTCAATGCCCGGGCAGGGAACCCCATCAAAAAGATAATCAGCAAGGAACTGGCATTCTACCCCAGAGTACTGATAATCAGCAAGATCCTGTCATCCGACAAGTAGATAAATCCCCCAATGTGGTGGGAGGCAACCAAGTTGGATATCCAGACTAATATCGGAAATCTGAGTAGCAAAAGTGCGGATGTAGCCAATATGAAAACCAGTGTAGTCAAAGGTGCGCCTCAGGCGCGTCTTGCTCCTAGGCGCAGGGGCAGCGCCTCAGGGCACTCCAGGCGGGACGCAATTCTTAAGGCGCACCTAAGACGCGCCTAGGTGCGCCTTTTCCGAGCGCCTTGGAAAAGCTAAGGCGCGCCTAGGCATGCCTTGAAAATCTTGTGAAAAAAAAACATGTTTAGACTATTTTTTTAACTGTTGTGTTATTTTTAGACTGTTTTTTGAAACGATGTACTTTTTTTTTACTGTTTTCTCTCTCACTCACTCAATTCAAAGTGATTGGAACCTAGACATGGGAGAATTTGAAGCACACATGTTTATCAATATAGAAATCATATATATATATATATATAATTTTTGCGTCTCGCGTCGCTCAGGCGCTCGCCTTAAGTGCGCCTTGCGCCTCGGGCGATTTGGACCCTTTGCGCCTCGAGTGTGCCTTGCGCCTTTAACTAGTTTGATGAAAACTGAGGTGCAAGAGCACATGGGAGTTCACAAACCAACTGTCTTAGGAAAAAGGAATGAAGCATGCGCTGACCAACCTATTCAGGAGACAGATTATTTAAATGGAGAAGGAACCTTGGAGAACCAAGGGGCAATGGTAGTGTTTGGAGAGGACGCCCAGCAGAGTGAGAAGGGACAAGGAGGAGGCGAGGCGGTAGGATCTCACATGGTTAATTTTTAGGCCAAGGCAATTGTGCATGATAGAAACAGTGTCAGAGTCAGAAGAAAGTTGGTGATATGTCATATTTCTCTGGTATACCCGGGAGTCAAGGACAAGACGAAGACATGCTCGCTTCATGAAACGTTGGTCGTGGCCAATTCTTGAACATAAGAAGGGAGGTGGTAAAATGATGGTTGCTCGTCAGGATGGACTCCCCCCCAGGGTGAGTTTGCGTGTTAACAAGGATGTCAACACTCGTCTTTTATGACAATTTTTACCTGGAATGTGAGGGGGGTTAACTCTATAGGTAGGTGGAGAGAAATTATGGACTATACCAAGAAGTCTAAGTCTTCTATCATTAATATTTTGGAATCTAAAATCAAATTGACATCGAAGATCAAGAGGAGAACTCCGGTACACTAAAAATTTGTCCATAATTTAGAGTATGGGGATATGGCCCGTGTGTGGGTTATGTGGGACACCAGAGTTTGGAAAGGGGAACTTGTCCACCGCTCGGATCAATTGATCACCATTAAATTTATCAACATGGGTGGTCTTGAAATTGTGTCTGGAGCAATTTATGGGCATAACGATCGGATTCAGCGGAGGAGATTATGGAGAGAAATCATCATCAACAGCAACATGGTAGGGGACAGACTGCCTCTACGCATGGTGGGAGACTTCAATACTATCATGCATGCCAATGAAAAGAAAGGGGGATGCCCTGTTCAGAAAGCTATTCTGGCAGAATTTTAAACCTGCATCTTATCCTCTGGACTTACTTGTATGGCTAAATCGGACCACATCTGGACGTGGAATAAATGAGCTATCTGCAATCGTATCTTCATTCAATTAGACCGTGCTCTTTGCAATGGTCGTTAGCTTTAGGTCTTCCAATTTTGTGGTGCGGATTGCCTGCCTCCTAATACCAGTGACCACTCCCCTATTGTTATCAGATTGGCAGAACAGCCAGTCTTCAAAGGGAGACCTTTTAGATTTAATAATGCATGGATTCATAAGGAGGGGTACGAGGAAGTGGTTCAACTGGGCTGGAACACCACAGTGCGTAATACTGCCCAATTTCATGTTGTGTCCAAACTTAAATGCACCAAACAACGATTTAAGACTTGGAATAGAGAGCACCTCGCAACGACTCTTCAGGAGCTTGAAGAGAACCTTGCTGCCATCCAAATGAGAGTCCACTATGATCCCTTCAAAGACGATCTCAATGGAGAGGAAGTTGCTCTTCAGGACCTACTGCGCAGGGAGAGGTTCCTAGATGAAGTCCATGTTAGACAACGGACGAAATACAACTGTCTCAGAGATGGTGATAGTTGTTCAAAAAAAATTTATTCCACGGTGAAAGCTAGACAGCACCGAAATGCCATGCACGGCTTGCTTGACGCTAACGGAGCCACTATCGATAATGCAGATATGATTAGTGATGAAGTCACCATTTTTTTTTCCAGGAGCTCTACAATCAGACCAACTATCCGGCTATCTTCCCCCATTATGTGTTTAAGAAACTGGTTACAGGTCGTGGTAATCAAGTATTGCGACAGCGTGTTACTATTGATGAGATTGAACTAATTGTCAAGAAGGCGGACCAGAATAAATCTCTGGGGCCGGATGGTTTTGGCGCTACTTTCTTAAAGAACCACTGGAGTTTGCTCAAATTTGATATACTGGAAGCTATCAGAGAATTCTTTGAATCTGGTAAACTTCTTAAGGAGCTAAACCACACTTTTGTGGTACTGATTGCTAAGGTAGAGGGATCTTCCTCTATAGGGGACTTCAGGCCTATTGCGTGCTGCAATTTCTTGTATAAGATCATCACTCATCTGATGTGCGATCGGATGTGACCGATTATGCAAGAACTGATCTCTCCTAACCAAGCTGCTTTTATAAAAGGCAGGTCGATCTCAGATAACTTCTTGCTAGCCCATGAACTGGTAAGAGATTTCAACAAGCAAGGGGGAAACAAAGCTTGTCTCAAATTTGATCTTAGGAAGACTTATGACTTGGTCAACCGGGACTTCCTATGCCATATTATGTTGTGCATGTGATTTGACACCTGGTGGGTGGACAGGATGAGGAAATATGTCTGTACCCCCTCTTTCTCGATTCTGATCCGGGGTCAGCCAGAAGGCTTCTTCAAGAGTTCCGGGGTATTAGACAGGGAGATCCGTTTTTACCCTATCTCTTTGTCATTGTGATGGAGTTCCTCTCGTGTTTGATAGACTTGGCAATCATAGAGGGAGATATCACTCCGTTGTTTAAAAAGACGAATTATGTTGTTTCTCATTTGATTTATGCGGATGATCTATTAGTATTTATGGAGCCTTCTGATAGGTCAATTGAGGCTATTAGAAGAATTTTGGACAAACTAGAAAGGTGGTCTGGCTTACAGCTGAACAAAAACAAGAGCCAGATGTTCCTTAACAGGACTTGCAGATATAAGGAGGCTTGGGTGGGAAAGATGGAGATTTTTGAGGTTGTACTTCCGGTTAAATATTTTGGGCTGCCTCTGTCTATCAATCAGGCAACTTATGCAGATTGCGAGGGTATCCTAAACTACACTCAAGATAGGTTGGCAGGATGGCAGGCTCATATCCTGTCGTTTGGGGGCTGGATAGAAAATCAACAAGGCAGTCATTTCTGCTATTACTTTGTACTGGCTCCAAGCTATCATGATCTCTTTAGCTACTATTCACAAGATAGAACGTATGTGTGCTAATTTTCTTTGGAAATGAGGAATTTATGCGATCAGTTGGGAGGAATTATACCGGCTCAAGAAAGAGGGGGTGTAGGGTTGAGGTTGCTTACTATGCTTAGGAAAACAGCCTCCTACAAACTGTTCTGGAGATTCTCCTCTGTCAAATCTATCTGGGCGGATTGGATCAGGGGGAGGTACTTCCCTAAGGGAGATTTCTGGTCTGCCAAGATCAATAACAAATTCTCGGTGACGGTTAAAATGCTCTTGGGGTTGAGGAGCTTGGTTAAACCTAGAATTACTAGGGTTATTTGCTCTAGAAATTAGACTAATTTGTGGCATTATCCTTGGATCAACCATACCAGCCTGATTGATAGAAAGGGATGGCACGTATATGAGATAAGGGGATCTACTGAACATGTTAATTGTCTTATCCAGGAGGGAGCGTGAAACTTACAAGGTCGGTTGATAGAGGCCGTTCATACGGTTGATATTCGAGCGGTAGAGATAGACAGATTGAGCACGGAGGATTACTGGATGTAGGAGGAAATGGATAAAGGCACTTTCTGCTTTCGGAAGGCCTTCAACCAAATCAAGAGCAAGAATTCGAATGTGGATTGGGCAGATCTGGTTTGCACTAAAGGAGGAGCGG
The DNA here is from genome assembly GCA_036927795.1 of Iris macrosiphon. Taxonomy (NCBI): domain Eukaryota; kingdom Viridiplantae; phylum Streptophyta; class Magnoliopsida; order Asparagales; family Iridaceae; genus Iris; species Iris macrosiphon. The sequence goes on along the minus strand of JAYESA010000007.1, from coordinate 21,615,399 downwards.
TTAAGAACTTCATATGTCCATATAAGATGATCCGTAACCGACTACTCACTAGATACCGTCTGAGGAGGTTTGGTGTGGACTGCCAGGATAAGAAATGTTGCTTATGTGGGTATATGGATGAGACCAAGGACCACATTTTCTTTTGCTGTAACTTTGTTTGGGAGATCTAGAATAAACTTTGCAGATGCTTTAGAATTCTGGCCACATAGAATATGGACCTATTGTCAGTCTTGAATGAGGTCAGAACTCAAAAAAACAAAGGACTATGAGCATATATGCGACTATGGATTATTTTAGGTATGGTGGTGTGGCATGTATGGAGAGAACGAAATCAACGTATCTTTGAGGGACTGGCTACCAGTATTATTATTGTACAAAGACAAATACAAGCTGATATAAATATCCTAGACCCACGATGAATTCATTTCGTGTCTTGGTTGGGATGATAGTGTTGTAATCTCTTGTTTTGATTTTCAATAATATTTACCTTCTTCGAAAAATAAATAATATATATATATATATATATATATATATATATATATATAGGGGCGACCCTGATCTTTTTTGTGCCCGGGACAAAAGTAAAAAAAAAACCCTTTCTAAAAAATTTAACTCGAAAGTCAAAAAAAATCATAACAAAGCAATTAAAATAATCTAAAATCTTGTTTCAAAACTATGAGATTAGCATTTTTCTCAGAACCATGTTTCAAAATTATGATAATCTGATCTCTAAATGTAGTCTATCACTTCATATCTTGTTCCTGTGTTCACTCCAAATAGTTTCTTAATTTGATATAATCCTAAGCTGCACCAGACGTCTTTAACGCAGTTTCTATTGACAACGATGTGAATAATGTCAATATCGAAGCCTTTATGAGAGAGGTGAATTATGGACCTTACTCCAGATCTTCAAGAGAGATCAATATTATTGATTTGTGTTACACAGAAACTAAGACATCTTCTAATACATGGAAGGAGGAGAGTAACAAATAAAACATATTTTCTAGGCTTCTAGCAATACAAAACTTTATGAGATTAATTCCTCATCTTCTAGCAATTAACGTAGTGTTTATAATAAAACTCTTCCCTTAGTGAACAACGGGCTAACGGCAGTGCTTCGGTGAAGTCAATAAATTATACCATTAATCCATGTTAGATGAACAAGGCAGGCTTAATTCCTTGATCAAAATTGTTGTTGGCTGAAGGTGAAGGCTTAATGCCTTGGTCAACCCGATCTAATTATCAAAACATATTACCTCTTTCAAGAGTTGGAAATTAATTGACAATTTCCTCGACAGTTCGTCTGACTCCAAGTGTCTACTGCAAGTATCGACTTCGATTAGCACCGTGACAAAACCCAAAACTTTCTCTGCTCTCTGATTTTCATAAATTAAAGAACAAACAAAAGGAAACGTAGATTAGAGGAGAAAAATATAAGAGATATGAGAATGGATTGAACAATCAATAAAAAGAAAAAAGTTTGTAGAATTTAATTTTTTTCGATAGTGGAAGAGACGTTACCTCCTCATGCCATAAATTTTTGAGAAGCGAAGTAGAGATTTGACAAGAAGAAGAGTCGTCGTCGTCCTTTCCGCAACACTAATTGGCCCTCTCCCCCCAACTAATCCTGGAATCGAATTTTTTTTATTAACAATCAGCCAAAGAAACAAAACAGAACCGGAATCCCCTTTATTCTTCGGCCTGTTGGCTAACAATCAGCTGAAATAGAACACACACATTTGGGCCCTAAAGCTAACTATGGAAAAAAATTGGCCCTATATTTTTGGCATATATATATATATATATATATATATATATATATATATATATATATATATAGCTTGCCAATGAAACAAGTTGTTTGCGAGCTGCTCGAAGCTCAGCTCGATAAAAGCTCGTCTGAGCTCGGCTCGTTTAGTAAACAAGCTAAGCTCAAGCTTCATTTTTGAGCCCATTTAATAAACGAGACAAGCTCAAACTTAGAAGTACTCGGCTCGTTTGAGCTCGCGAGCTGGCGCATTTATGAGCTTGCGGGCTGACTCGTAAGCTGGCTCGTTTTGGAGATCGTTGATAGTACTTTACCAATTTGTTTTATTATTTTTTGAATTCTAAGTTTATGTATGTTTGTTAACAATATGGTTGTGTGCATTATATATTTTTATCTCATTAATAATCGATATTAAGAAACTTTTTTAATTGAATTTTTATAAATAAATTGTTAATATTGCATGTACTTGAATTCAAGCCTAAGCTTGAAATTAAACTCATTAAGCTTAAAACCAAGCTTAATGAGCTTAAAATAAAGCTGAACGAGCTTGATTTTGAGCTTATCAAGCTTGTTTATAAAGCTTGAATCAAACTTGTTTATCAAGCCAAGCTCGAGCTCTTACCAAGTCAAGCTCAAACTTAATATATAAACAAGCTCGAGCAAAGCTCAAGCTATAAAATAAAAAAATTATCAAACTTGAACTCGAGCTCGATAAATTCTAGTCAAGCCAAGCTTAAGCTTATAAAAGCTTGACTCTCGGCTTAGCTCATTTGCATCCATATATATATATATATATATATATATATATATATATATATATATATGGTAAACGGGATATGAGCCATAGTGTTCATATTCCTACATGAGCCTTGCACATGTGGACCAATATGAATAGATTCATACATCCCATGTGCACTGGTACACTATATTTCTATCGGTCCACATGCGCATGATTCATGTAGGAATATGAGCACTATGGCTCATATCCCGTTTATCCATATATATATATATATATATATATATATATATATATATATATATATATATATATATATAATACGAAAACTTACTAAGATTCATCGTGGAACTTTCATGTTCCAAAAATACATTTCTCTATACATAAAACTATGTTACTTAAATAGGGGTAAACATGTAAATTACACATATTCCCAATAACATAATTATTAAAAATTAATAATTACACACTTCCACCTACAATAAATGTTCACTATCTCAAAAATAAAATTACTTCAAAATATTTTATATTATTTAAAAATATGTTTGTCGTGCAAGTATATATTTTAAAAGGTAGGAAAAAAACACAGATGAAAGACATGTACAATGCACGTACACGGCTTCTACTTACTATATAATAAGAAAAGTTGAAGCTTCACCGTGAAAGTTTTTATTTCCAAAAATGTCCTTATTTATGTTTACTAATTAAAATTGTTTATTAAATTTAGCATGTGTAGTTAGATTATTATGGGAGAGAAATATATACGTGTGGATATTGCACCAAGCAATCTCAATAACACATTTTTTAAATGTGTGGTTATAAACCATCTCATAAAGTTGCTGCCACATTAACATATTTTATAACCACATATTTAAAAAAAAAATTTGTGGCTAAGATTTCTTGGTACAATGTACAATAAGCCTTGTGTAATATTCCTTGTATATATATATATATATATATATATATATATATATATATATATATATATATATATATATAATGCCAAATGTTAGCTTTACCGTAATTTTTTTTTCCAAATATACCTTTGCATATATTGATTAATTGAAAGTGTTCATTAAAGTTAATATGGACAACCATGTAATTACAAAAGTTGTTATTTGATCTTCATAAATAGCCTTAGGTATTAATAATATCTATATATAATAACATAATAATAATTTTAGAATAGTTAAAAGTTTGTCTTTGAGACTTTCTAAGTACTCTTAATAAATATTAGAATAATTATCAGTTGTCTTTTAGTCTTTCTAATAATTATCTGTAAAATACGTGCAACACATATGCATATATACTAGACCTTACTATACGGGAACTCGAATTTGCTGTTGATCGTCAGATCTATTGTGTTATGCACTGTCAGATCGCGTGTGGAATATGCTAGGAGCTTTTATGAGCGTTTGGTGGAGGGGATGAAAGGTCTAAGGTCTCGTTTGGTTCGCAGAATCATGAGGTTGAGAAAGAAAAGTTATTACATTCCTATGTTTGGATGCCAAAGTAATTAGGGAGGAAAGAAAAATAATTCTCAATGGAAAGAAAAATAGGAAAAAAAATTGTTCCCTCCACCGTCCCAAGGATTAACATTCCCACATTTAAATAATCACTTTTTTTTCCAATTTTTTTGACATTTTCAAATACTGAAAAAAAAATGGACAAAAATTATAATTTTTTATAGTAAAAACAATACCAAGAAATTGATTTCCTTTCCTTCAATTTCCGAAACCAAATCAGCCCGAAAGTGGAAAGCTGGCGTAAGTGACAACTTGTACTTGACAGTTTGTCACACAATAATATATTCGGAAAATTTCATTCAGAGCAACGAAAATAATAAGAATCCCACTGAAAGCATCAAAATTTTAAAAATTACAAAGAAAGCATCAGAACGCCCTTTCTAAGGGCGTTTTACGCTTTTTAATAAATTTTTCGTCCATCTCCGTTAAAAAAAAATCGTTAACAAAAAAAAAAAAAAAGGAAAAACGCCTTTCAAAGGGGCATTTTTTTTTTTGCTCCTCTCTCTCACACTCTCTCTTCTCCTCTCTCTCAGCCCCTCGTAGTACCACCTCTGCCTGTCCTGGAACGAGTCCAACCCCCCGACCACCACCATCATCGCCGAAAAATTTGTCCACTCCCCCTTGCTCAATCTGGTCGACGACGTCGAGCCCGGTGGTCCGAACACGTTTGCGGCCTCGTTGTCCGAGTCCGACCCTTCGGGCAGGTACACACGCCACAGCCACTTCAGGTACCGCCTCGACACGAACGGAAGCCTCTTCTCCGACTCCGTGTCCTCCTCCCCTTCGAAGAAAGGCTGGATCGCCACCAGCCCGGCCACGGTCGTCCTCTCGTACTTCTCCCTCTCCTTCTCCGTTGCTCGTCTCGCCACGTGGTGCGCGATATTGCCGCCGGCGCTGTCACCGGTGAGGAAGACCGCCGAGAGGTCGTCGACGAAGAGGCCGTGTCCGCCGTCGAGCCAGCGGAGGACGGCGGCGCCGTCGTCGCACGGGGTCGGGTAGCGGTGCTCCGGCGCCAGGCGGTAGTGAGAGAGAGAGGAGAAGAGAGATGAGAGAGTGTGAGTGAGAGAGAGAGAAGAAGAGAGAGTGTGAGTGAGAGAGAGGAGCGAAAAAAAAGGGAGTTTCGCAAGAAGAAGAAGAAAGAGGTGAAGAGTTTAGTAGGGATGGTCTGTTCTTCTTCGGTGTGACAGAGGAGAGAAGAGAGAGGAGAGAGAAGAAGAGAGAGAGTGTGAGTGAGAGAGAGGAGCGGGGGAAAAAAAAATCCTTTGTAAGGGCGTTTTTCCTAGGAAAAACGTCATTCCAAAGGGCGTTTTCATAATTTTTTTTTTTTGGTTAACTTTTTTTTTTAATGGAGATGGACGAAAAATTTATTAAAAAGCGTAAAACGTCCTTAGAAAGGGCGTTCTGATGCTTTCTTTGTAATTTTTGAAAAATTGATGCTTTCAGTGGAATTCTTATTATTTTCGTTGCTCTGGATGAAATTTTCCGCAAAGCAAATGATACTGCTTTTGCTTTAGCCCCATTTCCTGCAAGAGCTTCTTCATCCACAACAACTCCTTGCAAGCCTCCGTCGCCGCAATATACTATGTCTCTCTCGTCGACAAGTCAACACACTTCTGCAACCGCGACTGCCACGATACAGTTCCACCAGCAAACATCATCACATAGCGCGGAGTCGATTGTCTCATGTCTACATCTCCAGCCATATTAGTATCGGTATACCCAACCAGATTTGGTTCGTCACCACCAAAAGAAAGTCTCCATTCGGCCAAGTGGATCCTATGATACCTTCATGGCACTGCCGAGAAGATGATGATTCGATCCTCTGATCATGAAAGCATTAGTAGGGTTCTGACCGAGGTTAGGGTTGGACAAACTATCCAAATCCAGGTCAAAAATAATTTGATCCCTCTGATCATGAAAGCATCTCTGTGAAGGGTCATATCAACATGGTGTCCGAGAAGATGATGATTCATTAAGCCTCTATTTTTCATATCAACCAAATGGCCTTTGGAATCGCAGGAACTCCTTTGCCTCCTACCCCTCTGATCATGAAGATTAAGCATAAATGAACTTCAAGGAGGCAAACATGAGGCCCAACATCTGAAGCAACATAGAGAGGATTTTTTCTTTTTGGCATATCCTTTCCATCGGATTAGGAACTAAGCTCCCAAGAAAAAATTCGAACCGTGTCTATCCCTATGGAAGTCCTCCATCGTAACCAATAAGCCACGACCCCACAAACAACATGGAGAGAATTGAAAGATGGAAAAAATCTATTTTTTAAATGATGTAATAGGATGTTTTGCAGCAACTTTTATAACGTAAATATAAATTAATAAATTATTTGATTACCATTATGTTGCAAATGATATAAAATAATATAAATTGTATAATAAATGTTGTCATAACCGGTGTATAACAAGAATACTACTATGGCCTGGCATTCAGTCCAAAATAATATTTTTTATTTTATTTTTGACAATATCTCAATTATGTAATTAATGTGATGTTGATTATAAATAAAAGACATTTTATTAATTTATCATATTTTATAGCATTGTTTATATATTACGTACATGTACTTATTGTTGACACATAAGATGGGTCGAATGAGATCCCAAATCCTTATGCTTATTGGTAAACAATTCCTAGTCGAAAGTCCATCAAGATGGACATTAGTCATTGGAGACTAGTGTACACTATATTTGAAAAATGATGGGTATGATTGGTCTATGTTTTGGTTGATAATGAAAAAGGAAAATTTCGTAATTTTGTGGTTGTCATAACTTGATGACATTTACATGAATATATTATAAATACAAATTAAGGATATAACATCATAAGTGGAAGGACATATGAGATTTGACCATGCTAGTCTATCATGGGGGTAGTAATCGTGGTCAATCTCACATAGAGTAGATCAATGACCATGTCATTATTATGTTAGTTTCTCATGGAGTCGAGCTGGAAGCCATTCTCCCGTAGAGTAGAGTAACGAAGGACCTCTATTTCTAACAATAATAGACTGTATAGAAGTTGATTGAAAATAGGAGTGAATCCAAAAGACTTTTCCAGAAGCCATATCTAGCCAATCTCTCAAAGTAAATAATAAAATATTATTAAGAATGCAGACTTCAGACTTCAAATGTGCAGCGAAAGACGAAACAAGTCGTATAGTCTCCATTAGAACCGACAGGGGAAACTTCTTCAAAGGTCTTCCAGGTCAAAGAGGTCCCGAGCCCAACGGGTTCGTCTACGGAAAGGAATACTTATGCGAGAATAGTTGATCAGTCCGTCTACGTCTTCGTCTTGGTCTTGGTCATAATAGTTGACGCGCGTCTTGGCCTTGGGCGGTTGGAGTCGGGGCTTGGTCGAACATAAAGACGAGTGGGGTATCTCATCCTTGATCTCCCGGGCATCCATAAGAGAAGAAAACCACGTCGAAGAACCCTTCTTGATATAGAAGAGGATGTAGGCTTTCTCATTTAGAGCATCATCTTCAGAAATTGCATACACCTGCACATGAATGCAGACAGGGTCGATCGATCGATCGATCGGAAATTAATTACTACTCATGAAGCAAGTTAAGTTAATTTCTCGATGAAGATACCTTTGCATCATCCATAGTGTGCCATGTGGTCGGGGACGATCGGACGTCGCAGTAGTAGTGGCCATAATGAGCGTTACCGATATGCACCAGGACTGCGTACAAGTCGTACTTGGTCTGATCCATCTCCTGCTGCTCCTCCTCGTCGACATCATCATCGTGATCTGGACCGCGGCTAATGAAGGGCTTCAAGTCGAGCTCCAACGGGTACTCGACGGATTTGTCGATCTTCTCGACGAGCCTGCCGTTGCTCTTGAATCTCTTGAGATGGAGGGAAATGACTTGTGGAGCTTGGTCGATCTTGGTCTGTTTCTCCATTGTTACTTTGGCCTTGCATCCCTCACAGGTGAACTTGGTCTCCTCGATGCTTTCGGACTTGGTAAACGACTGGAGCGCGGTGAGGAGCGAGTCGGCGACTGCATCATCGTTGATACCGAGGCTGAGATCGAGCATGGGCTCGGATGTGTTGGAGCAGTGACCGCAGTCGGAGCACCGCAGCTGGCTTATCAGACGGCCTCCGTAGACCTCCTTGACGAGGCTATCTTCGTTGTTCATAGACGTCGACGGCTCGAGAGAGGCCTTGTGGACGCTGTCCAGCAGACAGTGGAGGAACTCGTGGGCATCTTCTTGCTGTCCGGACCCAAAGTCTTTTGATATTTCTACCGATATATCAATTTCAATCAAGGAATTCATATTACACCATGTTATTAATTAATTAATTACTAGAGTGCGTGCATGTTTATTCAATATAACTACAGTATATATAATTAGCATCAAGAAGACTGCATGCAAATAAGAATACGTACTGTGGAGGTTGTTGGTGAGGCTAAGAGGTCTCACAACTTTCCCCGAGTTTGACATGGCCGTGTTAACGACACTCCTCAAAGCACAGAGGGAGCAAAAGTGATCTATGTACAAAATAACAACAGACATGAAGTTTAGAACAAACCCTAACCCTAACCCTAATAAAATGATTTGATCCCTTCAAATATATTTGAGAGAAAGATCATATATACCTCCTATTTTGGTGCAGGCATGATGATGGGTTTGAAGCTTCTCAACCAGGGGAACAGTATGGATTAAAGTTTGAACAACTGAGTTTACATAGCAACAGTTATTGCTATTACTAAAACCCGCTCCCTATAATATTGAACAAAACATCATTAACAACGATAAAAATCTGGAAACAAATTTATACAACATCTTAAATAATATATATTCAATTCTTACCACACGTTCACGTAGCTTCATGGTCATCCTCTATGAATAGAGTTGCTGGCGGGAAAGGGAGGAACGAGGAGGACGCAGGGAAAGGTGGACGACTGGGAAGGGGAGGGGAGGAAGGATGGAAGACGTGGTGGACTGAGGAGGTAGACAATATATAGAAATAGGAAAAGTAGATAATATATATATAAATTTCATACAATATCTTAAATAACAGAAGATGTATATATATAGAAATAAAGAAGTTATATTAGATATTAGGAAATCTTCTTCTTCTTTTTTCGTTAAGTTTGGGACTCAATTGCTAGATTTTATAATTTGAACATGCTTTAATTATACCTTATCCTTTCCTTACATAATGTTTCTCTATTATTTTTTTAAGATTATTTATATTATACAATGATTTCCTTATATCTTAAATTATAGACTGAATTGGGATAAAAATTTTAATGATCAATTTGATTTGATTAGATTAGATTTAAGATTTGGTGAATTATATTTAATCAAAATTTTAGACATAAGATTTGCATTTGGAATCATAATAGGATTATTTGGTAATTTCTTCGTGGAAATATTTTTTTTTATTATCCAAGCGCAACCACTTTTCAGTTTACACAAGCAAATTCCAAATGTCAAAAAATTATGTTTAGCTGTGAGTGGCTTAGCTACAAATTTTACAGCGGCGAGACATACGAGAGGTGATTGGGTTGGTGCTGTTAATATATGGAATCTAGAAAGAACAGAGGCTTGGATTCATATGACTAGTTTGTTTACTGAGATTTCTTATATATTTAGTTAAAGTCCTATGACTAGTTTATACGTATCAATATGTCGGCGCAGGGGTCAATTTAAATGTACATTGTGGTAGTTAGATAATCCTAATATGACTTACTTATTTTAGGATAATCTTCATAGGAAATTTGGATTTGACTAAGAAAAGACAAGGATGCAAATTAATGGAAAGTTCCAGGTTCATGCATATTAAGTAACCTAATTACTTAAGGATGCAAATTCATTGCATCTTTTTATCCACCAACAAAATCCTATCCCTGCCTGGCACCTATTCCTGGTCTACTATGGAATCTGAAATCACATCAATATCAGATCCGTGGGTGTGTATCGGTGATTGCAACTGCATCTTGAAGGCCGATGATAAACGTGGTGGTCGAGCCTTCTCTTGCCATCAGAATAAGCACTTTATCAAGTGGTTTCAACGTTAAGCTGCTATGCCTATGGACATGGGGTATGTTGTTGATAATCTTGTTAGTTTGTTTAGATTGTTTAGTTGGTTTAGATTATTAGTTGGTTTAGATTGATAAGTTGTTTGTTGAAACAACTTTGATATATCTTTTATTTAGTCTATCTCTTTACATCAAATGTTCAACTATATATAGCTACCATTTCATTCAATAAAAGATCACCAAGTTTATTCATCCTCCACAAAACTTGTGTCCTGTTTCCTCGTTACTGGGCTATTTTTCTACATTTGGTATCAGAGCTCGGGTTGAGGAACAGAGAAATTATGGCAACCAACAACGAGTAAAGCCCCACGACGTCGACTTCATTCACCTTCAAGTACCCCATGCTGACACGGACCAACTACGCGGATTGGGCTCTCTTAATGAGAGTCAACATGCAGGCGCAAGACCTGTGGGAGGCGATCGAACCCGGAAAAGCCGACTACCGCGACGACAGGATGGCCCTGTCCGTCATACTCCGTACCGTGCCGCCAGAGATGCTGCAGACACTGGCAGTAAAAGACACTGCCAAGGAAGCATGGGACGCTGTGAAGATGATGCAGATGGGGGTCGAGCGCGTGCGCGAGGCCAAGGCGCAGAAATTGCGCGCTGACTTCGAATCAATGAAGTTCAAGGACGGCGAGTCCGTCGAGGACTTCGCGATGCGGCTCACGGGACTCGTCAGCGACCTGCAACTACTCGGCGACGAAATGGACGACGAGAAGGTAGTTAAAAAATTCCTTCGAGTCGTTCCATCCAGGTACATGCAAGTCGCCATCGCCATTGAGACTTTATTGGATCTCAAGACGCTGTCAATTGAAGAGCTTACTGGTCGTCTTCTAGCCGTCGAGGAACGATACGATCTTGACAGCAACTCCGGCGACACAAGTAGCCGCCTTCTCCTCTCCGAAGAGGAATGGCTCGCTCGCATGAAGCAGAGGAAGGAAGGCGACGCCTACTCCGACGGTGGCAAAAGTTATGGTCGTGGGCGCGGCAAGCCAAGAGGTCGTGGCCGCGGCAACACGAACTATGGCAACGGCAACGCGTCCGGTGGCACGCGCGACAAGAAGGGTAAGTGCCACAATTGTGGCATCTACGGCCACTGGACGAAGGACTGCCGCAAGCCAAAGCGCGATGAGCGTGCCAATCTGACGCAAGTCGACGACGATGAACCAACGCTGCTCATGGCCATGCTTCATGAGAAAAAAATGCAGATCCGTAAAAAGAAGGTGCAACAAAGATTAATGGACTTCGAGATGGATATCCCTGACGCCAACGAACTCCAATGGCTGGAATCCAATCCCCCCCCGAAGACGAAGACGAGTACATAATCGAGGAGGAGGAAGAAGCCATAGCAGAAGAACTCCCAACGAATTCGAAGGATCAATCAGATCCGAGGAAGCAAGCTCGGTTGGACCTTCCGGAAGAGAAGGGGGGTCCAGAACCTTCTGGAAGGATCAAGAGGAGAGAGTTGCCGCCGGCGGAGGACGACGACGAGGAGTGGCTTCGTCGCTCGCCAGCGAAAGAACCGACGGATGACGTGCTGCCGGAAGCTGATGCCCCGGTGCCGGAAGTCGAAGAGGACTTAGAGGAGAACAACGGGGTTTCTCCTGTGGTTGAGAGTAAAGACAAACCGCTGGTGGAGGCTGGGAACTCTGTTCCTGAAGCAGAGGCGATGGAGTCAAAAGCTATCGATTCTGTGGCTGATGGCAGAGAAGTGGTGAAAGAGGGTGTTGCTGAAGTTTCCGGTTCAGATCAACCTTTAGAACCGGTGGCTGTTGGGGATCATGAGAACATTCTTGATGAGGCTGTGGTGGAGGCGAACGATATGGAGGGAGTATTTAATGGTGCCAAACCTGGCGGAGATAGGGTCTATGCGAAGCTGGACTCGAGGCAGGAAGCGAGTGGAGCGGCAAAACCGAAGCAAAAGTTCGTCAGGGACAACATCCACGCGGCCGGTGTGCGCCCCATTGCATGCAGCAATGAGGCGGCGACGGCGGTGGAGACGCAGGTTTCTCCGCCGGCGCCGGAGGAGATCCCGGCAGAGCAGCTCCATATGAACACCTTCAGCGACTACCTGGTCCTGAAGCCGGAGGAGACGACGAACGAGGAGCTCTTCCGCCTCCTGAGAGACGACAACGTTGGCAAGATCGACTCCATCGGCTGCCCCGACGGTACCGTGATCGACGACGACAAGCGGAGGAGGATGATATTCATCTCCATCGTTCTCCAGAAGATCATACTCTCCGTCGCGCAGCCGGGAGGGACCACCGGCATGATGGTGCTCATGAACCAGCTGGCGGAGAACGGCCTCCCCAAACTCATCTGGGATTACTTCACAGGCCAGCTGAAGACGCCAGATCTGAACTCGATGGACTTTAAATCGCCATTCACATTTATAGACACGAGAGTCAAACTAGAGAAGAACATTAAGCCGGGAGACAGCGCATATTATGCACACCTCTCTATTATGGCAGCAAAACTAGCATACGAGAACGAGGCAAGGATCAAAAGCATAGTCAAAGGCTATTGGGATATTGAGTTCTTGGGTTTCTTCAACTGCTGGGAGGATCTCCAGGACTCATTCTGCACCCAGGCCTTCATGATGAGCGACAAGCCGGTTGAGAGCGGCGATGCCGAGCTGGTCGTGGTGGCATTCAGGGGCACGGACGTCGCCTACGGAGCCTGCGATCCCAACAACTCACCAATGTGCGGGTGTCTGCTGCAGCAGGCTTTCACCCCGAAGAACCCCGCGAACTGGGCTCTGAGGGACGGCACCGACGGCTGCATTCGGAAAACGGCTTTGGACTGCAGGAACGGGACCGACGGGTTTGCCCATGTGACGAATGTGAAGATACCGGAGACGTCGAACGCCACGGTGGACACGAGCCTGAGCCTTGATCAGTGCGGTGCCTTGTGCTTGAAGAAATACTCCTACACTGCCTATGCCACTGCCGATGTTACCGGGGATGGCAGTGGGTGCATAATTTGGATCTCCGAACTAGTCGATATACGGCTATACGTCGGAGCAGGACAGGACATCTACGTACGCGTATCCGCTGCCGATATAGTATCGACACCCGAGCAGTCTCACAAGAGCAAAACCTCAAAGCTAGCTATCACACTAAGTATAATATTGGGAACTCTTTTACTTGCTTTGTTCAGTTGCATTCTGTGGAGAAGAAAGAAAAGGAGAAGAGAAAAAAGAAAGGAATCACTAACTCCGGAAGACTTGTCATCAAACAGTTTGATAGTTTTTAAGCAGCCACAGATTGCGTTTGGCGATGCAAGACCTCCTCATGATGTTACTGACATATCTAGAGGAGAAGAACGAGTTAGAATTTCACTCGTTAATGATGTCAGCAGTGAGAAGTACCCCTCATGTTTTTACTACATACCACACAACATTGTGTATCAAAGTGCGTATGTCAACTTCTCCCTTGCTAGAATCGGAGATGAGGATTGTTGTTCAGACTGTTATGGTGATTGTTTAGCTGCTATCCCTTGTGCGTGTGCACGAGAAATTGGAGGTGAGTTTGCCTATACTTCTGATAGCTTGGTCAAAGATGCATTTTTGGATGAATGCATTTCTATGTATCGCGAGCCACAGAAGCATCAACAGTATTACTGCAAAGTTTGTCCTCTAGAGAGGTCCAAGAAAGATATCCCTCCCGCACCATGCAAAGGGCATCTTGTTAGAAAATTTATTAAAGAATGCTGGAGCAAGTGTGGATGCAACAAACAATGCGGGAATTGTGTGGTTCAGCGTGGCATTACATGCAATTTGCAGGTATTTTTTACTCTAGAGGGAAAGAAGATGGAAAGAGCACACTCAGTATCGGAAGGGATCGAAGCTGTCTGGGATATTAAAGAGGACATGCAGAAAGTGAAGCATTGATGCAACAAGATTAAGGGAGTGATTGTTGGTGATAATCTTGTTAGTTTGTTTAGATTGTTTAGTTGGTTTAGATTGATAAGTTGTTTGTTGAAACAACTTTGATATATCTTTTATTTAGTCTATCTCTTTACATCAAATGTTCAACTATATATAGCTACCATTTCATTCAATAAAAGATCACTAAGTTTATTCATCCTCCACAAAACTTGTGTCCTGTTTCCTCGTTACTGGGCTATTTTTCTACAGGGTAGTCAGGCCCAGCCTACACCTGGACTAACAAACGTTGCTCTGCCTATCATGTCCCATCTTGCTTAAAACGAGCATTAGTACTAAAAGGATCTTATCCAGCTCACTTTAAAGCTGCATGGATGATAGAACCTGACCTCCATAACATCTTGAACGATCAATGGAATAATTCTAACCACCTACATGATATCCAATCCAGGTTGCATAATCTTCTATTCTATCTTAAGTCTTGGGGAAGGAAGAGAACTGACAATCAGGGGCGGATTCAGAAACTGTAACTAGGATGGGCTACCAAAACTTTGGATGGACTAGAAGTGGATTAACTCATATAAAAAAAAAACTTAAAAAAAAAATATTGTATAGAAAAAAAAAGTAATTTTTTTTTTGGGGTGGGCTCTTGGATCCGCCCCTGCTGGCAATTTATCCGAAGCTATCAAAAAGGCAGAACAAGAACTTCTTTTTACTCAACAACGCCTATCACTGCGGCTAGTTTGGAGCAGGAAAAACTTCTTTACATTACCATCAACAAGCTAGCTACTTCATCAACACAAGCTATACCGGAAGCAGAGGTCGTGTGTATCATGGCTTCAAGAAGGTGATCGAAACACGAAAATTTTCCATTTAATGTCTCTCAACAGGAAGAAGAAAAATTCGATATCTAGCATCTTGAAAAAGATTGGTGGGCTTACTTTTTCGTATGATGAAATCTCGAAGACAATGGTGGATCATTTCATCTCTACATTCCAGTCTACTGAAACGGCACCGGTTCCAGATATTGTCCTCAGGGAATTTCACAAAACTTCTTCACTACAGGTCTGATGCCTCCTCCTCTTAATCACACATATCTTACTCTTATCCCTAAAGTTAACAACTCAGTCTACCCATCTGACTTCAGACCGATTTTCTTTTGTAATGTCCTTTATAAAACCATAACTAAGATCATCGCTAATAGGATCAGACCTATCCTTAATAATCTTATCATTTTCAAAATGCTTTCATCCCTGATCGCCAGATTTATTTCAATATTATCACTGCTCAAGAACATTTCCAATCTATTTCTAAACTCACATTATCAAAGAGTGGCTTTGCTTTTAAGATCGATATGGCTAAAGCCTATGACAGGCTTAGCTGGGACATAATTAGCCAAGTCCTTTTAGCCTTTGGTATGCATGGCAAAACACACGATCTCATCATGCAATGTATTACAACTACTTCCTGTGCTATCTTGATTAACGGATCTCCCTCGCAAACCTTTGTACCTAGCTGCGGCATCAGACAAGGATGTCCACTCTCGTCATATATCATTATGTGCGGGGAAGTCCTCTCCAAACAAATCAACATCCTGGAGAATAATGCATTGTATACTGGCATTAAGCTCAGAAACAAATCTTCCTGCTATACTCATTTATTTTTTGTGGATGACTTAATTCTTTTTCGTCGTTGCACTATTGATAATATCCTACAGATCAAAAATATTCTGAGCTCCTATGAATGTTGGTCAGGTCGGAAGGTGAACTATGCTAAATCATGCATTTACTTTGTCACGTCCCAGTCCCAAAATACGTAGGATTAGGAATACGTAAGCATGTCAGTCGTATGTATATGACAACTCCAATATATGAAAACCATAACACATAAGTACGTCGTATTATGAATAATAATTCACAAGTGGTAATGTCACAAGTCACATGCAATACTAATCTCATCCACAAAACTAAATATGGAAATAAATAACCAAATATTGAACCAAGTATGAAATAGTTGAGAAGAACTAATAGTTGGGTGGAGACAAATCCACTACCAAACGAATATGAAAGAAAATATAGTAAGTACAACATCTGATGACCAGAGAGGCTCGAAGGGAAGACCTCATCGAAAGAGAAAGAAGTAGCAGGTCCTGGTCCGTGCTCCTACAAATAGTCGTGATCGTCTTCACCTGGAAAGGGACCAGGTCCTCAGAGGGACGTAACAAGATACATTGAATCATGCCAAGTATATCAAAATATAGCATCTAAAATAGACAGGTATTGACAGAAAATAACTAAGACATAACATATACAATAGTCACATACGAAAGAGAACAACTAACTGCACATGAACTGCAAAATACGACGGGATGTTGTTCACAGGTAAACCACAGATGAGAAAATACTCACCCGACCTTAGAGGCCACAGGATGATCAAATAATCCAACCTTAGAGGCTACAGGGTCACAATTAAAATATAGAACCCGACCTTAGAGGCCACAGGGTTACGAATAACGAAAATAGAGAAGAAAATAGTCAATGTGTTTATAATCGTTCTCATGCATCTCTCACGTGGGTACATATAATCCATCGCTAACTAAACTAATGCATAGTATATGACAAGTTTCTCTAATCAAGTAGAACAAAAATAATATCTATGACTAGAATCATGTGAATCTAAGGAGACAAATATAGACCATATAATAAGTAAATCAAATTAAAAATACTTTATGAAATTGAAAACTTGACAAGGTATCTTGCCTGCTCTGAAAAGGATGAAGTCACAACTCAAGACGTCGTCCGATCCATCCGTCATATAAATTAAACAAGTTAGATATACAAAAGCGGTTGAATAGGTTTTCTAGCCTAATTTATTTTAATTCTGAATAAAATAACCTAAAATACTAATTTAATTTAGTTATATTATAATTTTAAGGCAACTATATATTTTTGTTTAAAGAAAATTAATTTTACGAAATCAGGATCCGTAGCACGCAAATCGAGACATTCTGTTGACAAAAAAGTCAACAAACACAAAAACAAGATTTGTGTATGAAATTCTGTATATTTTAGCGCTACATAATGCTGAAATCGACGGTTTTATCAAATCTCGAACATGTAAAGAATTATCGTCCATATGGTGCACAGATGATAGTTTTTGGTAGTTTTCTAGTTACTTCTAGGTTGCACAAATTTTTTAGAATATTAAACTAGCATATTTATTTCTGAGAAAAATATATGTTATATTTTGTCATGTCATATATCCGAAACTTCAAATGGATCACGATTCCAAGTTCGAGATCTCCCAAAATCTCGAAAATACAAAAACGTGTCAGATTTTGGACAACTGACACTCCACGATTTTTTCAGAAATTTAGGTTCATAATTTTTGAAAATAAATTTGGTATTCAGAAACTATACCTTGATATGGTTCCAGCACAAAAAATGAGGACGCATTTGGAGTACGGAGCTAGGAGATATAGTTTCCAGAAGATCGAGAAACCCTAGATGAGAACCTCCACAAACCTCTATCTCTCTCCTCTTAATTCGGCAGGAATAAAAATCCTAGAATTAACCATACCCACATATATATATAGAGGAGAGAGGGTCTGACGTCAGGGCCCCACTGTTGGGCCACGGTAGCTGACAAGCGGGCCCATTTTTGGTTGATTGGATATTTAATTAGGAAAAATAGTTTTTAAATTACCACAAATTAATTTTTTAATCAGTTTTTAACCTAATAACTCCAAAAAAATGTGTAAAAATATCAAAAAATTCCAAAAAAATTCTAAAAATATAAAATATTATTATAGACCCTAGAAAAATACTTGGGGCTATTTTATGGTCATAGGCTTCGACAATAAATTTCAAAAGTCTTAAAAAATTAGTTATTAGCTTATTTTAAAACCAAATAAATTCTAAAAAAATTCAAATAAATTATAAAAAATATATTTAAGTATTTTAACCCTAAAATAAATATTTGGTAGAAAAATATGCAAGTGTGATCTCACAATAAATCAGAAAGCCCTAAAACAAATAAGTTTTCTAGGTTTTAATTACCCAAAAATTCTAGAAAATACAAAAAATTCTAAAATAGTGTCACTCCCCGTTTCCGATATACGTATTTGGAACGTATTTTATTTTAGTATGGTTGCATGTGCATGAAGACTAAACCCATTCTTTGGTTAACCTGGTTTATTGTTTATTTTGTGGGTTGGTTCAAGTCATGAGAACCCTTGGATCAACCCTCAACCCTACCATTTTTAATCCAACATTTTCTCTCTCTCTCTCTCTTCACTTCTTCATTACTTCCTCTTTCTTTAGTTTTCTTTCCCTATTTCCATAGGTAAGTACACTTTGCATTAGAAATGAAGAAACCCTACATATTATTATTCCATTATGTTTATTATATTTTTATAAGCACTTTTAGTACTTGGAGTTTTCTGTTTTGATGGATGAATTAGTGTAGATCTATATTTCTAAACTTAGGATTTTTATGGATTTTATGAGTTTTTTTAGTTTTGATCTATTAAAATTGTGTCTTTGAAATACCAGTTTTTTCTACATGATAGAGCTTTCAATTTAGAGAATTTTGGCTTTTGGTTCACCCGATTTGGACTTAAAATGAGAATTTTATGGACAAAATAAGATTTCAGTTTTTGTAACTTTTTTGTCATGGCCGAACCTGCTGTTGGAGAAAAAGTTTCCATACAGCTAGTGAGCATATGCGGCCAGAGAGGGTTATGCGGCCTAAACTCTTGTCGTATACTGTCAGCATGTCTCCATCTTGTTGGACACATGACTGCTAATTTACACAAGTGTCCTTAAACACCTTGTGCTTTCACTCGTTGAACGAATGAGAAATTCACTAAGTCCAAGATAACTCCATGTGACATTGGACCCCTTGCAACACCGATACTCATGCGGCCTGGAGAGCATGCGGCCACTATTTTCTTGGACGCATGGCTCTGAACCGTTGACATTTATTTCTATAATTTTATCTTTTCTTTCTGACACACTTTATGGCTTGTCACATCAGTCACTTTATGTCACATCTCTTACTACAACTAACCTAGATTTTCTAATTAATAATTAAATAAAATACTAGGTTTTGTACTTATGGAAGTACATGAGGACGTCTATTAGTACATTAATATATTAGAAGCTAAAGTTTCTTTTTTCAAAATAAATAATAATAATAAAATAATAAATATTTTATAGAAGTAATAATAATAATAATATAAATAATAATAATGTTAATAAAAAAATAAAAAAATTATTTGCAAAAGAGAATATATATATATATATATATATATAAGAATAGAAATAGAAAAAAGAATAAAAGCTAATAAACCTAACATAACACAACACACTGCTACCAACAAATAAACAGCAACAGTAGCTATTTCTTTCCCCCACGGATCACCAAATGACCCAACCTTTCCCTTTAGTTGACCCGACCCGCGCGTATACCCCCTCTCGACCTATATATATATATATATATATATATATATATATATATATATATATATATATATATATATATATATATACAAACACACGAAAACCCTAACCCTAAACTTCTTCCTCCCCTCCTTACTCATCGACCTTCCCCCGTCCTTACTCGCTGACAACCGTCGCCGAACCGCTGATGCCGCCGGTCAGAGTCCCACGCGCGCATAAATCGCGTTAAGAACCGAACCCCAGGTACCCATCTTTTTTGCTGAATTTCTTCCTACATACATGACTGAATTGTGATCCAGTTGTTTATATTCAACCACAATATAAACACCTTCTAATGCCTTCAACTAGTTTTATTCGATCAACACTATTTTTATTTTAAAATCAACCAAAACTTTTCGAAAAAACTATTTATATATATATATAAAACAGAACACCCAAAACAGTTCCAAACACCTATTTTTGAAGGCGAATCTCTCCCGAACGAATCAACCAAAACTTGATTTTCTTTTTCGGACACGAAGTCAATATAACCAGGATCGCAATGATATATTATTTGCATATTTTTTATCATTATTCCTGTATTAAAAATTATGTTTAAAATCAGGAAAAACCTACAAAAACTGTTCATAGAAAACTTAGAAAATGCGATACGGAGTGCGTCCCGACAAACCGGACCATCATGTCACGTACCTGTTGCACTGAAGGAGCGTATGGTATATCCTGACATACCAGATTTTGCGGAAGTTGATCCGAGCATGTGTGCGGGCCGGAATCAACCCGTCTCCAAGAAAAGTTCTCCGTATCGACGTTTGGCAAAATTCTCCATTAGTTGGTACACGATCGTCGAAATACGACAAAACTTGCGCCATCAGATCCGTATTATCATGTTGGTCCTGTAACCCAGGTTTCACGTGATTTCAAGAAAGTTGACCAAGCCGCCTATTCGCGAAACCTACGATTTACTTGACGGACGAAATTGTGATCGGCTCACCGGAATCCAAAATTGGATATACCATTGAGTTTGTATCAACGTTTAAGATTTGTTTAACCTATAATTTGCCATATTTAGAGAACTTACCCCTGGAGCGCATTTCGGTGCAAAGTGGGCCACCTATGGACCCCACTTTGACCCAAAATTATCCTTTTTGCCCCTGTGTCCAAATTGGACGAAAGGTTGGAGTTTTCTGACTATCTCGCTAATTCTAGAGATGTTGGTGATATTTATTTCAGTAGTCGAAAACGTTCATTCGGAGCCTGTAGTTTCTGATCCCTTGTGCTTGATGCCAGGACGCCTACATTGCATAGATTGCTTGCCAGGCAAGTATACCTTGCCATAATACTTTTTAGTTACATTCAATTGCTGCATATATTTTTATTTTTTTCTATATAAAACTGTGCTTCCAATAATAACTTGGGTGCAACGACGGTTGCGTCGCCTTTTGTCACTTATTTAATATTTTACATGACGACCTAGTGTTACGAGACCATTCCATGATGTTGAGAAATTCTTATGTATTATTGGCCGTGACACATATGTTACACGACTATGAGTCTCATGTAGGACACAGACTTGTGTGATAGCCTGGCCACCTGTACGTATAGGACGTACGACGGATAGAAAATAACTGCTGATAGAAATGCATGCTAGGAGACCTGGCAGTTACTAGATGGTATCACCGTGGCATGGATATGACATGGATAGAGCATATGATGGGGAGAACAACAAGTAGGTATATGGGCTCCTTTACACTTTTCCTTTTGTAACTCATATGCTCCGTCGGAGATGCGTGGTCAGATGACCCTTATATTATATTATTTACAGGCGGCCTCAGACGATCGAAAGATATTACGCTTTTTAGGCCACTGATTCTCTAAGAGAGTCACGCCAATCACATTTTTAGCCAGATAGCCCATACGTTGAAAAGTTATTCTCAAAAGTGCATTTCACGTAGACGGTTAGGCGACCCTTTGGATGTAAATCAAATTAGACATTTAGCTATTTATTTTGCTATTTATTTACTTGTGATTGTGGATAAGATATAGATGCATGTGACTTGTCATAACAATATATGTTCCACTTGTGAATTAATATTCATATTACAGCGTATATGTGTGTTATGATTTTTCTTACATATTGGAGTTGTCATATGCATACGGCTGGTATGCTATGTATTCCTAGTTCTATGTATTTTGGGACTGGAGCGTGACATATTTTTGTGGTGGCCCATGTAGGTCAAGAGTATATTGTCTCGGTTACATTACTATACCGAGCAAGCATGCAAATAGGATTAGAAAATAGATCTCATCCACACTTGACTATAACTCACCTTCCTTCCAACCTGTCCTATCTGAATGCTTGCATCCTGCTTGATTCATGTAATCTTCCCAATCTTTCGTCTATCTCTTGAAGAAAGATAAATTTGTGTAGCAGACATACCACCACCGGGGATGACA
The DNA here is from genome assembly GCA_036927795.1 of Iris macrosiphon. Lineage (NCBI taxonomy): Eukaryota > Viridiplantae > Streptophyta > Magnoliopsida > Asparagales > Iridaceae > Iris > Iris macrosiphon. The sequence goes on along the minus strand of JAYESA010000007.1, from coordinate 21,593,492 downwards.
CATCTCTAGGGGTCAACGGCCAATCGCTTGTAGAGGCCTCAATGACTCATCGACTTCTAGGACAGGATGGACAAACTAAAAATCTGGTTCCACCAGCTCCTTCTACGGCGTCTAATGGGACTTTTTTAGATCCACCAGCACCGCAAGATGGCCAGACGTAGTTGTTCCAATTTTACCAGATGATGATGCAAGAACAGAGACAGTAGGTCGCCGCACTAGCTGTCGAGGAGAGGCAGCAAGCGGTAGAGTAGAGGTGAGAAGCCACCAAAATAAGGCAGGGATTCCTGGTAGCACTTGAGAGGTTGGCTACACCAGCACCCGCACCAGCTCAAGCACTAGGTCCAGTGCCACAAGCGCGTGTTGGTTTAGTAAAGGATTTTGTGCAATGGGTCCCAAGTCGTATAAGGGCAATGCGAGCCCAAAGGAGACCACAATCGAGATAACCTGTAAACCTCCTAAAATTTTAAATTTTATTTTAAGTATTTTTTTAAATTATTGAATTTCTTGAGAATATTTTTATAATTAATTAGAAAATAGATTTCTTTATTTAATTAAATAAATTATAAATAGTTAATTAAATACAAGTAATAAATAAAACTATATATTTGTACTCATATATATACGAGTATAGCTATATATATACATAAAAGTTTTTAAAGCAAATAAATAACTAATTAGAAATAAAATTTTGAATAAAAAGAATTTAAACGAGATTAGAAGATATATAATTTCATAATAAAATATTTTTTTCTATTAAATATATATATATATATATATATATATATATATATATATATATATATATATATATATATATATATATATATATATATATATATATATATATATAATAGAAATAGAAAGGAAAAGAAAAACTAAAGAAAATAACATTAACAATAATCATATAACTCCTAAACCTATTACCCGTAGCAAACCCCACCCCTTCAGCCGATTCCCATATATATATATATATATATATATATATATATATATATATATATATATATATATATATATATATATTACGTAACCATCAAACCCTAACCTAAAATCTAGTTCTATAAACCCTACCTTTACCCTCAACGCCGTCGACCCCCCCTGACGCCGGCGACCGCCGCACACCGGTAGGCGACCGATGCCGCAGCAGCCGCGGGCCACGCGCACCTGTGCACAACCGCGACCCGACACCCCTACTTTAAGGTGATGCAATCCCTTATCTTTGATTCTTTTCTCGAGCGGTTTGTCAGTATACGTTCACAACCTAACCCTCTAGGATTTTCTCTAAGCGGGACGAGCTTTTATGTTCCGGTTTGATCGAAAAATTGATCGAAAGTCGGCCGACAAACTGACCAAGAACAGTCAAAAAATTCGACCGAAACTCCCATATTCATGTCCAATTTGCCACCAACCTATTTAATATTTTCAAAATCTAATTAAAATGTTTTCTTCTCAATATAACCAAGAATTTTACTGTTCTTTTGGTTTTTATTAATTTATTTTATTTGTTAAATTATTTTGCCTCCAAAAGGACCAAAAATTTAATATTTCAAAACAAAATTTTGTGATACGGAGTGCGTTCCGCCAAACGGGACCACCTCGTTGCCTACTAATTATACCGAAATACGCGTATAGTATATCCTGACATGTGGGCTTTCGTGAAAGTTGTTTCGGACGTGTGTGCGCGTTGAAACCAACCCGTATCCGTAAAAGTTTCCTTATTGCGACTTTTGCAAACAACCACTCTACTTTGTGTACGCTCATTGGAATGCAAAAAAACTTACGCCATTGGATTCGTGGTATCACGCTGGTCCTGTGACCCAGGTTTCACGTAATTCTGAGACAGTTGACCGAGCCGCCAATTCGCGGGTCCTACGGATTGACTTGAGGGACGAATTTATGATCGGCTCACCGGAATCCAAAATTGAACATACCATTGAGTTTGTATCGACGTTTAGAATTTGTTTGACCTATAATATATCCTATTTAGAGACCTTTATCTCTGACACACATTTTGGTGCAAAGTGGGCTACATGTGGACCCCGCTTTGACCCGAAATTACCGTTTTGCCCCTGTGTCCAAATTGGACAAAATGATAGTATTTTTTAGCTATTTCACTGATTTCAAAGACTTTTTTGATATTTATTTCAGCATCCGGAGATGTTCATTCGGATGTCATAGTGTCTGATCCCTTGTGCTTGACGTCTGGATGCTTATACTACGCAGATTTCTTGCTAGGCAAGTATACTTGCCATTGTACTGTGATTTACATTCCATATGGTGCATGCATTTTATTTATGTTATTTAGTTCATATATTTTAACTTCTATATAAACTGCGCGTCCAAGAATAACTTGGGAGCGACGACGGTGGCATCGTATTTTATCTTTATTATATATTATGCATGTTAACCTAGTTTTACGAGACCACCCCATTATCATGAGACATTCTTATGTTTTATTTGGCTGTGATATATTTCTTACACGAGTTGTGAGTCTCATATAGATCACGGACTTACGATTGACTGATCATCAGTACGTATAGGACGTGCGATAGGAAATAACTGCTAATAGAGATATGTTAGAAGACTTGGCAGTTATTAGAGGTCTCATCGTGTCATGGATATTGCATGAATAGAGCATAGGTGGGGAGAATAACAAGTAAGGCGTTTGGGCTCCTTTGTACTTTTTTGTGTAACACGCACGCTCCGCCGGAGATGCGTGGTCAGATGACCCCTATATTATCTACAGACGGCCTCTGACGTTCAAAAGATGTCATACTTTTTAGGCCCCTGATTCTCCGAGAGAATCATGCCAATCCCATTTTAGTCAGATAGCCCACGTATTGGAAAGTTGTTCTCAAAGTGCATTCACATAGGCGGTTAGACGACCCTTTGGATGTTTATTTTTAGTACTTTATTGGCATACTTCTATGTATCTTATTACGTCCCTATGAGGATGTGGTCCCTTTCCAGGTGTAGACGATCATGACTATTCGCAGGAGCACGAATCATGACTTGCTACTTCGTTCTCTTTCGAGGAGGTCTTCCCTTCGAGCCTATCTAATCATTAGATGATGTACTTATTATATTTACTTTTATATTCTAGTTTGGTAGTGGATTTGTCTCCATCCAACTATTAGTTCTTCTCGACTAGTTCATATTTGGTTCATTGGCATATTTTATCATTTATTTCTTTATAAATTTTGTGGATGAGATTTAGTTATGTCATGTGACTTGTGACAACGATATACCACTTGTGAATTATTGTTTATAATACATCATACGTATGTGTTATGGTTTTCATATATTGGAGTCTCCATATACATACGGCTGGCATGCTTACGTATTCCTAGTCCTACGTATTTTGGGACTGGGGCATAACATATTTTTGTGGTGGCCCATGCAGGTCGAGTTAGTCGTTTCGGTTACGTAACTGTACCGAGCGGGCCTGCACCTAGGATTAAAGTTTTAGGTCTCATCCACGTACTTGACTTTTTTTTTATTTCTGTTCCAAATTCTTGAACTCGCCTACCTTCCTTGACCTTTAAAATTGTACTCGCTTAATTCTCTTGACATCGGTATTCTTGTTTTCTCACCTCTTCATATTAATGTACTTTCCTAATAGTTTCTTGAGTATAGCCTCCTGCGAGAATATAGAAATTCTTGTTGTTAAGGTTAGGAGATAATTATGATAGCATACCTACTAAGAAAAAAATAAATAAATTAGAATATTGGTAGCTCCTAAAAGTTTAGCATACTTAATGAACCCTAGCATCCAACACCTGCAAATTGATTGACCATTATCCCTTGATACTTAGGAATGACTTGAGAGTAGTAGAGACACTACTAGGGTTAGTTAGAAATTTGACCATATTGTTTGACCCTAGTATTAAGGAACCAATAGAAATCCAAGGTTGAATATTAGGATTAAACCTAACTTTTATAGTAAGATAATATAAGAGGACTATAAATTTAGATTCTTGTCTTGATATTTGCAGAGCAGTACCTTAGGAAACCAAGAGGAATCAACTAATACCTTAGTAAGAGCACGGGTACCCTACCTTCAGCTTAGTAGATCCCGTAGAATCTATGATCATTGTTGAGTCATACTTGAGTCTCCATGAGTCACCGACTGTGCCATCTCATACAACTATCTATATATTTTTCTATCTTGAGTTAATCCCTCCATCATAGATCAATCATCATAGATCTTTACCCAATTAAAACCTATTGAATAATTAGAACCTCTCCCTTGATCATACCTCGAACATAGAGACTAACATACCACCTACTTTTAGGAAACCATAATATTATCAAGAGTCTCTCTATTTAATTTTATATCTTGTTTCTCTAAAACTTTAGCGCTCATTTTTATGCGATGGCTAAAAATCTTTCTTCATCTTTCAATTCGTGCCACCTAACCCTTCTGATTGTAGGCCAAGTGATTCCTTTTATGTTAGGATATATAGTTTGCTAGGATTATAGTTGTTAATCTTGAATTTTAAAATCATGTGCTTAGTAGTTAGAACTTGATAGTTTGAGTTGTTCATTTAGATTATGATTTATGATTATACTTTAGTTTCAAATCACGTAATTTCTATCCATATTTCAATACATGTTATATCCTCTTTCACTTGAGGGCCAGTAACTTCTCCATTCTTAACGTTTTTGTTTTATAAGCACTATGATTAAGACTTAAGATAAAAATTACCTATATAATACAATATGATACCCTAATAGGTACCAAGATCTTTCCTACGTATACCCTAACAAGTGTTTCTACTTTATCTCCACAAGGCAATTACAGTATTAGTTGATCCATATAAGTTGGGTAGTATGCCACACAACCTAGTATCACATAGTCATTTTGACCCATTAATGAAGTATAATTGAATGACACTAATAATATGCTAGCATAAGAAGATAGTGTTTATCTAGACTGTAGAGTTTTAGAGACCATACCCCCATTTGGTCGACCAGAGACTTAGACAAGAAGTTAGTATGGCAACTATAGAGGCACAACACGAGACGAGTCTTAGCTTCTTGGTGAACTTGAATTATTTTGTACCTTTCACTCATCATAATCCTGCTTACTTATGTTATTTGGAATATCTTGACTCATGCTGCTTTTATAGCCTACTTTTGTAAGCTTATCCACTTATCGAGCTTGTTCCTGACATATGTGTTAGTGGAGGCCCACACTAATACACTGTCTAAATCAGAATCAGTGTATTATGGTCTGGGCAATCTTAGTGCACTTGGTTCGCTCTTCGCATGATTACTTTACGTGGATTGAGATGTAATTGACTTAGCTTCTTAGACGAATATACTTGCCCTCTAGACATGTTCGAGCATATCGTATCGGTTACATAACTGTACTGATATGAGCATGCGAATAAAAATTTACCAAAAAGTAAGATTTTAATCCACAACTGCCTTGACAACTCCTTTTTAAATTCTTTAATCTCTTTGAATACCGTACTTGTATTCTATCATCTCCTACTTGAATTCTTTATTGTTGTTTTTTGTCTTCCCCTATTTCGGAAAGACGAATGCTCATGCTTGATATAAGTTTTATAAACGGATCGTACTATATATACCCCATAGGCCAATCACATTACTTTGTGACTATCTTTTGTAATTAAGGGCACATCACATGTGATATATTTTGTGTTAAAAATTTTTGAGGATTAAATAACACGATTAAATTATTTAAAAAATATTTTTCTTAAAAGTATAGTCTTGTGTGATAGATCGTTAAATTCTTATAAGTTGGATAGGAGTTGCATTGTCAACTTGAGCTAAAATTTTATATGAAGGTGAAAATCTTAAACGGTGGTTACGAAGGTAATCAAGTAAGATAAGATCGAGAGAATTAAGTCATTTCAACTTCAAATTTTTTTAGAAGAATGATTATGATGATGAGGATTTAACTTTAAAGAGAAGAATGTCTTATGAAATAAATTTTGATATTTTTATATATTGGACCAAATATTTATAATTTGAGCATATGATTTAAATTTTGAATATTGAAGGTTAAATCATTGATTTAAATTTTGAGGATAAATATAGAATTTTAACCTTGAAGATTGGTGGATTGGATTTAAAATTTTGTAATTTGAGGATTTAAATTTAAATTTTGAATGTTGAATCACCCAGATGGAATTTTGAGGATGGAAATCGAATTTAAGATTTGATGAATATGAAATCCTTAAATTTCAAACTCGGAATAAGATTGGACTGAATAATTTTTTGGTTATTTAAATTCTAGAGAAGATTATAGTGGCTTGGATCTTTATTTGAAAATTTGATACGCGTTATTTAAATTTGGAGATGTTATATAGATTTGACTTAAATTTACAGTGATATTATTGAATATAAGAAAGATTTTTTAATATATATTAAATTTAAATTTAAATATCAATTTTGAGAAGAATGTGATGAATTTGATTTAGATTTAGATATGTTATAAGATTTTGAGAGATTACGATTGACTTGACCTAAATACAAATTCTAAGGATTTAAACTTTGACAATTTCAACGAGTACAAATGTAGGCATAGTGGCTATAAAGAATTTATAAAATAGAGGGACACCCTTTTAGATCATTAGATCATAGATAGCTGAAGACCGTTCATGTAACCAAGTAGTGGCAGTTCATCCTCCGTTGTATCAATACCTCATCCCCTTGGATTACTTATCTCTTCTATCGTCTCCTTCGTATCCTCAATTTCTTGTGCAAGTTCTCCTTATACTAAAATATATTCGTGCCATATTACTTTACTTAGGCAAGACCAGACCTTCCCATAGAATTTTATGCATGATTTATATTTTATCCTTTCCAACTATGAGGTACAATAATACATATTTGATTCTTCTCTACCCTCTTGCCTTCTCTTATTCATCAACCGTACCTTACTTTTAATTTTGAGGACGAAATTATTGTAAGTTTGGTAGAATGTAAACCCCTTAAAATTTTAAAATTTATTTTAAGTATTTTTTTAAAATTATTGAATTTCTTTAGAGTATTTTTATAATTAATTAGAAAATAAATTTCTTGATTTAATTAAATAAATTTTAAATAGTTAATTAAATACAAGTAATAAATAAAACTATATATTTGTACTCATATATACATAAAAGTTTTTAAAACAAATAAATAACTAATTAGAAATAAAATTTTGAATAAAAAGAATTTAAATGTGAGATTAGAAGACATATAATTTCATAATAAAATATTTTTTCTATTATATATATATATATATATAAATTATTTGTTATAATAATAATAATAATATATATATATATATATATATATAGAAATTATTTGTTAAAATAATAATAATAATAATAATAATATATATATATATATATATATATATAAATTATTTGTTAAAATAATAATAATAATAATAATAATAATAATAATAATAATAAAATAGAAAGGAAAAGAAAAACAAAAGAAAAGAAAAAGAAAAGAAAATAACATTAGCAATAATCATATAACTCCTAAACCTATTACCCGCAGCAAACCCCACCCCTTCAGCCGATTCCAAGACTCCCCCTCTCCATGCCTATATATATATATATATATTACGTAACCATCAAACCCTAACCTAAAATCTAGTTCTACAAACCCTACCCCTACCTTTAGTGCCGTCGGCCCCCCTGACACCGACGACCGCCGTACACCGGCACCGGCCGACGCCGCAGCAGCCGCAAGCCGCGTGCACACGTGCACAGCCGCGAGCCAACACCCCTACTTTAAGGTGATGTAACTCCCTCATCTTTGATTCTTTTCTCGAGCGGTTTATCCGTATACGTTCACAACCTAACCCTCTAAGATTTTTTCCAAGCGGGACGAGTTTTTGTGTCCCGGTTTGGTTGAAAAATCAACCGAAAATCGACCAAAAAACTGACCAAGAACAGTCCAAAAATTTGACCCAAACCTCCATGTTCATGCCCAATTTGCTACCAATCCGTTAAATATTTTCAAAATCTAATTAAAAGGTTTTCTTATCAATATAACCAAAAATTATTCGGCCTCCAAAACGACCAAAAACTTGATATTTTAAAACAAAAATTTTGTGATATGGAGTATGCCCCACCAAACGGGACCTACTTGCCGCATACTAATTGTACCAAAAGGCGCGTATAATATATTCTGACGTGTGGGCTTTCACGGAAGTTGATTCGGACGTGTATGTGCGTCGGAATCAACCCGTATCCGTAAAAGTTCCCGTATCACTACTTTTGCAAACAACCATTCTACTTTGTGTACTCTCGTCAGAATACGATAAAACTTGCGCCATTGGATTCATGGTATCACGCTGATCCTGTAACCCAGGTTTCACACGATTCTGAGATAGTTGACCGAGCCGCCAATTTGCAGGTCCCACAGTTTGACTTGAAGGGCAAATTTGTGATCGGCTCACCAAAATCCAAAATTGGACATACCGTTGAGTTCGTATCGATATTTAGAATTTGTTTGACCTATAATTTGTCCTATTTAGAGACCTTTACATCTGACACATATTTCGGTGCTAAGTGGGCCACATGTGGACCCCGCTTTAACCTAAAATTACCGTTTTGCCCATGTGTCCAAATTAGACGAAAGGATAGTATTTTATAGCTATTTCGTTGATTTCAGAGACTTTGATGATATTTATTTCAGCATCCGGAGACGTTTATTTGGATGTCATAGTTTCTAATCCCATGTGCTTGACGTTTGGATGCTTACACTACGCAGCTTTCTTGCCAGGCAAGTATACTTTGTCATTGTACTATGATTTATATTCCATATGGTGCATGCATTTTATTTCTGTTATTTCGTTCATATATTTTAACTTCTATATAAACTGCGCATCCAAGAATAACTTGGGAGCGACGATGGTGGCGTCGTATTTTGTCTTTATTATATATTATGCATGTTAACCTAGTTTTACGAGACCACCCCATTATCATGAGGTATTATTATATTTTATTTGGCCGTGACACATTTCTTACATGAGTTATGAGTCTCATATAGATCGCGGACTTACGTATTGACTGGTCATCAATACGTATGGGACGTGCGATAGAAAATAACTGCTAATAGAGAAATGTTAGAAGACTTGAAAGTTATTAGAGGTCTCAACGTGTCATGGATATAACATGAATAGAGCATGGGGTGGAGAGAACAACAAGTAAGACGTTTGGGCTCATATACACTTTTTTTATGTAACCCGTACGCTCTGCCGGAGATGCGTGGTCAGATGACCCCTATATTATCTACATGCGTCCTCTGACGTTCAAAAGACGTTATCCTTTTTAGGCCCCTATTTCTCTGAGAGAATCAGGCCAATCCCATTTTAGACAGATAACTCACGTGTTGGAAAGTTGTTCTCAAAGTGCATTCATATAGGCAGTTAGATGACCCTTTGGATGTTTAATTTTAGTACTTTATTGGCATGCTTCTATGTATCTTGTTACGTTCCTCTGAGGACCTGGTCCCTTTCCAGGTGTAGACGATCATGACTATTTGCAGGAGCACGGATCAGGACTTGCTACTTCGTTCTCTTTCGAGGAGGTCTTCCCTTCGAGCCTATCTAATCATTAGATGATGTACTTATTATATTTACTTTTATATTCTAGTTTGGTAGTGGATTTGTCTCCATCCAACTATTAGTTCTTCTCGACTAGTTCATATTTGGTTCATTGACATATTTTATCATTTATTTCTTTATGAATTTTGTAGATGAGATTTAGTTATGTTATGTGACTTGTGACAACTATATACCACTTGTGAATTACTGTTTATAATACAACATACGTATATGTTATGGTTTTCATATATTGGAGTCTACATATACATACGGCTATCATGCTTACGTATTTCTAGTCCTACGTATTTTGGGACTAGGGCGTGACATAACCAACACCAAGAAGCTATTAGAGGCATCACAGCTGCCTACGGATTTATGGATGACAGGTGTAAGGACCTAGCTAGAAGAAAATGCTCATCACTAGTGGAAATCAATGGAGCGCCAATTGGGTACACGCCAGACTTGAGAGTAGTTCTTGGAATACTTGAGAAAAAATACTTTACGACTACCGTGAAGGATGCATTATACAATCAGTTCCTCCATCTTGAGTAAGGAAACAAGATGGTCGATGAGTACGATGCGGAGTTCAGCCGCCTTAGTAGATATGGCCCCATTCTGATACCCAATGACTTGGAGAAAGCTAAAAGATTTTATCACAGGCTGGCTCAAGAGCTCCAGCACTATACTAGCTTACAGTCCTGGATCTATTATACTGAGTTATTAACAGAGGCTAGGATCCATGAGGCCATCAGCAAGGGAAAAGAGAATCAACAGAGAATTCAGCAAGGACCAACAAAGATGAAACAAGGAGGGCCCATCAGACGCCCTTTGGCACATAATCAGCCACAACAACAGCAGAGAGCGGGACCTTACCGGATTCAGGAGAAGCCCCACTGTAGTTACTGTGGGAAGCGTGGACACATTATGAAGGATTGTCGACTTCACTTAGGGCAGTGTATGAGATGTGTTTCTGGGCAGCATATGGCCAGAGACTGTCCGGTGCAACTGACCTTGTCGCTTCCACAGCCGTCGCAGAGGTCAGTACTTCCTGCACCGAAGCCAGCTCAGCAGATGACAAGGCCAGGAGCACCAGGAGCGGAAGCACCTCGATCTCCAATAGGCAGAGGATTCCAGGGGAGACCACTACTACCTACTTAGGAAGACCAGTTCATGAGGGCCAGGTCACAGGGACTACCTCAAAGAACTGGACATGCTTTTGCTATGGAGAGGGATGACACAGAGCAGAATATTGATGTTATAGCATGTATCACCCTTGTTTCTACTTTTCCTGCTGTGAAATTATTTGATATGGGAGCCACACACTCGTTCATATCTTCTAGTTTTTTTTCCAAGCACAATATTGCCACTACACCTTTGCCTAGTTGTGTTAGAATTCTTACCAGGGGAGGAGTTGTACCTGTTAGCCGTGTTTGTAGATTTTTCTCTGTAGTGATTCGCGGCAGTGAGAAAAAGGCTCGACTCTTAGTCTTTCCCATGCCGAACTTTGATTGGGATGGACTGGCTAAGCAAGTACCATGCTTTCTTCGACTGCTACGGATAAAGTATTCTCTTTAAGGTACCAGGCCAGTCGGAGCTCGAGTTTGCACGAGGATCCACAGAGGTTTTTGGTGGTGTTCAGATGGCATTGGACAAAATTATTTATCACCCTATCATTTCAGAGTTTAAGGACATCTTTCCAGGGGATTTGCCAGGACTACCTCCGGACAGAGATATGAAATTCTCAATTGAGTTAACCCCAGGAGTAGTACCCATAACGTCGCATGTTTACAGATTGGCGAAGAAGGAGATGGATGAGTTAAAGGCGCAGTTGAAGGAGTTAGAAGAGAAAGTCTTCATCCGGCCTAGTTTATCACCCTGGGGAGCCCTAGTGTTATTTATACCCAAGAAGGATGGGTCAGTGTGCATGTACATTGACTATAGGGCCTTGAATGCTGTGAATGTGAAGAATAAGTACCCTCTTCCACACATTGATAACTTATTTTATCAGCTTAGTGGATCCAAGGTGTTCTCAAAGATATACTTGAGATCAGGATATCACCAGGTGAATGTGCGGAACTAGGATATTCCAAAGACCGCATCTAGGACGAGATATAGACACTACGAGTTTTTGGTCATGCTATTTGGATTTACCAATGCTCAAGCTGTCTTTATGGACTTGATAAATCGAGTCTTCCATCAGTAATTGGACCAGTTTGTGGTTGTCTTCAAAGATGATATCCTTGTCTATTCAAAGAGCTACGAGGAGCATGAAAAGCACCTATGGATTATCTTAGAGATATTGAGGAGAGAGCGGTTATATGCGAAGCTCAACAAATACGAGTTCTTCTTGGATAAGGTCTCTTTCCTTGGGCATATCATCACTGGAGATGGTATTTCAGTAGATGCGGAGAAAATCTCAGCAGTTGAGACATGGCCCGTTCCTAAGTCTGCATCGAAGGTGAGGAGTTTCCTTGGACTTGCGGGATATTACTGTCGGTTCATGAAAAACTCCTCGAGGATAGCAGAGCCTATGAATCGGCTGACATACAAGGACCGAGAGTTTATATAGACGGATGAGTGTCAAGCCGCTTTTAAGGAGTTGAAGAAGCGACTGACCACTGCACCAGTATTGACCATTCCATCAGGATCAGGAGGCTATGTGATCTACAACGACGAGTCAGGAAAAAGGCTTGGGATGTATTTTGATACAGCATGGCTAGGTGATTGCGTATGCATCTAGACAGTTGAGAGTACATGAGAAGAATTATCCAACTCATGACTTGGAGCTTGCAGCCATTATTTTTGCCTTGAATCTATAGAGATATTACTTATATGGGGAAAGAGTGGATATCTATACTGACCACAAAAGCCTCAAGTATGTCTTCACGCAGAAGGAGCTGAATATGAGGCAACACCGGTGGCTTGAGTTGATGAAGGATTTCAAGATAGAGCTGCAATATCACCCAGGCAAGGCTAACGTGGTAGCAGATGCGTTAAGTCGAAAGCCTACGGTGCTATTCTTGATGACACAGAGGGTGTTACTGGAGGACTTGCAAGAGCTAGGCATAGAGGTTTTATTACCCGGATCAGACGGGATACTAGCCAACTTGCAACTGCAGTCATCGCTAGTAGAGAGGATCATGGCAGCTTTGCCTATAGATGCTAGATTCAGGAGGTTGAGAGAGAGGACCAAGGCTAGAGAGCAGACATGATTGGGCATTCATGATAATGGGACATTATGATGTGGTGATCGCCTATATGTTCCCAATGGAGAGCTTCGACAGGAGATGATGGAAGAGGCTCATAGTTCGATATATTCTATTCATCATGGAGGCACCAAGATGTACCGTAACTTACGACAACACTTCTGGTGGCATGGAATAAAAAGAAAGATAGCTCGCTTCGTGGCCAAATATAGTGTGTGACAGTAGGTCAAGGCTGAACATCAGGGGACAACAGGGCTACTAGAACCACTTCCATTCCTTAGTGGAAGTGGGAGCACATCACTATAGACTTTGTCAAAGATTTTTCAAAGAGTCCAAGTGGGCGAGATGCTGTATGGGTGATCGTAGATCGACTCACTAAGTTTGCCCTTTTTTGCCCTTCCGAGTTAGACAGTCTATATAAGCTTTGATTGACTTATACATGAGCCAGATCATGAGATTACACGGCATTCCAGTTAGCATTATGTCAGACAAGGACTGGCGTTTCATATCTCACTTTTGAAGGATGTAAACTCCCTCACCCAAAATAGGTATTTTGTGTATATTTTATATTATTATATTTATTATAGATGTTGAATTTATTTAGAGGATTCTCTTAGTTAATTAGAAAATAATTTTTTTTTAGTATATTTACTTATATAAATATTTATTTAGAATTATTTTTAGGCTATTTTAGATTATTGAGATTTTTTCATAATTTTTAGTTAATTAAAAACTAGTAAAACTAATTTTCTAGGACTTTGAAGAATTTATTTTATGTTCAAACTTAATTAAAAATATTCCAAAATTTTATTTTAGGTTCTAAATAGTCAAATATATTTTCTAGAATTTTTTGGAAATTTTCTGAATACTTTTAGTATTTATTGGGAGTTATTTAGACTAATAACTAATTTTTAGGACTTGTAGAATTTATTGTGCAAGCCCAGGAATATAGAATGGACCCACATTATTTTTTAGAGTTTATAATATTATTATATATTTTCTGGAATTATTTCAGAATTTTTGAAATAATTTTAGTATTTATTTTTAGTTAAATGGATAAAACTAATGTTTAGAGCTTCTCCTAATTATAGTAGTAAACTTATGAATATAAAATTGTCCCAAATATTTTTTTAGGGTTTATAGTTTCAAAATATATTTTATGTAATATTTTCATATTTTTATGATTATTTTATTATTTATTTGGAGTTATTTAGATTTAAAATGACTTAAATAATGTTTTGATAAAGGCAAATAAAAAATAAAAAATATAACAAAAACCATCCAATCAGATTCTGACACGTGTCAGCCTATAAATATCCATTCAGCCGTAGGTACATCCATATATATATATATATATATATATATATATATATATATATATATATATATATTATTATAACCCTAATTATCCCATTATCTTAGAGAGAGAGAGAGATTTTGGAGAATTGCCATCTAGGGTTCCTTCATCTTCCACAAGCCATTGCGCATAGCTCCGGACTCCAAACGAGGCCTAATTTCTTGCGTTAGAAATATATTAAGGTTAGCTTTCTGATTATATAATTTATTTTACGAAATTATGAGTATTAAATTCTGAAAAATTCGTAGAGTACAACATGTCCAAAAATAGACGTGTTTCAATATTTTCGCGATTCCGGGAGAACCAGGAATCAGAATCATGAACCGTTTAAAGTTTTGGAAAGATAATGCCGAGATCATTGACATATGTTTTTCCCAGAATTTAATTCGAAGTATTTGTATACTGTTAATTCTGTAGAACTTCTAGGTTAGAATTTAACCATCGGTGCATAATACAAAATTTGTATGTGCCATAATTCCCAAACGAATTTGAATTCGGACGAGCCATAAATTCTAGCATATTTTTGACGCTGAAATCTATAGGAAATCATGCATGAAAGTTGAGTTTGTGTCGGTTGACTTTTTGGTCAACAGATTGCTTTGATTTGCGTGCCATGAGTCTCGAGTTGATAAAATTCAGTTTCTTTGGACAAAATTTAGGAATTAACATAAAAATCAGAATAATAAGATTAAAATAGAATTTTAGAGTAATTATTCCAGAATTAAATAAATTAAAATAAATTATCTTTTAACGTGATAAATTTGTAATACATAGTCTATTTGGACTGTGACTTGGACTCTGATTCATACCAGCAACAGGACCCCAGGCAAGATACCTTGCCAAATTACTTACAGTATTTTGCATGCTTAGTATATTTCTGTATATTTATTGTATTTCTGTTTATTCTTGCATGTGTAATTTTCTTTCAGTCATTACTATGTATTAGATATGTTGACACACACATGGCACTTAGTATCATAGAGGACAATCATTAGGCGTATGGGCTTTTAACCACTCTGGTAACACCGTAGTCACTAGCACGCATTATGGTGGGTCGTGTCCGATGGTTGCTACCCCCGCGGTATGTCGATTGATGGAGTCCGAGGGTCGCTACCCCCGCAGTATGTCGGCTGATGATGTCCACTGACGAGCGTGAGGTTGTGAGGATTAGATCGAGTAGCCTACCCTTGCCCATACGTCGAAAAATTATCCTCATTTGCATTCATATAGATTGTCCTGTACAGCGTACTTATCTATTTTCAAATATGATGCATGCTTACTGTATTCAAATTGGCTCATATTTTCTGTATTTTGTTACGTCCCTCTGAGGACCTAGTCCTCTGCCAAGTGTATCTATTCTTGAGTAATTACAGGAGCGCAGATTTGGATGATTACTTGTGTTGCGAGGATGTTTTCTCTTCGAGCCCATGGTCGTTAGCTGGTATTCCTATATTGTATTTGTTGTATTGTACTTTTCCATTCAAGTTGGTAGTGGATTTGTTTCCATCCAACTATCATCCTTAGATATTTATGTTGAGATCTAGTTATATAGATGCTGGTTATTATTTATATCTGATTTTCGCGGATGAGATTTAGATTATACCCTGTGACTTGTGATACATTTTATACCACTTGTGGACTTGATATTCATATTATAGCGTACGTGTGGATTTGGTTTCCATATATTGGAGTTGCCATATCCATGCGGCTGGCATGCTTACGTGTCCTAGTCCTACGTATTTTTGGGACTGAGGCGTGACAAAGGAGCATGTAGGAGAGTCTTGAGACTCGTTTGGAGTTTAGTACATCTTATCATCCACAAACAGATGGGCAGTCACAACGTACTATTTAGACGTTGGAGGATATATTGAAACATGTATGCTGGACTTTGTGGGATGGCCACCTACACCTTGTGGAGTTTTCCTACAATGATAGCTATCAAGCAAGCATCCATATGGCTTCGCTTGAAGCTTTGTATGGTAGAAAGTGTAGGTCTCCCGTATGTTGGAGTGACATGGGAGAATGTCATATCTTGGGGCCAGAGTTGGTTGTCAGCACTGTGAAGAAGGTGAAGAGATTACAGGGGCACTTGTAAGAAAAGCAAGATAGGCAGAAGCAGTAGACACATCTTCATCGTCGTCCTTTGGAGTTCAAGGAAGGCTATCATGTCTTCTTGAGGATATCACTCACTAGAGGCACTATTCACTTCGGGGGATGGGACAAGTTGAGTCCAAGGTATATTGGATCGTTTGATGTGTTGGAGAAAGTTGGAGAAGTTGCGTATCGACTGGCACTACCATCTTCGCTTGAGGGAGTGCATGATGTATTCCATATGACAAAAATAAGACAATATATGGCAGATAGCAGTCATGTTCTCTATCACTCTGAGATCACCATTGGGCCGAGCTTGTCATATCAATAGCAACCCGTGGAGATTCTTGATCGTCGAGAGAAGGTGTTGCAAAATTAGTCTATTCTTTTGGTTCGTATGGCATGGAGATATCACTCGCCAGGAGAATCCACTTGGGAGAGCGATGATGACATGCGCAACCGCTTTCCATATATGTTCGAAGACCAAGGTATGATCTTACTTTGTTCTTTCCTACCTATAATATTCTCGTTTTCTTATCGTGCTTTAGTTTTAATTTTGAGGACAAAATTTTTGTAAGTTGGGTAGAATGTAGCCACCCTAGATTTTCTAATTAATAATTAAAATAAAATAAAATAATTTAGTTGTAAAAGAGAATATATATATAAGAATAGAAATAGAAAAAAACTAAAAGCTAATAAACCTAACATAACACAACACACTACTGCCAACAAATAAACAGCAGCAGTAGCTATTCCTTTCCCCCACGGGTCACCAAATGACCCAACCTTCCCCCTTAGTTGACTCGACCCGCTCGTATGCCCCCTCTCGACCTATATATATATATATATATATATATATATATATATATATATATATATATATATATATATATATATATGAACACACAAAAACCCTAGTCCTAAACTTTTTCCTCCCCTCCTTGTAAACCCCCTGATTTTCAAGAATTTTTAAATTTGGATTTTTCACAAATTTTTGGAATTTTCTGGCATTATTCTGTAATTAAATTCAAGTGTTTTAATTATTAAATGATTTTTAAATGATAATAAATAATATTAAAATATTATGAAAATAATATTTTATGGTGCAAAATAAAAAACTAGACATAGGATAATTTTTCGAGAATTTATTGGACCCCGGAAGCATTTTTAAAGCCCTAAAAACTAATTATTTAATTAAACCAAAATGAACCGGGTTTATTTGAAATAAACCAAACCGAACCAACCCACTGCTGAACCGGACCGGTTTATTTAACCCAAATCTTAGCGGGTCGGATCCGGGTTCGACCCGACTCGCTTAGACCCGACCCGACCCGCACTAGCCAAATCCCTAACTGCCCTGAGTACCCGACCCCCGACATCCCTCCGGCGGCTGAACTGTCGTGGCGCCTCGCCTCCCCGGTGTCGCTCCGGCTCCCCGCAACCAGCCGACCCTCCGCCTCCTCTCCCCGCAACCGGCCGACCCTCCGCCTCCTCTCCCCGCAACGGCCGGCGGCCCAGTTTCCTTTCCCCCGCTATTTAAACCCAATCCCCTCCGGTGCCCCGACTCCTCCTGCCCTCCGCCCAGTCGACCACCGGCGCACCCGTCCCCAGTTGCCGCCGCCTGTCACCAGTCCCCTCCGCCTCCGATGAACCATCTCCCCTCGTCAACCCGCAGCACCGGCCGCCCATCTCCTCAGAACCCGCAGCCGAGCCCGACGCCGCCCGACTCCACAGCGCTCGCAGCACCCGACTCCTCCGCCTCGCTGCCGACGACCTGTCCGAGCCTAGTGCCTTCCCCGGCGAGCTCCTCCGGCGAGTAATCCGTCGATGCCCTAACCCTAACCCAAGCTTCTGTGGACACAGCACCCTGACACGTGTCGGACACGAAGAATTCGGTTTTTCGGAGCCCTGTTCAGGTACTCATAACTCTCTCCTTGCTGCCCCATTTTTGTTTCCGTCTGTTGCATCGTGTAGCCTGCATGACCCCCTCGGTGCCCGTGCAAACCGCTCGGTGCATCACGTCCTGTGGTGATCGCGAACCGCGATCCAAAAACAGGAAAATCAACGCCCTGTTTTACCCCGGAACTGAGTACGCTCCGCCAAACGGGACGACTTGGTCGTGTGCGGTCTTCACAGATACGTGCGCATCGTTGATACGGACGTGCAGGATTTCGCAGAAGTTATTCAGATGTGCGTGCACACCAAAATCAATGCGTATCCGTGGATACCGTCCCGTATCCGTCCTTTCTGAATCTCGCTGTAACTTAGTGTACACATGTCAGATCGAGACGAAACTTGCGCCATCGGACTTGTAGCAATACGCTGGTCCTGTGATCCAAGTTTAGTTCGATTCTGAGAACGTTGACAAAATCGCGTGTCGTGGGCCCCACAGGCTCCACTTGACGGGCGATTTTGAGATCGGCTCATCGGAATCCAATTCTGGAAGTTCTGTTGGGTTCGTATCATTGTTCCTGACTTGTTAATACTAAGTTGGACGAATTTGGAGACCTTTGACCCTGACGCATTTTTTGGTGCAAAGCGGCCCACATGTGGACCCCGCTTTGACCCGAAATATTATTTTTGCCCTTGTCTCCAAATTGGACTCAAGGACAGGCATTTCTAGCTGATTAATATTTTCTGGATCTGATGGTGATATCTATTTCAGCAACCGGAGTACTGCCTGCAATCCCCGCTGAAGCCAGAGCTACAATTGGAGTCAAAAATCCAGGCAAGTGTACCTTGCCAACTTGCAGTCTTTGATACATATTACTTGAACTTAATTATAACTATTGTACATGATCAACCCTAGGGCCGTGTGACTTACTTAGCTTCCGATTAATAGTCGGGTGCCAATACCGTATGCGGGGTTGTGTAACGTCACCTAGAGATGGATATCGTGACATTTACATTCTCGTACTTGCCATATCAAGTACATTATACCCAGGACACTGACACAGATCATGAGACAGAATCTTTCTGAAATATTCAAGGTGATTCTGTATAGGATATAGGTTTATGACTTATACATTTTACATGCTTAGATTTTATCCTGACTTATTGCATTAGTTTTGATCTTGCGTAACATGGACATCGTGAACTGTGACGTGAGATTACATTGGGTGGGGAGAGTATTACCATATCAAGGCTGATTATATTATAATTATTGTCATCTGGAGGTGTCTTAGTCTCTGATACAGAGCTTCGGCGCAAGTTCTGGCCCTTCGAGAAAATACTGCTATGGTTTCTTTGACACTGATCCTGTAGTAGTCTCAGCCTGAGTATGACTAAAACTCTCACTTGTATTATCACTTAGCTGGTTTATTTACCCTATTGTTTCCTTTATTTCTGCACTGCATTTATTTTGGCATGAGCTTTCTTGTACCTTGCTATGTCCCCTGAGGACCTGGATCCGGATTATGTCCCCAGGATTAGCAGACGAGGTCTATCCAGAGGTATACGGAACAGGAACACTTCTCAGAACAGTACCAGAACCTGAGGACGAGGTGATCGCTGAAGATTTCTCCTGAACATCTGCTTCTTCCATGCTCAGTTTTTATGGCAATTAAACTCTTTATTTCCTGTTTTAGAGAACATTTGTAACAGACTTAATATCGGGTTGTTCCCCGATTTTATTACTTGTAACTGGATATTGTTTAATATTTTTTATTGATATTGCTGTGTTCATTCTGTGGATGAGATTAGTAAACCCTGATCATTGTAATACAACTTAAGTATGCCCCGATGGATCCATTAAATTAGATTTGTCCATCGGTGCGTGCTGCTGGCCATTATCATGCGTCCGGTCCCTCGATATTTTGGGACTGGGGCGTGACACTCCTTACTCGTCGACCTTCCATCGTTCTTACTCGCTGACGACCGCTGTCGAACCGCTGACGCCACCGATCAGAGTCCCGCCAACGCGTAAATCGCGTTAAGAACTGAATCCCAGGTACCCTTCTTTTTTGCTGAATTTCTTCCTACATATACGACCGAATTATGATCTAGTTGTTTAAATTCAACCATAATATGAACACCTTCTAATGCCTTCAAGTAGTTTTATTCGAACAATACTATTTCTGTTTTAAAATTAACCGAAACTTTCCGGAAAATCTGTTTTTATATATACAAAACAGAACACCCGAAACTGTTCCAAACACCTGTTTTGGAAATGATTCTCTCCCAAACGAATCAACACAAACTCAATTATCTTTTTCTGACACAAATTCAATATAACCAGGATTGCAATGATATATTATTTGCATATTTTTATCATTATTCTTGCATTAAAAACTGTGTTTAAAATCAAGAAAAATATACAAATACTGTTCATAAAAAACTTAGAAAATGCGATACGAAGTGCGTTCCGACAAATCGACCACCACGTCATGTACATGTTGTACCGAAAGGAGAGGTATGGTATATCTGGATGTGCAGGCTTTCATGAAAGTTGATTCGGGCATGTGTGCGGGCCAAAATCCACCTGTATCCAAAAAAAGTTTCCCGTATCGACGTTTTGCAAAATTCCCCATTAGATAATACACGATCGTCAGAATAAGACAAAACTTGCACAATCGGATCCGTAGTATCTTGCTGGTCCTGTAACCCAGGTTTCACACGATTTCAAAAAAGTTGACCGAGCCGCCGATTCGTGGGCCCCACGATTTTTTTGACGGGCAAAATTGTGATCGGCTCACCGGAATCTAAAATTGGATATACCGTTGAGTTTGTATCAACATTTAAGATTTTTTGATCTATAATTTGCCCCATTTAGAGACCTTACCCCAGACGCACATTTCGGTGCAAAGTGGGCCACTAGTGGACCCCGCTTTGACCCAAAATTACCTTTTTTCCCCTGTGTCAAAATTGGACGCAAGGGTAGATTTTCTGACTATCTCGCTGATTCTAAAAATGTTGGTGATGTTTATTTCAGTATCCAGAGATGTTCGTTCGAAGCCTATAGTTTTTGATCCCTTGTGCTTGAAGCCAGGACACATACATTGCACAGATTGCTTGTCAGACAAGTATACCTTACCATAATACTGTTTAGTTACATTCAATTGCTGCATATTTATTTTTTGTTATTTATTTTTATTTACTTCTCTATATAAAACTACGTGTCCAAGAATAACTTGGGTGCAATGACGGTTGCGTCACCTTTTGTCACTTATTTAATATTTTGCATGACGACCTAGTGTTACGAGGCCATCCCTTTATGTTGAGGCATTCTTATGTTTCATTGGCCGTGATACATTTCTTATACGAGTGTGAGTCTCATGTAGGACATAGACTTACGTGATAGGCTGGCCAGCTGTACGTATGGGACGTACGACGGATAGAAAATAAATACTGATAGAAATGTATGCTAGGAGACCTGACAGTTACTAGATAATATCA
This sequence comes from Iris macrosiphon, assembly GCA_036927795.1. Taxonomy (NCBI): domain Eukaryota; kingdom Viridiplantae; phylum Streptophyta; class Magnoliopsida; order Asparagales; family Iridaceae; genus Iris; species Iris macrosiphon. The sequence goes on along the minus strand of JAYESA010000007.1, from coordinate 21,571,864 downwards.
CTGTAGCATGGATATGACATGGATAGAGCATAGGGTGGAAAGAACAACAAGTAGGCACACGTACGCTCCGCCGGAGATGCGTAGTCAGATGACCCTTATATTATATTATTTACAGGCGGCCTCTGACGATCGAAAGACTTTACGCTTTTTAGGCCACTGAATCTCCGAGAGATTTACGCCAATCCCATTTTTAGTCAGATAGTCTATACGTTGGAAAGTTGTTCTCAAAAGTGTATTTCATATAGACGGTTAGGCGACCCTTTGGATGTTATTTTTAGTATATTATCGCATATAATTTTTGTATCTTGTTATGTTCCTCTGAGGACCTGGTCCACTTCCAGGTATAGACAAGCATGATTATTCGCAGGACTATAGACCCGGGCCTAACACATCATTCTCAGTTGAGGAGGTCTTACCTTCCGAGTACCAGTGATTACTTTATTGCTGATGGATCCTTAGCTGCTATTTTTTATTGATATTTATTTTATATTAGGGTTTTAATCTACTCTATCATTTTAGTTTTTGATATAGTCGATGGGTAGTGGATTTGTCTCCACCCGACTATTATTCTTTTGATAATTCGTACTTGAGACATTTAGCTTTTTTCTATTCCTTTACTTGTGCTTGTGGATGAGATATAGATGCATGTGACTTATCTTAACAATATATGTTCCACTTATGAATTAATATTCATATTAACGTGTACGTGTGTGTTATAATTTTTCTAACATATTGGTGTTGTCATATGTATACGGCTGGCATGCTACGTATTCCTAGTCCTACGTATTTAGGGACTGGGATGTGACATTGATACTTCATTTATTGATTGTCACTTCAACACTTGTACTAAGGGATAAACTTTAACCCTGAGCATACGTCCAGGATTATCATGCGGCATGACTTCATGTGACCTGATATTTCATGTGGCCAGGACTTGTCATGCGGCCAAGTGGTTCATGCGGCCTGACTTCATATACGACCAGGATTTGTCATGCGACCTGACTTCATGCAGCCTGGATATCCCATGCGGCCTTGAGACCAATGTGGCCTTGCTTGTTTTGATTGAATGTCTTCTTGATTCATGTAATCTAATATATAATTGGTAATTGGACTAGAATATTGTATCCGTGCTGATACCACTATTGCCTAATTATTATTAATGATTTAAGTGCGTCGAGGTATGACACATCGTGTCACGTGTTAAGTGATTATATTTGGGTTGTGCATCGAGAATGCCTCCAAATTTTTGAACGCGTGATATTATAAATATATATACATTGTTTCCACAACACGTGCATAATAAGGGAGTCAACTACCAAAGCGTGGCTAAGATATTGATTGTCTGAATATTGCATACACGCTCGGGTGAATCTAGATTTGACTTCCATGGATTCGTATCTAGCGTGCCCGTACTTTGTACGACATCTTAAGAAAAATTCTCATGTGAATACACCTTGAGATTTTAATAACAACATAGGGCTAATTAGGTAACTAAAAGTGGTAGTAACATTAGAGGGAACAATTTTCCGAGATCATGCCAACGAACCTTCCCACAAAGATTCATTCTAAGTGCGCTGTGGGCTGGCCACCACAGATACTGTATATCATCAGCCTTAGTGGAGTGCAGTATATGACTATTATTATGCCGAGCCATTATTTTAATATAGGAATACTAGAACCGCTAATACCATATTTTTAGCGTAGTGGCCCTACGGAGGACTGGTGCATCCTGCAAGTGCCTATTTTATTTATTTGGTACGGTTAGCTCATGTTTGGCACTTGTGGGATATGAGAATACTTATTATGCATTATTTCTGAGATAACCTCAGACTCCACAAAATAGTAAGCCGTACAAATGATTGGCCGATATAAGAAATGGTTAGTGGTTGTGATTGTATTATTCAGCTAGTAGCCTAGAAAAATAGACAATCTTAGTGTGATGGTTTAACCCTTGTCCTTGTTTGGTTTTAGGGTTGAGCCTTAGTGCTAGGATATGTCATGGACCTAAGTTACGATACTAAACCTGTATATTATTATATATTTTTCTTGGATTTTGTTTCTCTATTTTGTGCTTCATTTGTGGTACTTGCTATTTGGGGTCTAACCCCACTGGTTTTGCATGGCCAGGTTATGAGCCAGCACCTGAGGATCCAGCGTACTTTCTTCCAACTCATGCATATTTACTTCTTTTTGACATTTAGCCACCGGCACCTGTTAGCCATCTCATTTGGATATTAATTTTCTTACATGATTGTATTAAATCAGACTGCAACTAATCAATGTCATGCACTTTTGTTACTCTTCCAACTTCTTATTTTGCACAGCTGGTCTCTAGAACATTTGAGAAAGCGATTGGGATGTCTTATTGCTTTATCATATATGCTCTATGCTTACTGTTTCTTGTTTGAAAGATTGAGACATAGAAGTTCTTGACCCTAGGAGACTTGATTGTAGCATGCACCCCCTTGTCTTATACAGCCGTGCTCACTGTACGACGTATAGTACCTTGTACGAGGTAGCTGGCCATGTTCGTCTCCGTATTTTGGTACTGAGACGTACAAGATTTTAGTGGTGGCCCATGCGGGTCTGTTCTTCAGCCTTGTGGGGTGTCATGGTCATAGAAGTCTCAATCAAATATGATCCTTCTTGAAATTCTAAATTTGTCCTCTTCGATACTCAGCTTAAATTCTTCCAGATTGATTGCTTCTTTGTTCTTTCTCTTTTTGTTCTTGATTGTTTCTTGTGCCCTTCTTTAGGGCTTTTCCTTCCCCCGATGCTGCAGAACAAGAGAGGCAGAGTTGCCAGTGGAACGAGATCTTGTGGAACCCTAACCAAGGATCCGAGTTGAACCCACGATGAATGGGACAGAGCAGTAGGCTCCAGGTATTCCCGTACCTCCCGCAGTATCGGCAGTACTTGTCATGCCCCACTCCCGTAAGGGTCGATCGTCTTCGCTTGGTCCCTACAGAACCGATCATCCTCGCTTGGATGCGATGTCATGCAAGCCTAAGTTGCGCTTGCACCAAGCATAGTACCTGCACAAGACACAAGTTAGATAAAAATATACATATATATAGAGGCACAGGATTCAAAATATAGAGAACGCAAGTTGAACACATTCGATAGGAACACAAAATACTTTCTTTAATAAAAACTCGAAGCTTGGCTGATTACAAAATATGCCATAAATAAATATATCTCTTTTTACAAATCCAAAACTAGCCATAACGCCCAAATATTATGTCCTAGTAGTAGGACCAAAAATCAAAACAACTAGCAGAAGAAGAGCTTGCACACAGGAGAGGAAAGCTAAGAAAGCAGTACGAGCACGGTTTTGCTGGATGGATGCGCTAGCACTGGATCGAAATGCTCGCCAAGCTCTCGCTACCAGAACCTGGAGATTTTTTTACAAATGTGGGTCAGTACTACAACATGTACTGGCGAGTGACCGTTGCCAAACTTACCTAGAAAATTCACACTAAGTAAATATGAGAAGCTAGCATTTTAGGTGATCTTTCTAGTTGTCTAGTTCCTTTTTAATAATTCATGCAAAGAAACAGAAACGATAATTTGAACCATGCATATGATAATTTTTATCCACGGTCGAATGGTTATCCCTGTAACAGACACACAAGTTAGCCATAATTTGTATATATGAATAAACTTGTGCATCAATCTTGGCATCAGGTGTTAGGTATGCAAGAAGGTAAACCTAGCATGCGCTCTAACTACATGATGGTCCCCTCTACGGGATTAGCAGTTGGGACGTACAAGCCCATCTCACTAATAGACCTATACCCTCCAGTAAGTAAGGACTTCAAGACTCAGGGTATCTAGATCTCTCCCAGGACGAACGATCTCCAGTGCCCCATGAACCGCTCGAGAGATAAACCTTGTGCATAAGTTATCCTGACCAAATGCATGAATGCAAGTCCCTATCAGATAATATGCTATCATGTAACTGATAAACAAGCAATTATTTCTCTTTTTCTTATTTTCTAGATCAACTCAAGATGTTTCCAGCAGTATTACTCAATAAGCAACATACGAGGGGCAGATAAGCTTTCATGATGTGACTAGTAAGGTAGTAGTTATATACTTGAAGAATGCAATAATGTTTCTTTTTAGCTTATCTTGCTAGTGAGGCAACATTGATATAGTAAACTAAAGATTCTTAATTAAGACGTACAGACTAAAGGATTCATCAAAGGGCCTAAGCCACTCACCGATTGAATCGAACGAGAGAATATGGAAACCTTATGCAACGATCACTCCTTGGTTATGTGTTCTAAAATTACAATAATACTTGGTTAGCATCCTTCGATCTCTTTCTCTTATGATTCAAAATAAATGCATAAGCGATAAAGGCGAATCATGAAAACCAAGTCATCGAAAGAAAGATAAAACATAAAGCAACACAAAATCAAGCAGCAAAACAACCAACGAAAACTGTTGGACTTATTTCAATAGAAGTTGTTCCATCAATTTGAAGGGTTCATTGTATTTTGTCCATATTGATTTGGCGGTAAGATTTCAATGAGACTCGATTCTCAATTGAGTCAAAGTAACAAGTATTCCATAAGTAACTCGCTAGGAGCGGGACATTACATAATACCCCACTGAGAAAAAATTTCGTCCTCGAATCTTAAGAGATCAAGGAGTCCGAGATCAAGGCATCAAGAGGTCAAAGAAATCAAACTCACCAACATCGTGTCCGTTCGCATCACGCTCAATATTCAACTGATAAACTCTAGGCCTTCTAGTCTGGTCAGTTTTTCCATTAGCTTGAACATGAGATGGCACGGGATTCTGATTCTCATTCTGACCAGTGTTGTTGTTGCGGTACGGTGGCAGAACCCTCTTGTTTCGACAGTTGATAGTCAGATGCCATTTTTGTCCATAGTAAAAATACTCATTGTTTGCAAAACAACAAACATCTATGATGTGGCCCCATTTACCATAGCAACTGCACTCTTGACCCGGGCACTACTCGCCTGCTATATTTCTCTCCCCATTATGATATCTTTAGAAGGAGGATTTTAAGGAGCCAGTGCCTTTTTTGGAGCACTTCGTGGCATGAACTGTGTCACGCCCCAGTCCCAAAAATACGTAGGACTAGGACACGTAAGCATGCCAGCCGCATGGATATGGCAACTCCAATAATGGAAACCAAATCCATACGTACGCTGTTTTATGAATATCAAATCCACAAGTGGTGAAACTGTAATACAAGTCACAGGGTAAAATCTAAATCTCATCCACTAAAATCATATAGAAATAAATAATTAGTATCTATGAAACTAGATCTCAACAAGAAGTATCTAAGGATGATAGTTGGGTGGAAACAAATCCACTACCAACTCAAATGGGAAAAGTAAATACAATATAAGTACAACTCACTCAACAATATAAGCACCAGCTACCAATCACGGCTCGAAGAGAAGACATCCACGAAGCATCTATATCCTTCCACATCTGTGCTCCTGCAAATACTCAAAAACAGGTACACCTGGCAGCGGACCAGGTCCTCAGAGGGACATAACAAGTATACTTAAACACACGCCAATAAAGTACAGAAATAAATATCCAAAGGGGTCGCCTAACCGTCTAAAGTGAATGCAGTTAGGAACAACTTTCCCCACAAGTGAGCTATCTGGCTGAAAACTGGGATTTGGCATGGTTCTTTTTTGAAGATCCAGGGGCCTAAAAGGCACGTCGTCTTTTGAACGCCGGTGGCCCGCCTGATAGTACATAATATATAGTGGTCATCATGACCCGTATCTCCAGCGGAGAATCCGGGCGTACAGGAGAAAAAGTGTAAAGGAGCTCAAATGCGGTACTTGTTGTTCTCCCCACCCAATGCTCTAAGCATGTCATGTCCATGACACGATAAACCTCTAATAACCGCCAGGTCTACTAGCATGCAAAGTTTCTATTGGCAGTTATCCCTATCCGTCGCACGACCTATACGTACCGGGGGCCAGCCGAGTACGCAAGTCCGTGTCCTACATGTGACTCACACTCGTGTAAGAATAGTGTCATAGCCAATGAAACATAAATGCCTCATGAAAATGGGGTAGTCTCATAAAGTAGGTCCAATGCATATACATAAATAAAAACATAGTACGACGACACCGTCGTTGCACCCAAGTTTTCTTGGACACGCAGTTTATATAGCAGTTAAAATAAATGAACTAAATAAACAAAAATAAACATGCATGCCTCATATGGAATGTAAATACAGTACAATGGCAAGGTATACTTGCCTGGCAAGAAATCTGTAAAGTGTACGCGCCCAAATGTCAAGGACACTGAACCTGGAACTAAGGACTCCAAATAAACGTCCCCGGATGCTGAAATAAACACCACCAACATTTTCGAAATGAGCAAAATAGCTAAAAAGCACATCCCTTTCGTCCAATTTGGACACAGGGACAAAACGGTAATTTCGGGTAAAAGTTGGGTCTACGTGTGGCCCACTTTGCACCAAAAAGCGTGCCAAGGATAACAGTCTCTAAATGGGACAAACTATAGGTCAAAAAAATCTAGATGTCAATACGAACCCAACGGTATGTCCAAATGTGGATTCCGATGAGCCGAACTCTAATTTGTCCAAAAAGTCAACTATGGGGCCCGCCAATTGGCGATTTGGTCAACCGTCTCAGAATCGCATGAAATTTGGGTCACAGGACCAGCGCGTTACCACGAGTCCAGTGGCGCAAGTTTCGTCGCAATCTGACAAGCGTGCACAAAATACGTGCGAGTTCCACAAAAGTTGCGACACGAAATGTGTCCGCGGATACGGCCTGATTCCGGCGCGTACACGCGTCCGAATCAGTCCCCACGAATTTTCACGTGTCCGGTTATGCTGTGTGCACCATTGGGTACACTTGGCACACGGCGGGGCGGTCCCGTTTGGCGGGGCGCGCTCCGTTTTCCAACTTTTGGAAAACCAAAAAAAGTGGGTGCGCGCAGTTTTGTGACGAATATAACTATGTCCACAGCAACTATTAGCCTAGGGTTATTTTACAGAAATTAAACTAGGTCAGGTATTCTACAGGTATCAAAAAGAATCACCGAATTCGGATCTCTGTGGTGGAAGATACGAACTCGGCAATACGGGTGGTCATTCTGGAATTCTGCGATCCCAGAATTCTGTCTGTCCGTCCATTTTGGACGCTGATTCACACCTAGGGGCACACGTTTTCCGAGGTTGGCTATAAAACAAATATTAGAGAGGGTTAAGGGATGATCATACCTATAAAAACGGAACAGCGTTTGGATGAGCGAGTCGACGAAAAATCATGCCGGAGCGAAGGTGCCTCGAGTGGGAGACTGCAGTTCACGATGTCGGCGTCGACGGGATGGTTGGATGGCTTGGGGAGGCTTCTCTGGCTGCGGTGACGGCTCTAGATGGGAAGAGGAAGTCTGGAGTTTCTAGGTTAGGGTTTTGGCGAGCTAACTATATATATATATATATATATATATATATATATATATATATATATATATATATATATATATATATATATATATGTTATATAGGAAGAGAAGGGGAAGTAGCGGATTGGGTTTGCAAAGGGCGCTGAAGTAGTTAAGTGCTAGCGGGTCCGCATGTCTAAGTGGCTGTGGTCTTAAGTGGGCGGAAGGATTTTGCTGCAGCAAGGGATTTGCTTGGTCTGTGAAGTATGCTAAGGGATGTAAACTTAGTTGTGTTATTATTATTATATTATTATTATGAATAGTAACTTATTTAATTCTTTTCTTTTCTTTTCCTTTCTTTTCTAAATAAAATATATATATACATATATATATATATTTATTTGTATATAAGGGTAATGCACATCGTTAGGCTAGCAACAGCTCAAGGGGTCTCCTACATGGAATAAATTCCGAAAAATTCTTGATGGTCCCATAATTCATCTAAGTGCCCGAACACCTAACATAAAAATTATTAAAAATCTAATTATCCTATTTAGACCTAATTACTACAATTTAAATAATAATAAATAAATAAAGGGTATATACGATTTCTAGGAAGGGGGTTTTACATTCTACCCAACTTATAAAAATTTTGTCCTCGAAATTAAAATTAAGCCACGATAGAATGCAATGATGGTATAAGATTTGCATTGTTTAAAATGCAAGGCTAGGTTTAAAAGGGGTGGGCGATGTTGCACGTTGCACATCCCGAAAAAAAAATCATAAAAAAATCCATATGAGCGAAAAATATGTTTTTTCTGTCATGTCCAATGGTGTGGACACATAAATGCTCTTTTGCATAAAAGCGTCCAACAATTAGAAAATTGCACAAAGATGAGAATTGGATGATGGGCATGTCTAGGATAAGGGTGTAGAATTCGTAGGAAGGCAGTGACTAGTGTAGTGCTCCAATTATCGGAGCACGGTAAGGCGTGTCAAGTGATATCATGTTGTAAAACTAAATAAAATACCGTGTTCTATTTCTAAGTGGATTCGTGCTAGCCTCAGTCTCACTATCTAAGTCGAGTAGGTCAAATTCTTAGGTGAGGGGGTTTCACAATTCAGCCAACTTAAGACAATGTCGCCCTCAAAATTAAAATAAGGCAGAATCGGTTAATCCTTTATGTACAATAAGGCAAGTCAGTCGCAATCTTCTTGCGATAACTAAAATCCTAATCATATCCATTGCAATCACTTCTAGGTTAAGATGACCACTGCTCCAATCAAAATTTAACCTATGGTTATCTCTTCTCCCCTTGTTTCAAATTATCCATATCCACATAACATCTCCAAGATTTACATACGCATATAACTTTTACCTCACAATCTCTAACTATCATAATCTCCTTTAGAAGTGGTTTGAGTCCAATACATTACCATTTTCACTTATAAAATTTCGTATGCCTCAACTCTTTAAATTCCATTCACATCCTCATTATTTCCAATAGGTCGTCCAACCAAATTTTAATTCTTAATTCAAATCACCAAATTGAAGAAAATAATTTAAATTTCGTCCACCAATATTCAAGTCTGAAATTCTATATTTATCCTCTAAATTCAAATTGGTGATTCTACCTTCATTGTTCAAAAATTTAACTCATGCACTTAAGGTATAAATATTGGGTCCTCAATATCAATTCATTGATCCTCATCATCTTAGTCATCCTTCTGACTTTCTCAAAATTACAATGGCTTGAACCTCTCCCAACCTAATCTTACTCGATCATAATCTAACAGAAATTTCTCCCGAGTTGACAATGCACTACTACCCAACTTAGAATTTATCCACCTATCACCTAAGGCTATATACCTTAAGAAAATATCCTTTAATTTATTTACTCATGTCGTTCAATCCTCGAAACTTCAACGCCGATTATATCATATATGATATGTCCTTAATTACAAAAGAATAATCCTCAAGTATGTGATCGGCCTACGGGGTATATCTAGTACTCTCTGTGTATCAAACTTTATACCCAGCACGAGGTTTCGTCTTTCCGAAATAAGGGAAGACGAAGATCAATAATAAAGAACTCAAGGTGAAGGTGACAGAATACAAGTACGAGGTTCAAAGAGATTAAAGAATAGAAAAGAGAGTTGTCAGGACAGTTGTGGATTGAAATCCTATTTTTGGTAATTTCCTAATTACATGCTCGTATCAGTACAGTTATGTAACCGATACGACGTATCAGATATATCTAGGGGCAAGTATATCTGTCTACTATCATATATCTCAATCCACGTAAAGTAGTCATGCGAAGGGCGAACCAAGCGCGCTAAGGTTAGCTAGACCTTAATACATCGATTCTGATTAGGCAATTGTATCATTGTGTGCACCCAATAATACATATGCCATGAGCAAGCTCGATAAAAGAATAAGCTTGCAAAAACTAGGCTATAATAGCAGCATAATTCAAGGTAGCACAGAAAATATAACGCTGGATTATGACGAGAGAAGTTATAAATAATTCAAGTTGCAAAAACAAAACAACATAAGCAACAATAACAAAAGACTCTACAATCTCTACAGTTATCAGATTAATTCCTTGTCTAAGTCGATAGTCGACAAAGTAGGGGTGTGAGCCTCTAAGTTCTATAGTCTGAATAAACACTATCATCTTATGTTAGCATACAATTAATGTCATGCAGTTACACTTCATCAATGGATCATAAGGGCTATATGATACTAGGTGGTGAGGTATACTACCCAATTTAAAATAATTTAACTACTATTATATTGTCTTAAGGATACCGTAAAAGCTCCTGTTAAGGTCTTATGAGAAGAGGTCTTGGTACTTGTTAGGGTATCCTCTTATATTACATAGGTCATGGTCGTCTTAACTCTTAGTCATAGTGCTTATAGAACAAGTGTCAATGGTAAGGATAGAAGAGTTACTGGCCGTTAAAGGGGAAGGGTCTAACGTGTATCGAGGTGAGGGTACAAATTACACGATTTAAAAAAACTAAGGGTTAATCATCGGTCACAATCTACAAAGCAACTTAAACTTATCAAGTCTAACTACTAAGCATAAAAATTTCACACTCAAGGCTACAACTATAATCCTAGCAAACTATGAGCCCTTAACAAAGAATAAAATTACTTGGCCTACTATCCGAAGTGTCAGATGGCACGAGTTGAGAGATGAAGAGAAGAAACGTAATTAGCCGTCGCAAAATAATGAGCGCTATGGTCGCAGGGAAACAATATATGAAATTAAAAATAGAGGGCTCTAGATAGCATCATGGTTTCTAAAGGGAAGTGGTACGCTAGCTACTATGTTTGAGGTATGATTAGGGAAATATTCTATGCATTGCTCTTGGCCTTCTAGGGTACTTGTCTACTAATAACAAGACCATGACATAAGTTTTATAGTTCTCTAATACTATCCAATTATGAAGGTTAGGTTCAGTCCTAAGGTTCAATATTGGTTCTCCATTGGTTCCTCAATACTAGGGTCAAACATTATTGTAAAACTTCTAACTATCTCTAGTAGTGTCTATACTACTCAAGTCTTCTTAATACCTCAAGGGGTAATGGTATACCAATCTAAAGATAAGGAGTTCTAGGGTTCACTAGATATTCTAAACTTAGTGGTGTGTCTATATTCTCGTTATATTCTTAATAGGTGTGCTACTCTAATTATCATCCTAATAACAGGGGTTCCTATATTCTAGCAGAAGGCTAAACTCAAAGAATTATTAAGGAAGTACAGGAATCAAGCAAGATACAATTGTTCAAATAGAACAGATAGGAGGAGGATGAATCATAGTCAATTGTGGATGAGATCCTATACTCTAGTCCTAGGTGCAGGCTTGTTCGGTACAATAACGTAACCGAGATAATATGCTCTCGACCTGCATGGGCCACCACAAAAACATGTCACGCCCCAGTCCCAAAAATACGTAGGACTAGGACACGTAAGCATGACAGCCGCATGGATATGGCAACTCCAATAATGGAAACCAAATCCATACGTACGCTATTTTATGAATATCAAATCCACAAGTGGTGAAACTGTAATACAAGTCACAGGGTAAAATCTAAATCTCATCCACCATAATCATATAGAAATAAATAATCAGTATCTATGAAACTAGATCTCAACAAGAAGTATCTAAGGATGATAGTTGGGTGGAAACAAATCCACTACCAACTCAAATGGGAAAAGTAAATACAATATAAGTATAACTCACTCAACAATATAAGCACCAGCTACCAATCACGGCTCGAAGAGAAGACATCCACGAAGCATCTATATCCTTCCACATCTGTGCTCCTACAAATACTCAAAAACAGGTACACCTGGCAGCGGACCAGGTCCTCAGAGGGACATAACAAGTATACTTAAACACACGCTAATAAAGTACTGAAATAAATATCCAAAGGGGTCGCCTAACCGTCTAAAGTGAATGCAGTTAAGAACAACTTTCCCCACAAGTGAGCTATCTGGCTGAAAACTGGGATTTGGCATGGTTCTCTTTTGAAGATCCAGGGGCCTAAAAGGCACATCGTCTTTTGAACGCCGGTGGCCCGCCTGATAGTACATAATATATAGTGGTCATCATGACCCGTATCTCCAGCGGAGAATCCGGGCGTACAGGAGAAAAAGTGTAAAGGAGCTCAAATGCGGTACTTGTTGTTCTCCCCACCCAATGCTCTAAGCATGTCATGTCCATGACACGATAAACCTCTAATAACCGCCAGGTCTACTAGCATACAAAGTTTCTATTGGCAGTTATCCCTATCCGTCACACGACCTATACGTACCGGGGGCCAGCCGAGTACGCAAGTCCGTGTCCTACATGTGACTCACACTCGTGTAAGAATAGTGTCATGGCCAATGAAACATAAATGCCTCATGAAAATGGGATAGTCTCATAAAGTAGGTCCAATGCATATACATAAATAAAAATATAGTACGACGACACCGTCGTTGCACCCAAGTTTCCTTGGACGCGCAGTTTATATAGCAGTTAAAATAAATGAACTAAATAAACAAAAATAAATATGCATGCCTCATATGGAATGTAAATACAGTACAATGGCAAGGTATACTTGCCTGGCAAGAAATCTGTAAAGTGTACGCGCCCAAATGTCAAGGACACTGAACCTGGAACTAAGGACTCCGAACAAACGTCCCCGGATGCTGAAATAAACACCACTAACATTTCTGGAATGAGCAAAATAGCTAAAAAGCACATCCCTTTCGTCCAATTTGGATACAGGGGCAAAACGGTAATTTCGGATAAAAGTGGGGTCCACGTGTGGCCCACTTTGCACCGAAAAGTGTGCCAAGGGTAACAGTCTCTAAATGGGACAAACTATAGGTCAAACAAATCTAGATGTCAATACGAACCCAACGGTATGTCCAAATGTGGATTCCGATGAGCCGAACTCTAATTTGTCCAAAAAGTCAATTGTGGGGCCCGCCAATTGACGATTTGGTCAACCGTCTCAGAATCGCGTAAAATTTGGGTCACAGGACCAGCGCGTTACCACGAGTCCAGTGGCACAAGTTTCGTCACAATCTGACAAGCGTGCACAAAATACGTGCGAGTTCTACAAAAGTTGCGACACGAAATGTGTCCGCGGATACGGCCTGATTCCGGCGCGTACACGCGTCCAAATCAGTCCCCACGAATTTTCACGTGTCCGGTTATGCTGTGTGCACCATTGGGTACACTTGGCACACGGCGGGGCGGTCCCGTTTGGTGGGGCGCGCTCCGTTTTCCAACTTTTGGAAAACCGGAAAAAGTGGGTGCGCGCAATTTTGTGACGAATATAACTATGTCCACAGCAACTATTAGCCTAGGATTATTTTACAGAAATTAAACTAGGTCAGATATTCTACAGGTATCAAAAAGAATCACCGAATTCAGATCTCTGTGGTGGGAGATACGAACTCGGCAATACGGGTGGTCATTCTGGAATTCTGCGATCCCAGAATTCTGTCTGTCCGTCCATTTTGGACGCTGATTCACACCTAGGGGCACACGTTTTCCGAGGTTGGCTATAAAACAAATATTGGAGAGGGTTAAGGGATGATCATACCTATGAAAACGGAACAGCGTTTGGATGAGCGAGTCGACGAAAAATTATGTCGGAGCGAAGGTGCCTCGAGTGGGAGACTGCAGTTCGCGATGTCGGCGTCGACGGGATGGTTGGATGGCTTGGGGAGGCTTCTCTGGCTGCGGTGACGGCTCTAGATGGGAAGAGGAAGTCTGGAGTTTCTAGATTAGGGTTTTGGAGAGCTAACTATATATATATATATATATATATATATATATATATATATATATATATATATATATATAGGAAGAGAAGGGGAAGTAGCGGATTGGGTTTGCAAAGGGCGCTGAAGTAGTTAAGTGCTAGCGGGTCCGCATGTCTAAGTGGCTGTGGTCTTAAGTGGGCGGAAGGATTTTGCTGCAGCAAGGGATTTGCTTGGTCTGTGAAGTATGCTAAGGGATGTAAACTTAGTTGTGTTATTATTATTATTATTATTATTATTATTATATTATTATTATGAATAGTAACTTATTTAATTCTTTTCTTTTCTTTTCCTTTCTTTTCTAAATAAAATATATATATACATATATATATATTTGTATATACATATATATATATATATATATATATATACTCACAAGAATTTATAGATTAGGGTAATGCACATCGTTAGGCTAGCAACAGCTCAAGGGGTCTCCTACATGGAATAAATTCCAAAAAATTCCTGATGGTCCCATAATTCATCTAAGTGCCCGAACACCTAACATAAAAATTATTAAAAATCTAATTCTCCTATTTAGACATAATTACTATAATTTAAATAATAATTAATAAATAAAGGGTATATACGATTTCTAGGAAGGGGGTTTTACAAACTGCTCATTCTGCACCGCTGCCACAAAATCTTGAATGTACGATTTATACTCTCGGTTCATAACATCCTTTCTCAGGTTGTCATTTAGGCCTCTAATGAACTGATATGTATGGTCCCCTTTATTTGGAATCATGAGCTAGCGAACTTAGCAAGCTTGGAGAATTCTGACTCATAGTCCTCGACGGACATGCTCCCTTGCTTAAGTTCAGTAAACTCATCTTCTTTTCTCTGCTTGACAGTTGGCAAGAGATATTATTCAAGGAATGCATCTTTAAATATCTCCCAAGAGATTCTACCATCTTGATGCTTTATGGCAAGATCAAGCTTCTTGATCTGCCACCAGTCGTGTATGCGTAACCGCAGCTACATGGATGTACATGCCACCCTCTTGTTCATAGGTATTAAAGCAAACTCAAACAAGCCCTCCAACTTTGTGATCCAATCCATCACCTTATCCGGCGCAGTCCTGCCTTCGAACTACGGAGGGTTCAACTTCAGAAACTCAGCACCCCTAAAGGTAGACTTCCTGGCCGCCCATCGAGGCTCATTAGTTTCTGCTAAGCCTGATCCCTAAGACGAAGTTACGACTGTCGCAGGTGTCATGGCGGTTGTCGATGCACCACAGTGGGCTACCAATATTGTCACTATTTGAGTCAGAGCATAAAGTTGTTGTTGATGTGCCAAGGCCCTAGCATCAGCCCGTTGCTGCTGAGTTTCGAACCGTTTATGTTAGGCCTCATGTCGATCATTCTTATTTTTGAACATTGCAATCAGCTTATCAACTTGGTCATCGCTCATGCTTGCTGTGCTCGATGTCCCTTGATTAGCTATTATAGTTATCTTACTGCAAAAGAGAGTAGCTTGCATTAGTCTCATAACGTATTATGGACTTATTGCATAGGAAGTTGGGTTTTCACACTTTTAAGATCGGGACATTAACACCTTCAATTTACTTATATAGATTCGCAACCATTTTCAAAATTTGGGACTTTTGAAATTGCTTAAAAACTTATATCATTTTCGAAAATAATATTTGAAGAAGCCAAGGACTTAAAGCTGTGCTCTGATACACCTATCATGCCCCAGTCCTGTAAGGGCCGATTGTCCTCTCTTGGTCCCTACGGAATCGATCATCCTCGCTTGGGCACGATGTCGTGCAAGCCTAAGTTGCACTTGCACCAAGCATAGTACCTGCACTAGACACAAGTTAAAAAAAATACATATATATATATATATATATATATATATATATATATATATATATATATATATATATATATATATATATAGAGGCATATGATTCAAAATACAGAGAACCCAAGTTGAACATATTTGATAGGAACACAAAAAAGTTTCTTTATTGAATACTTGAAGATTGGATTATAAAGACGTGCAGAGTAAACGATTCATCGAAGGGCCTAAGACACTCACCGATTGAATCGAACGAGAGAATGGGGAAGACTTATGCAACGATCACTCCTTGGTTATGCGTCCTGAAATTGCAACAATACTTGGTTAGTATTCTTCGATCTCTTTCTCTTATTATTCAAAATGAATGCATAAGCGATAAAAGCGAATCATGAAAACTAAGTCATCAAGAGCAAGTCAAAATACAAAGCAACACAAAACTAAGCAGCGAAACAACCAACAAAAACTCTTGGACTCATTTCAATAGAAGTTGTTCCATCAATTTGAAGGGTTCATTATATTTCGTACATGTTGATTTGGCGATAAGGTTTTCCCGAGACTCGATTCTCAACCGAGTCAATGTAACAAGGGTTCCATAAGTAAATCGTTAGGAGTGGGGCATTACAATACTGGATACCCCGTCATTGCTAGAGATTATCCATGGATTGTTGGCTGCCCAATAATACCAGATGGTAATACAACAACAACAACAACAACAACAGCTCCGGCAGCAGGAACAGAATGTCATGTTGAACCAAGGATTGGAGACAGCCCTGGAACGAAGCGGGAGAACATATTCTGGGGCATTGTTAGATTTTGCATACTGAACCCTAAATACTTCAATGGCATGGAGGACGCAATCACGACAGACGATTGGATCAAAGATATTAAGACCATTATGACAGCAGCTAAAGTTTTGGCCGAGGAACAAGTTGACCTGGTTCGCCTACAACTCCAAGATATGGCAAGAGATTGGTTGGCCACGATGAAGGTAGAATTAAGGAGTTCTATTTCATGGAAGGATTTTATGACTCAGTTCAGGGCAAAGTACTTTGAAATTGTGGCTCAGTGTGAGTTGCAGCAAAGGTTGATTAACATCAAGCAAGCTGGAAGGACAGTAGACAGCTATGCGGAGGAATTTTGTTGACTTAGCATATTTGCTCCAACCATGGTGGCAACAGAGTTGGAAAGAGTAATGAGGTTCCAGCAGGGACTTCACTTAAAGATCTTACACATGGTAGAGGTGCACGACTACCTGACCTTTGAGGCAGTATTGATAGCAGCTAAGAGGGTTGAGCTTACTTCTCAGATGATGGCATCAAAAAGAGTGGATCGGAAGAGGCCTCATGGACAAAACAATGAGGGAGGACAAGTACCGCGAACGTCAGCACCATCACCTGGCATTCATATCCATGATTCAACATCACAGAGGACATCAGTTTCAACAGTGATGGCACCAACTCGGCAACAGCCGCCGAGGCAGCAACAACAACAACAACGACAGGGAGCGCCGACAGGTTGTACCTACTGTGGCAAAGGAGGTCATACCCGGGATATTTGTCGGGCAGCTAACAGACTATGTTTGAGATGTGGGAGCCCTGATCACAAGGTTTCCACGTTCCCATTGATGTAGAGGAAAGGAGGGCCAGTATAATAGTTTCCTGTATTGCCAGCTCCAAGGGCAGTGTAACAAGGAGGACCAGCAGTAGCAGCACGATCTTTGGCTCAGCGTCCATTGCCGACGCAGGCCCAGCTTTATAGGCAGCAACAACAGAATCAGCAAGGGCCGCAACCACGGCCGCAAGGAAGATAGCAGCAGGGAGCTCCACAAGGCCAAGGGCAGGCACTCACCTTGTCTTTGGAGAAAGCTATGGTATCGGGCGACGTAGTGGCAGGTAATATTTTTGTTACAATATTTTCTGCCATAGCTTTAATTAATTTTGGATCTTTATACTCATTTATATCTGTACAATATATGACATGTATTGGATTAAAATTTAAGGCATTGCCAGCAAGGCTGAATATACTCACTGGCAATGGGATCGTAGAAGTTAGTAGGGTGTGCCTAGCATATCCAGTCGTTGTATGTAGATATTTATTACATGCGAATTTGATCGAGTTCCTTATGGGTAACTTTGACGTTATCTTAGGCATGGACTGGTTGAGAGACAGTCATGCAATGATAAACTATTATGAGGGTAGAGTGTTGTTTAGAATTTCCGGTCTAGAAGAGTTTGTCCTTGGCAGAATAGCAACAGACTAGCACAAGGGAGTCACAACAGTAGCGAGGGAAGCAAACCCGCTGCCCAAGATAGTTGAAGAGTTTCGGGATGTCTTTCCCAACGATCTTCTCGGATTACCCTCAATTAGAGTAGTAGAGTTTTGTATAGAGTTGATGCAAGGAGCAGAACCAGTATCCAAGAAGATGTACCCAATATCATCATCAGAACTTGATCAGTTATATCGACACATGGAAGAACTGAAGGTGAAAAAGTTTATTCGGACCAATGCATCGTCGTGGAAAGCACTAGCGGTATTAGTAAAGAAGAAGGATGGATCAACGCGGTTATATATGGATTACATGCGATTGAATACAGTAACAGTGAAGAACAAGTTCCTATTACCAAGGATTGATGATTTGTTTGACTAATTAAGTGGAGCAAGAGTCTTCTCCAAGATATATTTATGATCAGGATATCATCATGTGTGAGTTCAGGAGCATGATATACCAAAGACAACATTTAGGTCACGATATGGTTGGTTCAAATCAAAGGCTCCCACTCTTGTGTCTGGACTAGTATCCTCTGTAGTAGAGAACATCTTATCAACAACGTGTATTAGTCTGTGGGGAATGGTCACAACATCTATGTATGGGAAGACCCATGGGTTCCGCCACTTCCTTATTTCCAAGTTTACGGATGAGGGTTCTAATCATCTAGTGGAGACTGTGAGTGACTTGATTCTTGAAGATGGAAAACATTGGGATATTGACCTGATTCTTAGTATATTTCTAGCGCATGAGGCAAAAGCTATCATACAACTTCCGCTTTCCTCCACTACTCAAGTTGATCAATTAATTTGGATCCACACAACCAATGGTATCTTCAATACTAAATTGGCTTGCAGACTCCTTCATGATAAGAAGATGGCCACTTTGCAACCTAAAATTTAACCTGAATTCATACACTAGAGGGATCTTTGGAAAATCCATCATCTTTGTCCTCGAGTTCTAATATTTATCTGGAGAGTTATCTCTGGGGCATTTGTCACGCCCTGATCTCCTACAGGATTGGTCATTCCTACTAGGCGCGAATTACCACACTAGCACTCCCGCAGAATGATCGTTCCTATCAGGACGTGATGTTGCGCGAGTATAAGCTGTGCCCGCACAAGACCATGATCCGAACAGGCAATGGAATAGCTAAGCCACAGAGTTATACAGATAGTCCAAATACAGCGGAATAAGAACCGAATAGGAAATTAGTAACAAGTTCACAGAGTTGTCACAACGGAAGTATCGAATGAACATAAGTATGAAAAAATAACAAGCTCTTTATTGAAAATCATGAATTATTACAAACAGCGCTAGGCCAAGATTTTAAGTCACTCAAGCTCTCTCTCTCTCTCTCTCTCTCTCTCTCTCTCTCTCTATCTCTCTCTCTCTCTCTCAAACTATAAAGATGCGCCAAGTGGCTTACAACATGGAATGATACATAGGCGATGTTCCAACATTACAGCTCCGGACGCAATACTCCAAGGATCCAGAGCGAACTCTACGCCTTAGTGCGCACGAGGGGATACTCTGTATCGAACGAGATTCTCTCGCACCCTGCAAGCAATCTGGTGAGTTATCCGTACATGAATGTACTGGTGGGGAGGCTTCTCGCCCACTTGACAAATCCAAACACGTAATATTACTTTCGTGCACCATCTATTAAGTTATCTTTCTAGTCTTGCCTTAGGATCAGTTTTATGGCAATGATGTAAAGCCTAGCACGTGTGGCAGTGTATCGTGCAATATAATAGAAATACGACAAAACTTACCATTGTTCCTTCCATTTCCAATAATACAACCAAGTTAACCAAGCATGAATATGTATATAATGACTTAAAACTTGCATAAGGAAACACAAGTGTCTCGAGCGTGTTTCAGATTTAGGTAAACGATATACTCAGATAAATGGTACTCAGGCTACTTTGTTACTTTGATTGTTCAAACACATGATACTCAGGCCGTTCAAGTATGTTATATTCAGATATGTTCAATACAAATGACTCGCACGCAGAATGCCACAACCGAGCCAACTTAATCTATATGAAGGTGACTAGCATAGCCATAAAGGACTAGTCGCTCTTAGGAGTGAGACTTCTGTTGAAATAGGTGGATAAACCAAGTATACAAAGCCATACCTTGGTACCTCTACCGATATTTGTGTCGTCCCAAATCGGCGAAGCATCCTAGAACCGTTTGGTCACGCAAATACCTATAATTTCTCCTAGGCCAGCACGATCCAGGTGCCCCGATGATCGTCTGAGGAATCCACATACCTCGTGCACGAGTTATCCATGACCATTTATGATTCTTTTCTTTATCTCTATCTTTATCTTTATCTTCTTTTTTCTTTATCTGTGCAACGACGATAGTTGTAGACCCGGTAGGCCATTAACCGCTACAAGCCATCCCGAGAAATAACTTGGATTATCGACTGGGTTGGCGGCGCTCCATGCAATGTAGGTAGCGATAACAAGCTATCCCGATATACCCGTCTATAATCTATCTTCACTTTCATTCTTGCTTATTAATTATTCATCTTTTTAATCTTGCAATATGCGGTTTTCGATACGGGAAACCGCCTTGGCGAGCATTTCCATGTTTTCATTACTTGGCTCAAAAATGACTATTTTTATAGTCTTCCTGCCTCCAGTGGATGAACCATAAATAAGTGAAGTGCATCAATTCAAGGGATGAATCTATGTGACAAGCATTAATATGAGGCGAGCGAGTACTAGTTAGTACGTAAAGTAGGCACGCATTGCATCAGTATAAACATAAGCATTATAAGAAATGTGCCGTATACTCTACTAGAAACATCAGATGTTGTACTAGCACGGTCTAAGGGGCAGTACGAGGGACCATTTATAATCCAAGTTTTATTTCCATGTTCTACACAAGAATTACAAGATGGGATTATTTCCTTAGCTAGGTGTATTGTATTCTTTATTAGCATGCAATGGGTGATTCACCTAGGGACTAGCATATATTGTCCATGTTTTATGGTGTGCAGGCTAAGCAAAGACAGGTTCATCCTAGCCACCCACCTTAGCGATGATTCACCTCGGCCGAGTGATACTCCGAGCGCATCTTTGAAAGTATAAGTTTGAACTTCTGAAGGGCTATGTCTGAATTCTTTGCCTCAAGCGAGTTTTCTCGCAGAGCGAGGCGGGTCGGGTTGTCGCATTTGTGTTATTTGAATCGTCTATCTGCGTTGATGCAGAATGGGTTATTATATTATACAACACACAGAATAAGTCTCATCCTCAAGACTTCCTGAGAGCAAATTGCTCTATCGTACAATATCAATTCTAACTCAAGTGTAAAACTCCATATCCTTAGACCCGTTTAAACACAATTTTCTACTCGTTTTCCTCACTTCGTATCGCATGCGTACTGGATTTGTTTTATTGAATGACTCTATCACTTAATTCGAGCTGGCTATAATACACGAATATCATATTCTATGACTCAAGTCTCTACTGTGTCTTAGCACGAAACTTATATCGCTTAACACAAGGCAGGATATATCGTGTATGATGATCTTAGGCTGAGGCCAACTTATTCAAATCATCATACTCATCCATGTGAATCTAACATATTCACTTTCAATAGCATTTGAGATCAGCATATCGCCAGTATGGATCATGCTCATATTCAAACCGTCCCCCAAACATATGCATGTCAACCAACTTAGCGATAGTGAAGTCTTTGTACTTGAGTTCAACATATCAATAAGTCTTGGATTGTGCATACGTTCAAGGCGTCCCTCAAATATATGCATTCAACCAAACTTAAAGGTAGCAAAGTCGGACAAGTTACTCGCAAAAATCTCAAGGGTCCTAGTTTATGGATTACTATGATACCTCAAGCGGGAACTCAAAACCAAAAAATTTACAGTCGTCAAGCACGATCTATCCAATTGTCGAGTATCGTACAAGTCCCATCATTTATTTTATTCGTGTTTAACATAGCGTACTCTCATCGACCCAAATCTAACTCTAAATCTTTCTGCCCCAGTTTTATAGCTTGCTCAAGTAATACTCTAAAGTCGGTCACACAAGTTCTTTCACTCAGCATGAGATCGTATGCCTATTCGCTAGGTCAGATCACAAAGTTATAGGTACAGTTCACGTTCATGATTCTCATCGTGCAAATTTGTTGCACGATACTCGTCCCAAATTTCTAAGATCAAATCATTGTTCTTTCGTACGGGGTATTCTACCCAAGCTCATTTTACTCAGATTTCTAAACAATGGAGCACAGATTATCCTACTCACATCAACATATTTGTTGCACAGGATCTGAGTCTATTTAGCAAAACCGTTTCTATGATACGTTCATTCAATCGAATCCACGATATATCCACGTCGCATGTCAAACCTAACAATTCACATAGTTTATCTCCTCGACTATGTTTTGATAGAATCCACATATCTAATCTTTCTAAGTTTAGACTACCAAGTCACGATACCATTCTAAATCTTCGATCTCAATCATAAACTCTAATTCGTCCAACTTGATTCACATATTTGTTCACAAAACCATCGAGTATAACTTACTTCACGTTCTAGACTAACTCCTAAAAATACTTTTGATTCACTTATATCCCGAAATTCGTCTTATCATATCGAACCACAAGTCAAAATGATCCTTCAATTGTTATGCACCGATCTCCCGTAAGTACAATCATCCCCGTTGGACGTGAGATCACCACGCCAACTCTCTCGTAAGATAATCGTCCTAATCCGGACGCGACGCATATGCGAGCAAGGAGTTGCATTCGCACAAGACAAGAACATCAAACGTTATGGTTACCATCGAAAGAACATACACCTTATCGTTGCACTTTATTTTATCCAAGTTATACATTAATCCATCAAGTCATGCTAATCTAATAACCGTTCATGCCGTGATTATAATTTGTCTAGCCAAATCATCAAACTTCAATGTTACCATTCGATCAATCTGTAGTCTACTTCTAGCATTACTTAAACAACTAAGTTAAAATCCTAAGCCAAAGTCTATTCACTTTTTGATACGTTCTATTTTATCGAGTTCGTCTAAATAATCATCGAACATATTCCCGCGAGTTCGATCATCCCCGCTGGACGTAAAATTACCACCCCAGCGCTCTCGCAGAATAATCTTTCTCACCTAGGCCTGATATTGAGTGTTTTCTTTCGAATTAGATTCAAGATTGTTCGTCAGAATTCAAGATTAAGTCCTTTATCGCCTATCTCAATCATTGAACCACATAATTTTTAACTTGTATCAATCCGTGCTATCTTTCAACTTATCGATATCGTATCAAGTCTTCCAAACTCGAAACCATAACATCTGCACTCAAGCTAAATTCTAGCGAGCAATATCTTACTCAATACAAATTTTGATGCACGCTATCTTTCATTGCGCTAACTCAAATAACATCCTCGCTTATTCTGTCTCAAACTCAAGTTTCAATTCGTTTGATTTAATTTGAAATCGCTTGTATAATTTACTAAGTTCCCTTGACCCAGATAATAATTTCAACACTCTAAACTTCTATCTGACGTAAGCCTTATAATTTGCTCAATACTTTATAACTTGTTCAAATCAAATCTCGCATGATTCCTTCGAATTTACTACTTGGTAGGCATTACTTATACTAAGCTTTATCAGAATCATGTTGTTTGCTGCTAGACTCGTTTACTATCCCAGAATTCTCGATTCGTTCAAAAATTTCTAAGATGATCAATACACCACTTAGGGTTTGAGCTATACTCTACAAATCATCAAATTGTTCTTTCATTCCTGAGCTATCGCATATACCACTCAGGAATCGAGTCATCCAATTAAATCCTCAATCGCGTTTGCACTACTCGCTTGCATATTCACCAATTCATTCCTTAGAACTCTAACACGATCCCTGTGTGTCGTCTCGATAATCTTAGTCTCATATATACCTCCATCGATAGTCCTTCACGCAATCTATATTTTTGAGTCATAACTTATTGATACGAATAACCGTTTGAAATATATCTCGAAATTCAAGCACGATTCGCTAGATTTGCCTTAGCGAAAATTTGATAACATTTTATCGATATCCATTCTAAGTCTGACTTATCCTATCTGAATGATATCCAAACCTTGCTCGCAAACTTGCTCGTACCAAAAGGTCTTGGCTTGCGATACTCAATACAACTTAGCCGAAAGGCTATGTGTATAGCTAACTATTCGAACGATATTCTATTTCACATACTAACCCAATGGGTAATTACGTATAGGTATTCGGGTCCACACATAACTTACCAATTAAAAGCACGAGTCTATTTCCACGAAGTCTGACTCAATTCGACATAAAAGCCTTCGCATAACTACCCCTTTCAAGCCAATCATATCATACACATGCACTTTCAAAAATATTAATACTTATTGTATGGAAGATCCCAACGGGACAATGTGTAAAATTCCCTTCCTAGAAAATCGTATATACCCTTTATTTATTAATTATTAATTAAATTATAGTAATTAGGTCTAAATAGGAGAAATAGATTTTTAATAATTTTTATTTTAGGTGTTCGGGCACTTAGATGACTTATGGGACCATCAGGAATTTTTCGGAATTTATTCCATGTAGGAGACCCCTTAAGCAGTTGCTAGCCTAATATTGTGCATTACCCTAATCTATAAATTTTTCTTATGTGTGAATATATGTATATATATATATATATATATATATATATATATATATATATATATATATATATATATATATATACAAATATATATATGTGTATATATATATTTAAAAAGAAAGAAAGTAAAAGAATTTAATAAGTAACTAATAATAATAATAATAATATAATAACAATTAGTATTATAATAATACTACTACTTAGTATACTTGCTGCAAGCAAAGCAACTTAGTTTGCTTATTCCCTCTTCAGCAACTCACCTAAGCGACCCCTTCAGCAACTCACCTAAGCCCACCCGCCCACTTTATATATCCAGCAATACTCCCAGGGACCCGACCCTTCACCCCTTCGGCTAAACCCATCCGCTCCCTCTCTCTTCCTATCTATAATATATATATATATATATATATATATATATATATATATATATTTCTCTCTCAAACCCTAACCTAGACTCCAGACCTCCTCTTTCCATCTAGAGCCGTCACCACAGCCAGAGAAGCCCCACCAAGCCATCCAACCATCCCGACGACGCCGACCTCGCGTCCTGCAGAATCCCACTCGAAGCACCTTCGCTCCGGAGCGATTTTCCGTTGACTCGCTCAACCAAACGTTGTTCCGTCTTCATAGGTATGATCACCCCTCAACCCTCTTCCATAGTTATTTTATAGCCAACCTCGGAAAACGTGTGCCCCTAGGTAAAAAATAGCGCCCAAGTTGGGCGAGCAGACAGAATTCTGGAATCGCAGAATTCCAGAATGATCACCCATATTGCCGAGTTCGTATCTCCCACCACAGAGATCCGAATTCGGTGATTCTTTTTGATACCTGTAGAATACCTGACCTAGTTTATTTTCTGTAAAATAACCCTATGCTATTAGTTGCTGTGGACATAATTATATTCGTCACAAAACTGCGCGCACCCACTTTTTCCAGTTTTCCAAAAGTTGGAAAACGGAGCGCGCCCCGCCAAACGGGACCGCCCCGCCGTGTACCAAGTGTACTGAATGGTACACGCAGCGTAACCGGACATGTGAAAATTCGTGGGGACTGATTCGGACGCGTGTGCGCGCCAGAATCAGGCCGTATCCGCGGACACATTTCGTGTCGCAACTTTTGTGGAACTCACGCATATTTTGTGCATGCTTATCAGATTGCGACGAAACTTGCGCCACTGGACTCGTGGTAACGCGCTGGTCCTGTGACCCAATTTTCACACATTTCTGAGATGGTTGACCAGATCGCCAATTGGCGGGCCCCACAGTTGACTTTTTGGACAAAATTATGTTCGGCTCATCGGAATCCACAATTGGACATACCGTTGGGTTTGTATTGACATCTAGAGTTGTTTGACCTATAGTTTGTCCCAATTAGAGACTGTTACCCTCGGCACGCTTTTCGGTGCAAAGTGGGCCACACGTGGACCCCACTTTTGCTCGAAATTACCGTTTTACCCCTGTGTCCAAATTGGACGAAAGGGATATGTTTTTTAGCTATTTTGCTCATTCCGGAAACGTTGGTGATGTTTATTTCAGCATCCGGAGACGTTTGTTCGGAGTCCTTAGTTCCAGGTTTTGTGTCCTTGACATTTGGGCGCGTACACTTTACAGATTTCTTGCCAGGCAAGTATACCTTGCCATTGTACTGTTTTTATATTCCATATGAGGCATGTATGTTTATTTTATGTTTATTTAGTTCATTTATTTTAACTGCTATATAATCTGCGCGTCCAAGGAAACTTGGGTGCAACGACGGTGTCGTCGTACTATGTTTTTATTTATGTATATGTATTGGACCTACTTTATGAGACTACCCCATTTGCATGAGACATTTATGTTTCATTGGCCATGACACTATTCTTACACGAGTGTGAGTCACATGTAGGACACGGACTTGCGTACTCGGGTGGCCACCGGTACGTATAGGTCGTGCGACGGATAGGGATAACTGCCAATAGAAACTTTGCATGCTAGTAGACCTGGCGGTTATTAGAGGTATTATCGTGTCATGGACATGACATGCTTAGATCATTGGGTGGGGAGAACAACAAGTAAGGCATTTGGGCTCCTTTGCACTTTCCTTGTGTAACCCGTACGCTCCGCCGGAGATGCGCGGTCATGATGACACCTATACTACTTGGCGGGCCTCCGCCGTTCAAAAGACGACGTGCCTTTGTAGGCCCCTGGATCTCGAAGAGAACCATGCCAATCCTATTTATGGCCAGATAGCCCACTTGTTAGAAAGTTGTTCTCAAACTGCATTCACATAGATGGTTAGGCGACCCCGATGGTTGTTTATTTTCAGTACTTTATTGGCATATGCTTTTTGTATCTTGTTAGGTCCCTCTGAGGACCTGGTCCCTTCCAGATATAGGTGAGCAGGAGTACCCGCAGGAGTATGGACCTGGACCTGACGCTACCTATCAGACTGAGGAGATCTTACCTTCTGATTATATGTGATTCTTTGCAGCTGTTTAGAGATTTTAGTTGTTATTCTTTTTTAGACATTTATTCTTATATTAGAGTTTATTCTCTTCTCTCTTTAGTAGTTTATTATAGTCGATTTGCAGTAGATTTGTTTCCACCCGACTATCACACTTTGAGATTACTATTTGAGACTGCTTCTTTGATATTCATTTATTGATTTCTATTATTCTATTATTTGTGCTGTAGATGAGATATAGAACTGCGTGTGACTTGTTGTGACATATATTACCACTGTGGATTGGATATTCATGTACAGCGTACGTGTGTATATGGTTTTCATATATTGGAGTTCGTATACATACGGCTGGCGTGTTACGTATTTTTAGTCCTACGTATTTTGGGACTGGGGCATGACATGTTTTTGTGGTGGCCCATGCAGGTCAAGAATATATTGTCTCGGTTACGTAACTGTACCGAACAAGCCTGCGTATAGGAATAGAGTGTAAGGATCTCATCCACACTTGATTGAAACTCATCCTTCCTATTTAATACTTGCATCCTGTTTGATTCCTGTACTTTTTCTAATCGTTTCGTACATCAACTGCAGAGAGATGGATTTGCAGAATGGATGTACTGCCGCCAATGGCGACGCAACTTCTGGAGTCAATGGTCAGACTCAAGGAGGGACCCCAACGGTTCCTAGGCTTCCGGGACCAGATGGACAGACTCACACCCCAGTTCCATCTGATTCTCCCGCTTCACCTATTGGGAACCTTCCACCTGCCCCAGTACCGCAAGATGGCCAAGCGCAGATGTTCTAATTCTTTCAGATGATGATACAGGAACAGAGGCAGCAGGCAGCCGAGCAGAGGCAGCAGGCAGCTGAGCAGAGGCAAGAATTTTTGGCAGCACTGGAGAGGATGGCTGCACATGCTACTGTACCAGCCCAAGCACTAGCTCCAGTACCTCGAGCTAGGGTTGGATCAGTATAGGATTTTGTTCAGATGGTTGCAAGGCAGTACAAGGGCACTGAGAGCCCGGAGGAGACCACCAGCTGGATCACTCATACGCAGAAGCTACTGGAGGCATCGCAGTTACCCACGGACCTATGGATGACGGGTGTGCGGACGCTTCTAGATGGTAATGCCCATCACTGGTGGGAATCCATGGAGCGCCAGTTGGGTACTTACCAGACTTGGGAGCAGTTCTTGGAGTTCTTTGAGGGAAAGTACTTCCCGGACACTGTCAGGGACACCTTGTATGATCAGTTTCTTCACTTAGAGCAAAGGAACTGAACCGTGGACGAGTATGATGCCGAGTTTAGTCGACTCAGAAAATATGGCGCTGCTTTGATACCAAATGACTTGGCTAAGGCTAAGAGATTTCATCGAGGACTGACCCAGGAGCTGCAACATTATACAAGCTCGCAGTCCCGAGTCTATTATGCTGAACTTCTGACAGAGGCCAGATTTCAGGAAACCATTAGCAGAGGAAAAGGAGGTCAGCTGAGGACACAACAAGGATCAGCAAGGATACAGCAGGGACCAGCCAGGACACAACAGGGAGGACCTATCAGACGTCCCTTGGCACAGCAGCATCAGCAACACAGAGCTGGACCATACCAGAATCCAGAGAAGCCCTACTGCAATTATTGTGGGAAACGCGGACATGTATCGAGAGATTGTCGGACTCGCTTGGGTCAGTGTCTGAGATGTGGCTTCGGGCAGCACATGGCAAGAGACTGCCCAATGCAGACATCGACACTCCCTCCACCAGTTCAGAGACTAACGCTTCCAGCACCGAAGCCAGCCCAGCAGATGACCGGACCGGGAGCACCCCGTCCCCCAGCAGCAGGAGGATTTCAGAGAGGACCACCGCTACCCACTCAGGAGGAGCAGTATATGAGGACCGGACATGGACAGCCACAGAGGAACGGGCGAGCTTTTGCATTGGAGGTAGATGACCTGGATCATGAGGTGGATGTCATAGCAGGTATTACCCTTGCTTTTACTTTTCCTGCTGTGACATTATTTGATACGGGAGCCACCCACTCATTCATATCATCTTATTTTATTGCCAAACACAACATTGCTTCTACACCATTATCTAGTTGTGTTAGAATTCTTACCGGAGGAGGAGTTGTACCAGTTAGTCGAGTTTGTAGATCGGGCCCTATAGTGATACGTGGCAGAGAGATGAACGCCCAACTCTTAGTCCTTCCTATGCCATCTTTTGATATTGTGCTTGGAATGGACTGGCTAAGCAAGTACCATGCTTTCTTCGATTGCTTTGGAGGAAGCATTCTTTTTAAGGTACCAGGCCAGCCTGAACTTGAGTTTGCCCGAGGATCCACAGAAATCCTTGATGGTATGCAGCTCGCGATGGACGATGTGGTCTACCACCCTATTATTTTAGAATTTCTAGACGTCTTTCCAGAAGATTTGCCAGGACTACCCCTAGACAGAGACGTAGAGTTTTTAATTGAACTAGCACCCGGAGCAGCACCTATAGCATCGCATGTTTACAGACTGGCGAAGAAGGAGATGGACGAGCTGAAGGCACAGTTAAAAGAGCTAGAGGAGAAGGGTTTCATCCGACCGAGTGTATCACCCTGGGGAGCACCAGTGTTGTTTGTACCCAAGAAGGATAGGTCAGTACGTATGTGCATTGACTACAGAGCCTTGAATGCAGTGACAGTGAAGAACAAATATCCATTGCCACGCATTGATGACCTGTTTGATCAACTCAGTGGAGCTAAGGTATTCTCGAAGATAGATTTGAGATCGGGATATCACCAAGTGAAGGTACGGAAGCAGGACATTCCAAAGACCGCATTCAGAACAAGATATGGATACTACGAATTTTTGGTCATGCCATTTGGATTGACCAATGCTCCAGCGATCTTCATAGACTTGATAAATCGAGTCTTCCACCAGTACTTGGACCAGTTCGTGGTCGTCTTCATAGATGATATACTTGTCTATTCGAAGAGCCACGAGGAGCACGAGGAGCACCTGCGGATTGTTCTAGAGACTTTAAGGAGAGAGTAGTTATATGCTAAACTCAGCAAATGTGAGTTCTTCTTGGACAAAGTTTTATTTCTTGGACATGTTGTTACAGAAGATGGTATTTCTGTTGATCCAGAGAAGATCTCAGCAGTTGAGATATGGCCTGTTCCTAAATCAGCAGCAGAGGTGAGGAGTTTCCTTGGACTTGCGGGATATTACCGACGGTTCGTGGAAAACTTCTCAAGGATAGCGGCACCTATGACTCGTTTGACTTGTAAGGATCAAGAATTTATATGGACTGACGAGTGTCAAGCCGCCTTTGAAGAGTTGAAGAAGCGACTGACTACAGCACCAGTATTGGCGATTCCGTCAGGATCAGGAGGTTACGTGATCTACAGTGACGCATCAGGGAAAGGCTTGGGATGCGTATTAATGCAGCATGGCAAGGTGATTGCATATGCATCTAGGCAGTTACGACTACATGAGAAGAATTATCCGACTCATGACTTGGAACTTGCAGCCGTTGTATTTGCCCTGAAGCTATGGAGATATTACTTATATGGGGAACGAGTGGAAATCTATACAGACCACAAGAGCCTCAAGTACGTCTTCACGCAGAAGGAGTTAAATATGAGGCAACGTCGATGGCTCGAGTTGATAAAAGATTCGAGATAGAGCTACATTATCATCCAGGCAAGGCTAACGTGGTAGCAGACGCGTTAAGCCGGAAGCCAGCAGCTTACTTCTTGACAGCACAGAGGGAACTTTTGGAGGACTTGCGAGAGCTTGGCATTGAAGTGATATTACCCGGAGCAGATGGGACACTAGCCAACTTACAAGTTCAATCATCATTGGTAGAGAGGATTAAGGCAGCTTTGCCTACAGATGCCAGATTCAGGAGACTAAAGGAAAGAACAGAGGCCGGAGAGCAGACCGGATTGCGCATTCATGAGGATGGGACATTACGATATGGTGATCGTCTTTATGTTCCAAATGGAGAGATTCGACAGGAGCTGATGACAGAGGCTCATAGTTTGATTTATTCTATTCATCCTGGGGGCACCAAGATGTATCGTGACTTACGACAGCATTTTTGGTGGCATGGGACGAAGAGAGAGATAGCTCGCTTTGTAGCTAAATGTCTGGTATGTCAACAAGTGAAAGCGGAGCACCAGAGGACAGCAGGATTATTGCAACCACTTCCGATTCCAGAGTAGAAGTGGGAGCACATCACTATGGACTTCGTCACGGGTTTTCCCAAGAGTCCAAGTGGGAGAGATGCAGTGTGGGTAATAGTGGACCGACTCACCAAGTCAGCCCATTTTATACCTTTTAGAGTGGATCAGTCTACAGAAGCTTTAGCTGATTTATATATGAGGCAGATCGTGAGATTGCACGGCATACCAGTCAGCATTGTATCGGACAGAGATTTGCGCTTCACATCGCACTTTTGGAGGAGCATGCAAGAGAGTCTTAGTACTCGTCTGAAGTTCAGTACATCTTACCACCCGCAGACAGATGGGCAGTCGGAGCGTACTATTCAGACCTTGGAGGACATGTTGAGGGCTTGCATGTTAGACTTCGGAGGATCATGGGAGGACCACCTACATCTTGTAGAGTTTTCTTACAACAATAGCTATCAAGCGAGTATTCAGATGGCTCCATTTGAAGCATTGTATGGAAGGAAATGTAGGTCTCCTGTGTGTTGGAGTGACGTGGGAGAACGTCAGATTTTGGGACCCGAGTTGGTGGTCAACACCGTAGAGACAGTCAAAAAGATACAGGGACACTTGCGAGCAGTGCAAGACAGGCAGAAGCAGTGGGCAGACCTTCATCGTCGTCCCTTGGAGTTCAAAGAGGGCGATCACGTATTCTTGAGGATATCACCGACCAGAGGCACCATCCGATTCGGAGGGCGCGGCAAGTTGAGTCCAAGGTATATTGGACCATTTGACGTGCTCGAGAAAGTCGGAGAGGTGGCATATCGACTTGCGCTACCACCTTCACTGGAGGGAGTACATGACGTATTCCATGTGTCGCAGCTCAGGCGATATGTGGCAGACAGCAGTCATGTTCTCGACCATTCAGAGATCACCATTGGGCCGAGCTTGTCATACCAAGAGCAACCCGTGGGAATCCTTGATCGTCGAGAGAAAGTGTTGAGGAACCAGTCTATTCCCTTGGTTCGCGTAGCATGGTGGCATGGCGCACCAGGAGAATCAACTTGGGAGCGCGAGGACGACATGCGCAAGCGTTTTTCGAACCTATTCGCAGACCAAGGTATGAATTTACATTGTTAATTTATATCTTAAACCATCCTTGCATTCTATCGTGGCTTAATTTTAATTTCGAGGACGGAATTTTTACAAGTTGGGTAGAATGTAAAACCCCCTTCCTAGAAAATCGTATATACCCTTTATTTATTAATTATTAATTAAATTATAGTAATTAGGTCTAAATAGGAGAAATAGATTTTTAATAATTTTTATTTTAGGTGTTCGGGCACTTAGATGACTTATGGGACCATCAAGAATTTTTCGGAATTTATTCCATGTAGGAGACCCCTTAAGCAGTTGCTAGCCTAATATTGTGCATTACCCTAATCTATAAATTTTTCTTATGTGTGAATATATGTATATATATATGTCACGACCCGCACCCGGATATTCGGGCACGAGTACGTGGGTACGTCCAGCCTACGCCGCAGTGTCGGCGGTAGTACGCTGTCTGGGTCATAATCACAGGTAAATAAATCTAGCTCATCCACAATAAAGTAAATAGACAAGGAAAATGACAGGAAAATAGGAATGATAAGATATTATAAACAAAATGTGATATACAAATCCATGGTTTAATACAGAATCTAGAAGATAAATCGGGGACAAACCCGATTGCTGTGCTGAAAAAAAATACTAGCTAACTGGCTGCTACTCCTCAAAGGTAGTCTCCTGAGTAGGAACAGGCTCCTCAGATGTATCATCTGCTGCCTCATAGGGGCCATAATAGGTGGGGGCATAATCCTCATCATTGCCTAAATCAACGGATCCAGTCAGGAAAGGAGCAAAGTACACAATGCACAACAAAGATTAAACTAAATATTTATGACAAGTAGAAAAGAACTGACAGGTATCATGTTGAGGATATGTATAAATAAATAGTAACAATAACTAAGAGTTAATTGCTGTAAGACAGGGACATGAGTAAAACAGGAACAAGGTGACAGGAAAATGAATTACAACCAGACAATAGGAACTGTAACAAGACAAGAACTATGTGTGTGAACTTGTGTATTTAGAATACCTAGTTGGCATGTAGGGGTTTATAGGGTTAAACCGGCCGTCATAAACGGCTATTAAACAGGGGAAATCGAGATTCGGCTGATGGACAGTCTTGTACCAACAGCGGCAAGAGTCAGGGTAAACTACATGCCTTTCAGTATTCTCCCACCCGACACGAAAAGCAAGACATGAAATCCAATATTCAAGACATAAAATCCAGATTCTAACACTACGTGTAAACATTCAATGGTACTAGTAGAGTAAGGAATTAACTATCATAATATAAAGAATAAACTTGAAGTGCAGGTACTTGCCTGTTGTTTGGATCCAATTACAGTTATGTTCTCGGGAAAATTTCCAGAGATGAGTCCAGATGCTAAAATAAACATTACCATCATGCTCAGAAGATATCAAATAGCTAGAAACCCCTGTCCTTGAGTCCAATTTGGAGACAAGGACAAAAATGGCAGTTTCGGGTCAAAACGGGGCCGCCGGTGGGCCCGCTTTGCACCGAAAAGCGTGTCAGGGTCAAAGGTCTCCAAATTTACCAAACTTAGTGTCAACAGGTCAGGAACGCTGATACGAACCCAACGGAGCTTCCAGAATTGGATTCCGATGAGCCGATCACAAAATCGCCCGTCGAGCGGGGCCTGTGGGGCCCACGACACGCGATTTCGTCAACGTTCTCAGAATCGAACCAAACTTGACCCACAGGACCAGCGTATCGCTACGAGTCCGATGGTGCAAGTTTCGTCTCGATCCGACAAGTGTACAAGAAGTTAGGGCGAATTGTGAAAAAGTCGGATACGGGACGATGTCCGCGGATACGCGTTGATTCCGGTGTGCACGCACACCCGAATCAGCTTCCACGAATTCTCACACGTCCGTATCGACGGCGCGCACGTATCTGTGAAGACCGCACGCGACCAAGTCGTCCCGTTTGGCGGGGCGTACTCAGTTCCGGGGTGAAACAGGGTCTGGTTTTTCCTGTTTCTGGATCGCGGTGTGCGATCACCACAGGACGCGATGCCCCGAGCGGTTTGTCCGGGCACCGAGAGGGTCATACAGGCTTCACAACGCAATTTACGGAATTGAAAACGGAGCTACGAGCAAAAAGTTACACGCACCTGAAGGGGACCCAAAAACTAGGGTTTTCGTGTCCGTGTCTCGAGTCTTGTGTCCACTGCCGTGTCCGACACAAAGGGGATTTAGGGTTAGGGTTTGGTTCTGGAGGCTGCCGGCGGCCGGAGATCAGGCGGAGAGAGACTGGGGGCGGGCCGAGCTTCGCCGGGGGCTCGGGGCACGGCTGGTGGCGGCGGAACCGACGGGCGGCGGCCGGAGCTGCTGGCTGCTGCTGCGGCTGAGTCGGGGGGCTCGACGTCGGCTGAGGAGGAGGAGGAAGGAGGAGGAAGGCTGGGGCGAAGTCGTCCGGCGGCGAGGCGGCTCACGGCTAGGTCAGGGGAGGAGACGGGCTGCGGTGGCGGTGGTAGGGTTCCGGTTGCCGGAGAGGCTCGGGGGGGGGGAATTATATAGGGAGAGGGTGGCGCTGGGTCAGCCGTATAAGGCGGAGGACGGGGGGACGTGGCGCCGGAAATGGCGGAGGCGACGACGTGGGGGCTGGCCGCCGGATGCGGCGGAGGACGAGGGCCACGCGGGGGGGGATCGGGTCGTGGGGAGCCGGCTGGCCAGCGGGGTCGGGCAGGCGGCGGGTCGGGTTTGACCGACCCGGCCCGACCCGCTAGCGGGTTGGCGGGCTGGGCTAGCCAGGTGGGCCGCGGTTCGGGCCCAGTGGGCCGGGCTGGGAACGGGCCGAAAGAATAATAATAATAATAATAATAATAATTAATTAGTTTAAATAGTTTTTAGGCATTTAAAAATAGGTTCGGGGTCCAATAAATTCCAGAAAAATTATCCTAAGTCCAGTTTTCTATTTCACACACAAAAATATTATTTTCATAATATTTTAATATTATTTATTAACAATTAAAAATCATTTAATAATTAGAAACCTGATTTTAATTACAAAAAAATCCCAGAAAATTCCAGAAAAATTGTGAAAAATCCCATTTTACAATTCTTGCAAAATCTGGGGGTTTACAATATATATATATATATATATATATATATATATATATATATATATGTGTGTGTGTGTATATATATATTTAAAAAAGAAAGAAAGTAAAAGAATTTAATAAGTAACTAATAATAATAATAATAATATAATAACAATTAGTATTATAATAATACTACTACTTAGTATACTTGCTGCAAGCAAAGCAACTTAGTTTGCTTATTCCCTCTTCAGCAACTCACCTAAGCGACCCCTTCAGCAACTCACCTAAGCCCACCCGCCCACTTTATATATCCATCAATACTCCCAGGGACCCGACCCTTCACCCCTTCGGCCAAACCCATCCGCTCCCTCTCTCTTCCTATATATATATATATATATATATATATATATATATATATATATATATATATATATATATATATTTCTCTCTCAAACCCTAACCTAGACTCCAGACCTCCTCTTCCCATCTAGAGCCGTCACCACAGCTAGAGAAGCCCCACCAAGCCATCCAACCATCCCGACGACGCCGACCTCGCGCCCTGCAGAATCCCACTCGAAGCACCTTCGCTCCGGAGCAATTTTCCGTTGACTCGCTCAACCAAACGTTGTTCCGTCTTCATAGGTATGATCACCCCTCAACCCTCTTCCATATTTATTTTATAGCCAACCTCGGGAAACGTGTGCCCCTAGGTGAAAAATAGCGCCCAAGTTGGGCGAGCAGACAGAATTCTGGAATCGCAGAATTCCAGAATGATCACCCATATTGTCGAGTTCGTATCTCCCACCACAGAGATCTAAATTCGGTGATTTTTTTTGATACCTGTAGAATACCTGACCTAGTTTATTTTCTGTAAAATAATCCTATGCTATTAGTTGCTGGAAACATAATTATATTCGTCACAAAACTGCGCGCACCCACTTTTTCCAGTTTTCTAAAAGTTGGAAAACGGAGCGCGTCCCTCCAAACGGGACCGCCCCGCCGTGT
The DNA here is from genome assembly GCA_036927795.1 of Iris macrosiphon. Taxonomy (NCBI): domain Eukaryota; kingdom Viridiplantae; phylum Streptophyta; class Magnoliopsida; order Asparagales; family Iridaceae; genus Iris; species Iris macrosiphon. The sequence goes on along the minus strand of JAYESA010000007.1, from coordinate 21,535,587 downwards.
ACCAAGTGTACTAAATGGTACACGCAGCATAACCGGACACGTAAAAATTTGTGGGGACTGATTCGGACACATGTGCGCGCCGGAATCAGGCCGTATCCGCGGACACATTTCGTATCGCAACTTTTGTAGAACTCGCGCATATTTTGTGCACGCTTGTCAGATTGTGACGAAACTTGTGCCACTGGACTCATGATAACGCGCTGGTCCTGTGACCCAATTTTCAAGTATTTCTGAGACGGTTGACCAGATCGCCAATTGGCGGGCCCCATAGTTGACTTTTTGGACAAAATTATGTTCGGCTCATCGGAATCCACAATTGGACATACCGTTGGGTTCGTATTGACATCTAGAGTTATTTGACCTATAGTTTATCCCAATTAGAGACTGTTACCCTCGGCACGCTTTTCGGTGCAAAGTGGGCCACACGTGGACCCCACTTTTGCCCAAAATTACCGTTTTGCCCCTGTGTCCAAATTGGACGAAAGGGATGTGATTTTTAGCTATTTTGCTCATTCCGGAAACGTTGGTGATGTTTATTTCAGCATCCGGAGACGTTTGTTCGGAGTCCTTAGTTCCAGGTTCTATGTCCTTGACATTTTGGCGCGTACACTTTACAGATTTTTTGCCAGGCAAGTATACCTTGCCATTGTACTGTTTTTACATTCCATATGAGGCATGCATATTTATTTTCTGTTTATTTAGTTTATTTATTTTAACTGCTATATAATCTGCGCATCCAAGAAAACTTGGGTACAACGACGGTGTCGCCGTACTATGTTTTTATTTATGTATATGCATTGGACCTACTTTATGAGACTACCCCATTTGCATGAGGCATTTATGTTTCATTAGCTATGACACTATTCTTACACGAGTGTGAGTCACATGTAGGACACGGACTTGCGTACTCGGCTGGCCACCGGTACGTATAGGTCGTGCGATGGATAGGGATAACTGCCAATAGAAACTTTGTATGCTAGTAGACCTGGCGGTTATTAGAGGTGTTATCGTGTCATGGACATGACATGCTTAGAGCATTGGGTGGAGAGAACAACAAGTAAGGCATTTGGGCTCCTTTGCACTTTCCTTGTGTAACCCGTACGCTCCGCCGGATATGCGCGGTCATGATAACACCTATACTACTTGGCGGGCCTCCGCCGTTCAAAAGACGACGTGCCTTTGTAGGCCCCTGGATCTCGAAGAGAACCATGCCAATCCTATTTATGGCCAGATAGCCCACTTGTTAGAAAGTTGTTCTCAAACTGCATTCACATAGATGGTTAGGTTACCCCGATGGATGCTTATTTTCAGTACTTTATTGGCATGTGCTTTTTGTATCTTGTTACGTCTCTCTGAGGATCTGGTCCCTTCCAGATATAGGTGAGAAGGAGTACCCGCAGGAGTATGGACCTGGACCTGACGCTACCTATCAGACTGAGGAGATCTTACCTTCTGATTATATGTGATTCTTTGCAGCTGTTTAGAGATTTTAGTTGCTATTCTTTTCTAGACATTTATTCTTATATTAGAGTTTATTCTCTTCTCTCTTTAGTACTTTATTATAGTCGATTTACAGTGGATTTGTTTTCACCCGACTATCACACTTTGAGATTACTATTTGAGACTGCTTCTTTGATATTTATTTATTGATTTACATTATTCTATTATTTGTGCTGTGGATGAGATATAGAACTGCGTGTGACTTGTTGTGACATATATTACCATTGTGGATTGGATATTCATGTACAGCGTACGTGTGTATATGGTTTCCATATATTGGAGTTCGTATACATACGGCTGGCGTGTTACGTATTCCTAGTCCTACGTATTTTGGGACTGGGGCGTGACACAATGAGAGAGAGCGTATTGTAACATAACCCACAAATGAGCTTTTAAAACTGAGAGAATCGATAAGAAGTCCAAGAATGTAAAGTTGTGCTCTGATACCAATATATCACGTCCCGATCTTCCGCAGGATTGGTCGTCCCCGCTAGGCGCGAATCACCGCGCCAGCGCTCCCGCAGGATGATTGTTCACATCATGATGTGATTCCGCGCGAGCACAAGCTGCGCCCGTGCAAAGCCATTATCCGAACAGGCGATAAAATAGCTAAGCCACAGAGTCGCACAGATAGTCCGAATATAGCAGAATAAGAACCAAACAGGGGATTGGTAACAAGTTTACAGAGTTATCACAGCGGGAGCATCGAATGAACACAAGTATGAAACAATAACAACCTCTTTATTGAAAATCAAGAATTATTACAAGTGACGCTAGGCCAAGATTTTTAAGTCGCTCAAGCTCTCTCTCTCTCTCTCTCTCTCACTCTCTCTCTCAAACTATAAAGACGTGCTAAGTGGATTACAATATCGGATGATATATAGACGATGTTCTAATATTATGTCTTGTATATGTGCTTCAGCCCCAAATGCAACACTCTAAGGCTCCAGAGTGAACTCCATGCCTTAGTACACACGAGGGAATACTCTGCATCGAACGAGGTTCTTCTGCACCCTGCAAGCAATCTGGTGGGTTATCAATATATGAATGCACAGTTGGGGAGGCTTTTCTCCCGCTCGACAAATCCAAACATGTAATATTAGTTTCGTATATCATCTATTAAGTTATCTTTCTAGTCTTACCTTAGGATCAGTTTCATGACAATGATGTAAAGCCAAACTCATGTGGCAGTGTGCCGTGCGACATAAGAGAAATACGAAAAAACTTACCAACTTACCATAGTTTCTTCTATGTCCAATGATACAAAAAAGTTAACCAAGCATGAATATGTATATAATGACTTAAAACTTGCATAAGGAAACACAAGTTCCTCGAGAGTGTTTGAAATTCAAGTGAACGATATACTCAGATATGTGATACTCAGGTTACTTTGTAACTTCGATTGTTCAAACACATGATACTCAGGCTGTTCAAGTGTATTATATTCAGATATGTTCAATGCAAATAACTCGCACGTGGATTATCGCAACCGAGCCAACTTAATCTATATGAAGGTCATTAGTATAGCCATAAAGGACTAGTCTATCTCAGGACTGAGACTTCCATTGAGATAGATGAGTAAACCAAGTGTATGATGTCATACCTTGGGCCCTCTACCGATATTTGTATCGCCCCAAACCGGTGGAGCATCCTAGAACCGTTTAGTCGCAAAAAAATCTATAATTTCTCCTAGGCCGGCACGATCCCGGTGCCCCAATGATCGTCCGAGGAATACACATACCTCATGCACGAGTTCTCCATGACCATTTATGATTCTTTTATTTATCTGTATCTTTCTCTTTATCTTCTTCTTTTTCTTTATCTGTGCAACGACGATGGTTGTAGACGCAGTAGTCATTACCCGCTACAAGCCATCCCGAGCGATAACTTGGATTATCGACTGGGTTGGCGGCGCTCCATGCAGCGCAGGTAGCGAGCCCTGCTACACGTCCCTGATATACCCGTCTATAATCTATCTTCACTTTCATTCTTGCTTATCAATTCTACATCTTTTCAATCTTGCATTATGTTGTTCCCGGTATAAAAAACTGCCTTGGCGAGTATTTCCATGTTTCCATTACTTGGATCGAAAATGACTATTTTGATAGTCTTCCTGCCTCCAGTGAGTGAACCATAAATAAGTGAAGTGCATATATTCGAGGGATGAATCTATGTGACAAGCATTAAAATGAGACGAGCAAGTACTAGTTAGCACGTAAAGTAGGCAAGCATTGCATCAGTATAAAACATAAGCATTATAAGAAATATGCGTCATACTCTACTAGAAGTCGTTATACTAGCACGGTCTATGGGGTAGTGCGAGGGACGATTTATAATCCAAGTTTTATTTCCATGTTCTACACAAGCAATACAAGATAAGATTATTCCCTTAGCTAGGTGCATTGTATTCTTTATTAACATGCAATGGGTGATTCACCTCGCGACTAGCATATATCATCCATATTTTATGGTGTGCAGGCTAAGCAAAGACAGGTTCATCGTAGACACCCACCTTAGCGATGATTCACCTCGGCCGAGAGCGTGTCTTTGAAAGTCTAAGTTTGAACTCCTGAAGATCCACGTCAGAATCATTTGCCTTAAGCGAGTCTTCTCGCAGAGCGAGGCGGGTCGGGTCATCGCACTCGTGTCGTTTGAATCGGCTATCCACATTAATGCAGAACGAATCGTTACAAAATTACCTAGATGCGACAACATCCACAAGAGCATTCAACAATTCAATCCCACTTGTCACTTATGCCAGGTACATCCTGAAACCATTGACCAACTTATATTACATTATTCTGTTTTAGGTTCAGTATGGTACAACATGAACGCTATCAATAGCTTCATAAGACATGACCCAACTATCATCGAGATCTCGACTCTATATGTCATCGCTGCATATTTTTATTTTTAATATTATTTTATTTTATTATTTATTTATTCTATTTTATTTGACATATTTATAATATGTTTATGCAATTTATTAGTTGTAGTTTTGATCCAATTGCAAATACTCAAATATGAGGGGTTTTAATAGTTAAACCAAATAAATGTGGAGAGAAACCAGCAGCCTAAACCATTTGTTTCTCTTTATGACTCATGAAGTCATTTGATACATGACATCTTCATCTTCTTTCTTCATTTTTCATGGATATACCTGGCTCCATCTCATCCATATTCCCATTTCCAACAAACCTATCACCGTTCTATTTAATCACCACTATCAGCACTCCATCTCTTCTTCATCTCATCTCCATCTTCTTTCTCTTCTTCCTTAACTCCTCTTCTTCATCTTCTCCTTATTCCTCTCCATCTTCACCATCCTCCCCCACCTATTTTCTACTGGTACTGCAAATATTGTTGCTGTTGCTGCTGGACCCACGCCCGACGCCGCCGCCTGCACCCAGCGTGCCCGTCGTCGACCACGCCGCTGCCCGCCGCTGGACCCGATGCCGCCGGCCGACCATCCCTCGGCTACCTCCTCCTCCTACTCTTCTTCAATACTTGGTATAAACCTTTCTTTCCTAATTTTTCTTATAAATTTCAGATCTAGGTCAAGGATTTAAGTAAAGTTTATATATAATTTTGGATAGATTTTGATTTGGGAATAGATTGGGAAAGAGAAACCCTAGGTTGCTCAAAATAAGGCAAGTCCTCAACCATTTTCAATTTTTCTCCAAATAACTTTATTATTATAATGAATAAATTTTGTGTCTTATTTAGAAATATTAATTCTGATTTAGAATTTTAAAAGAATTAGATATAAACTTTTGAGTAGGAAAATATGAATCTAGAAATTGGAACACTATTGTGGTACATGAGCACAAGATGTTTAATATATGTCTCCATTTAATAATTGTGATTAACTAATATAAAATTAGATTTGAACACAAAATAGATGTATGGACACAAGGCTCCATATGTATAGAAATAAATTTGTGTAGGGATCATTATGCTTAATATAGTTAGTTGTAATAATCTAATTGCTAGGGAATTATCGTAACTATATATATATATGTGTGTGTGTGTGTGTGTGTGTGTGTAAGTATATGAGTGTGAAACTAATATGATTATTGCTCCTAATTATGTTGTAAGGAAAAATTGTACGTATGCATAAGATCCTAATTTAGAAATAAGAAGTTTTCAAGTATCACATCCTAAGAATGATAACATGACACAAGTTTTACTTTAAATTATGAACATATCATGAATGTGTAACTTAGAAATTACTATAAAAGTTCATAAATTGGCTTTAATATATTTTAATTCAATTTATTTAATTTTGTCCACAAATGAAAATATAGAAAAAAAATTCTAGAAGCTTATTTTTTTCAAGATTAGAAGGAGGTGAACAAGGATTCTATAATATACGGATAACTTAGTAGAGGTTCTTGAACATAACTTAGTCTATTTTAATACATGGATTTTACACACAACCTTCTTTCTATTATTTACCTATTTACTTGCTTAAATATGTTTTGATATTTATTTACAAGACTATGTACATACCATACATTAGATCTATACTTTAAATAAGTATTTCAGGTATGTAATAGATTATATATATAAGTATATATGTGTTCTAGCCAAGGATCGTAGATTTTAAAATATATGAGAGATTAATTTTCTATTGCCGTAGTAGAACGATCGACTTAAATTAAAAGTCTAGAGTTAATCTTGCATATATAAGTTTCGGCTAAGTAATTATTACTAAGTACATAAACTTAATAATTAGAAGCTTGTTTGGATATCATGTATTACTAATATTTGTATGTTTCTTGTGCTTGTGTAGCATATAAAGGAAAAGAAATTACTAAATAAATAAATAGAATGTTTGCTTACTAAGGTATGATTAAAGCTTATCCTTTGTTATTTTATATATATATATATATATATATATATATATATATATATATATATATATATATATATATATATAACTACGTGGCTACTAGTATTGAGAGTTGCTCCACCGAAGGGGTCGGTGAACTCGGAAATGCTACGGAGGGTTGCTCCGGATCTTATATATAAACTGTTAAATTCCTGGAGCCTGAAATACAAAGGATACTCTGCCAAAATTTTCAAGAATTTTGGGAGTTAACTAAATTTTAATATCCGAAGATATTACAAATATTACTAACCCTCAATCTTAGAATATTATATTGACGGACTACGATAACCTAAAAATCTATTTTAATTATGGGACGATTAACAAGAGTCTAGGATTCGTATGCCACGGACACGAGCCACGCAACAGAAATCAAAATGTAGATTCCTGATATCGTCTGCTCTGTATAAGTTGAAAGAAGATAATATTTTCTGAAATTTGTGTCCTAGTAATTATGATTTTTCAAATTGAGTTGGGATTAAAACTTGATACTTGCTTCCTGGAATTATAAATGAGATAGAAAACTGTATTCTGATATTTCTTGAAAAATGTATTATTGTATATTGATAGTGAACATGATATACATAGCAGAAATTAATAAGATAATAGAATATGAATTGTTTGTTGGTTTATGTTAGAAAGTATTGGACTGGTGAGAACAACTTGAATATCACCTACAAAATTCTGCAATATAATAATAACAAATGTTGATCAGTAGTTAAGCTCATTCATAAGGCCTTACGAATTGAGTGTGTGAGGCTTAGCTCACTTAAGCCCATGAGAGGCAGGGCCAGATTTTAACACCATGCCACCAAGTCCCAGTTAATTATTTAATCCCATGAGAGGCAGGGCCTAATTATAACACCGTGTCACCCAGTCTTAGTTAATTGTACCTGAATATAAACATACATATTTTGATTTAAAACATCAAATGGGTGAATTAAGGATTTAATTATTTAAGCCCATGAGAGGCAGGGCCGGATTCTAAGCACCGTGCCATCAAGTTACTGCCTGATCCCTGGTGTACGGGATTGTTGTCGAAAAACTAGTTAAAATAGTTATTTAAAGAGTAGTTCTCCAATTTTTATCATCATTTAGGAAAATTGTTTGTGCTTGTGGTAGTTGCATAGGAATTTGTATTGTTTGCTTTGTTAGACACTATAAGGACACTAGCTTAGGAATTAAGTTAGAGTCGTAGGTATAAATATAAAATTTACTTTTCAATCTTATACACAGAAGTTATTCCATTTCCATTCATTACTGTATCATGTCATATTTTTATTTTCTTACTGTTCTTGACCGAGGACTTACTATCGTTCTGACGATCTAGTATTGTTCATTAGGGGAAGACGAAGCTCCTGGTAAATTGCTACATTTTTATGACGTGGACGAAGTCGAGGAGTAATCTTCAAGTGGTTCTAAGGGATATAACAAATAACATTTCGTAACTGGAACTATGTATATTAATTGTTTTTATGTAAAGACTTGTACAGTTGTACTTAATCATAGTGTATAATTATAGTTTGTAGTAATAAAAGTATTTTAGTACGACTTGCATTCCATCCTAGAATATTACAGGCGACAATGGCTGATACGAGTACGGTTGTATTCGTATGGGACGTAGCCTGAAAATGTAGTTACGTACCCGGCTCACTGTATCCTGGGAAGTGAGACGTGACACTAAATCATCCTCATTTTATCTGATGTGGTCTCTTTGGAAGGCAAGGAACGAGGCCATCTTCCAAAACAAACCAATCTGCACACAACAAATCATCTGACAGATCTAGGCTTCTTCGGAGCAGCTCATCAATCATGATCTTCCTTGGCATCCTCCTCCTCCTAACTACTGGAAAATCAATTTTGAAGGTGCATTTGCTGATGCCAAGATGGCTGGAGCTGCTATCCTTAGGGACGAACATGGTATCTTCAAAGGGGCTATTTTGAATAGTCAGATTGGAGACTCACATTTGGAAGCTGAAGGCTAGAGCCTTAGAATGGCATTAGCTTTTTGTAGGTGGAAATGTATTGACAAAGTTATCATCGAAGACGACTGTAAGGTGTTATTGGATGCTATTGTTAACAAGGACGTCGACATTCTGTGGTGAGCTAGCTTGACACGCAATTGAAGAGAATCGCTCTTTTCTCGGCCAATGGAGTAACATTCAACTACTGCCCGAGGAAGGCTAACTATGTTGTGCACTCCTTGGCTTCTAACACTTGACTTCATATTAACCTCCTTCTTTGCATTTACTGAATGAACTACCGTTATGTATTTTGGATCACATATCGAACATCATATGACCAACATGGTTTCTTTTCCTATCTGAATAAAGATTGTGTGATTGGAAAAAAAAGTAAACAAATATTTACTTACACTTAATAATTGAAATTTGCACACTATTTGTTATATATTCCTTGTATTTGGAAATTTTATGATTTTATTTTTAAATATGAGAGTTACCTACGTTGCTTAATTATTTTTTTGTTTAGCCTAGCTTAAAACTTTTGAAGGATTATGGTATGTGGGCAAAAGTTGGGTAGGTGGTTTTACAATTCCAGTCCAACTCGAATACATATATGTTTGATTTATGTTGTCCATTAGCATATATGGTCAAATAGAGCCAAAAAAATAGACTATACAACTGAGAGTATCATGTTATAAAATTTGAAAGAAGATAAGAGAGTACCAGAATCCTGTGAAAGTATGTACCACCAAGATAAGAGAGTACCAGAATCCTGCAAAAATATGTACAATCAGCATTCCAACGGGTGGTATTTGTATAAAACATGAATAAAAGGAAAGCAAGTAAAAGAACAAATATGACTATGAATATCTAACTATTAACTTCATGAACAACTACGTCTATCGAACTAACAATTGTTGGTTTTACTTTGCTTTCAAAAGCTCAAGTTTCCTCTTCCTTTCTTTAGTCCCACATCGGATAGGCCAAAGCTTTTTTGTGTATATATATTAGTTTCTCTTCTTTGCTCTCTTAAGTTGCTGTGTGGGGAACCCTTTGGGCCACACGCGCGCGCCGCCGCCCGGCTTGGCTCGGTTCGGTTCGGTTCGGCGCGCGTAACGGGTGCGGGTACGCGCCCACATCTGCGGACGCCGAATGCCGATTCGATTTCCTCAGTTACGAATTGGAATTAATTTTTCATTTATTTTTCTGAACGTTGGAATTAATTTCGTCAGTTACGAATTGTTTCTGAACCGGTTTTGTGTCCAGGTTCATTATTTATTTCTCCTGTGTAACGTCTGAATTAATAGAAAAATTAATTCAGACCGTTACATTTGAGTATTATATATTGGACTGATTTCTTTGTAAAATCTATCAAAAATTTCTTCTCTAAACTTTTGCTGCCAACATTCAATTCTGTCAAATCTTCGTCGTCTCCGAGCTCTGGGCATAGCTAAGTCCTGATCGTTCTCTCCGAGTCGTGTGCGGCGATGAGATACCGGTAGTGCGGGGGTTTTACCACTAGGAGCTTCGGGAATGTCTGCACACAGATCCCGAATCAACTCTTAGGGCAGTGCTTCGTGCACGACTTCCCCAGAGGCCGGTAACATCAATTTAATTTTATTTTTTGTATTCTGAAATTTTTCAAAAAGTAAAAGATAATATTTCTAACAATCTAAGAGTTGATTCTTTGTTAGAATTGATAGTTACTGTTGTTTTCCTAACTATTTGTTACAATTGATTATTTCTAATTATCTACTGTTAGAATTGTTACTGTAGCAAATATTGTCTACAAATACAACTTGTTAGTAAGAGTTGTCAGAATTTCTAAGTAGCTACTGTTAGATAGTAACTATAGCAAATACAAGTTGACTTCTAACAAAATTCAAGTTAACAGTAGCAATTTATTTTCTAAGTAGCTACTGTTAGATAGTTACTGTAGCAAATACAAGTTGATTTCTAACAGAATTGTTTTCCTAACTATTTCTTTTTACTGTAGCAATTTGACTTCTAACAATTTTTTTTTATAGCTACTTCTAGCAATTTGTTAATAGTTACTCTAGCAATTTTTCTACAAAATTCAAGTTAACAGTCACTGTAGCAATTTGTTTCAATTCCTCAATTGATTTATTTGCTTACTATACTATCAAATTGTAAATTTGCTTAAAGTGTTTTAAAAATTGTTAGCATATTTGAAAATTTTGTCAATTGCAATTTTGATCACAAAATTTCTTTCAATTGTAACATATAATTTGCTTCATTTTTAATCACTTAGTATTTTGAAAGCAATCTAGGACCAAAAAAAAAATAGTTTAGTAAAAAGAAAATTGCAAATAAAATCTTCAAATCTAAAGTTTCAAAGTAGAGACAAACTCGGGCACAAGCCGAAAGGGTCCTTCTGTCAACCGGGTGTAAATAACCCTAAGTGATACGGTACTTAAGAGTCTTCGGACCACCGCTAGCTGGGAACCGGCCCCTACAGCTAACCTGAGTTGATCAACACTTGAAAAACTAAAGATTTTAAGATTGATTAGCAAAGACCACCTAAACTATTATCTTAGACATTGTTATTAAATAAATTTATATTTTTCAGACTGCAATCATGACTGGTAAGGAGGAATCCTCTACTGCAAAACCTGCTAAGTTTGATGGCTTTTACTTTAAAAGATGGCAGAGTCAAATAAAATTTTGGCTCACGACCTTAGGACTTATTTCTGCCATTGATGGGCCCACACCCATCACAAATAATTCTGATGATACTGAGTCTGACATAGGAGTGTCCACCTCCTCGAAACCAAAAACCCCTAAAGAGATAGACTTCCACTGCTTTCATAGAATTCTAAGCGCATTATCTGAATCCTTGTATGATATTTTTTTTGAATACAAGAGCGCTAAAGAACTCTGGAAAGCCTTGGAAGATGAATACGGCTGTGATGATGCCGGAATAGAAAGGTTTAATTCTTCAACCTTTAATAGGTATTTCATGGTAGATGACAAACCAATGAATGACTAGCTCCATGAATTCCAAGAATACCTTAGACATATTCAAGCTAAAGGGACATCTTTCTCCAATAAACATAAAATAGCATGCCTAATAGACAATCTACCTCCCTCTTGGTCTGATATTTCTAAGGAACTTATCCATACACAAGGAGATCTTACCTACAATCAAGTCCTAAAGAAAATTAGAACCGAAGAACAAATTAGATTGAGGTCTAAGCCTAAGACTGAATCTAAAGCTAAGGTAAACCTTGTAGAAGGCCAAGGAAAACCTAAATCTAATTTTTCTTATAAATCCAAAAAGAATTTCTTCAAGAAGAAGAAAAACTTTCAGCCTAACCACCAAAACCATCATCACCAAAACCAAAAACCTAAAAACTTCAGTCAGACTCAGGATCAGAAGAGATTTTGTTTTATGTGTGGTAAAACAAATCATATGGCCACCATCTTCTACCATAGGAAGAAGGAAGCTGTCCAGACCTCCTACAAAGGAAAGGGCTCAGTTAGACCAGAAGCGAACATGCTTCACAAAGGTTCTTCGAGTTCCTTCAGGTTTGTAAGCTTTCAACCTCTTATTAACCTCTCTTACCATTATGATGATTGGTGGTTGGATTCTGGAGCTAATATTCATATTTCGTTTGATCGCTCCTGTTTTTCAAACTATCAGGAATCAAGTGGAGGAGGTGTGACCCTAGGAGATGGCTCAACGGCACAAATTATTGGAAGAGGAAAAGTTAACATGAAGATGACATCAGAAAAAATCTTAACTCTTCATGATGTTCTTCATGTGTCGTCTGTCAGGAGAAGCCTAGTTAGTGGATCCCTTCTTGTAGCCTCAGGATACAAAATTGTAATGGAGGCTAATAAAGTAGTTTTTTCTAAGCATGACTCTTTTATAGGAAAAGGCTTTGTAAAAGACGGTCTTTTCATTTTAAGCACAATAAATAAAATTTCTGATTGTTCTCTCATTATCTCTAATATAGAATCTTCAAATGTTTGGCATGGCAGACTAGGTCATGTGAACCTAGGTTCCATTAAAAGAATGATGACCTTAGATCTTATTCCCAAGACTCCAATAGATGACAAACACAAATATGAGATTTGTGTTCAAGCTAAACACACTAGATTACCTTTCAAATATGTAGAAAAAAATTCTGACCTTCTAGAACTTATTCATAGTGATGTATGTGACTCAAATAGGATTTTGACCAGAGGCGGTAGAAAATACTTTGTTACGTTTATATATGATTATTCAAAGTATTGTTACATCTACCTTCTCAAAACCAAAGATGAAGTTCTAGATAGATTTAAGGTCTACAAATCTGAAGCTGAGAATCAATTAGAAAGGAATATTAAGATCCTTAGATCTGATCGTGGTGGAGAATATACCTCAAACGAAATGATTAACTTCTGTGAAAAACATGGAATAATTCATGAGGTAACTGCTCCTTATTCACCTCAGTCTAATGGAGTTGCTGAACGCAAGAACCGCACTCTGTTAGATATGGTGAATGCCATGCTTCTCAGCTCTGGTGCTCCTGATAACTTATGGGGAGAAGCCCTTTTAACTGCCTGTTACATTCTTAATAGGATTCCTAGTAAGACAAAAGATAAGACTCCCTATGAGCTGTGGAAAGGTAGAGCACCTAGGATTAATTACCTTAGAGTTTGGGGATGCCTTGCTAAAGTCGGAATTCCCGAACCTAAAAAGAGGAAGATTGGTCCCAAGACTGTAGACGCTGTTTTCATAGGACATGCCTTAGACAGCTATGCCAATAGATTTCTAGTGACTCACTCAGAAGTAAATAAAATCTCTAACAATACCATTATAGAAGCAAGAGATGTAGTTTACTTTAAAAACATATTTCCTTTTAAGGATAGAAGTTCAATCTCTTCCTCCATACCCTCTACTAGTTTTCATGTCCAAATACCTAGCTCACAATCTGAACAAGACTTAGAACCAAGACGGAGTAAAAGGAATAGGATTGAGAAAAATTTAGGAGAAGGATTCTTCACCTTTTTGATAGAGGGTGATCCCTCAACTTATGAAGAAGCAATATCGTCTCCTGATGCTCCCTTCTGGAAAAAAGTCATTAACAGTGAATACAACTCCATCATGGAGAATAACACTTAGTTTCTAACAGATCTACCTTTAGAGAATAAACCAATAGGTTGTAAGTAGATTTTCAAGAAGAAACTCAGAGCCGATGGTACTATAGAGAAATACAAAGCTAGATTAGTTGCTAAGGGTTTTACCCAGAAGAAAGGGTTAGATTATTTTGATACCTACTCTCCTGTAGCTAGGATCACATCCATTAGAACTCTCTTGACCTTAGCATCCATTCATGATATACTAATCCATCAAATGTATGTAAAGACAGCATTTTTGAATGGAGATCTAGAGAAAGAACTTTATATGGACCAACCTGAAGGTTTCATTGCTAAAGGTCAAGAAAAGAAAGTCCGCAGACTATTAAAATCCCTCTATGGCTTGAAACAAGCTCCCAACCAATGGCACAATAAATTTGACAAAGTAATTTGTGAATATGGTTTCTTGTCAAATGAGTATGACAAATATATATACTCTAAAGGTACATGTAAAAGTTATGTCATTTTATGCTTGTATGTAGATGACATCCTTATCCTAGGTTCATCACTGGAATTGACAAATATTACAAAGAACTATTTATCTAGACAGTTTGATATGAAAGACCTAGGAGAAGCCAACTTAATTTTAGGAATGCAAGTGTCCAAAGGCAAAGAGGGTTATACTCTATCTTTAGCACATTCAATTGGAAAAATGCTAAAAAGATTTGAGTTATTTGATAAAAAATCTGTCCTTACTCCTTATGACAGCAGTATTATACTGAAAAGGAATAAAGGATCACCTTTGGAACAACATAAATATTCACAGATGATATGCTCCCTTATGTATATAACAAACAGGACAAGACCTGATATTGTATTTGCCATTGGGAGACTAAGTAGATATACCAGTAACCCAAATCAGTCACATTGGACTACCTTGGATAGGGTATTTAGATATCTCAAGGGCACCCTATATTACAAACTTTATTTTACTAGGCACCCTGATATCATAGAAGGTTATTCAGATGCAAACTGGGTAACCGACTCACATGATATAAAATCTACTACTAGATATATATTTACGCTAGGAGGAGCTGCGATCTCCTGGAGCTCTTGTAAGCAAACTATCATAGCTAGGAGTACAATGGACTCTGAAATGATAGCTTTAGATACAACTTGCACAGAAGCTGAATGGCTTAAAAATCTTATTATGCATATACCTGTTTCTCTTAGTCCTGTTCCTGCAATTTCTATAAATTGTGATAATAAATCTGTTATTGAACTACTAAAGCATGATTCTGTGAATGCTAAGATGAACAGGCACCTGCAGCTGCGCTTCAAGTCAATAAAAAGCCTACTAGGCAAATATGTGGTTCTTGACTATATAAAGTCAGAAAAGAACCTTGCAGATCACTTAACGAAGGGTCTGTCTAGGACTTTGATCCTAGAATCATCGAGGGGGATGGGGTCAAGCCCATAAGTTAGTCACCAGCAGTGGCAACCCAACCGAGTTTGACTGGAAATCCCAAGAAGCCGGTTCAATGGGTAGAAACAAGCTGAACTTAGGTGACTTTATGGAACACTGACTCGAGATTAAAGTCTCATTAAAATAAAGCCCAAGCGGCTGTACATGTGTACAATGACTCCCCATCCCTATGGTGACAATGTTCCTGTGTGATATGGTTAGGATGAGGTTAAACTCTTAATAGGTCCAAGCTATAATGCTGGGTTGATTCATATCACCAACCATTAAGGACTTACCTATATGAGAGGTCGTGAAGGCCACGACTATGGGACAGGACGATCCCAGACAACTCTCATGAATGTGGAAAGTGCGCATGGCCATTTAAAAGCGCCACCCGATAGATCAAGGACCTCTAGCGTACTATGTGTTCTATTTTTCTAAATCTGGTTCAAAAAGTCTGATTCAAGGCATAGTCCATCAAGCACTTCTTCAGATTAAGGCAATAGTCACTACGTGAGATTCAAGGCTGTAGTCCATCTCATCTATGCATAGTATTTTACTGCCCAGATGCTCTCTCTCTCTCTCTCTCTCTCTCTCTCTCCCTCTCTCTCTATTTTTACTTCACTCTTATCTCTGTTTCGGAACTTGACCTTTTGGGGGGGGGATTGTTGGTTTTACTTTGCTTTCAAAAGCTCAAGTTTCCTTTTTCTTTCTTTAGTCCCACATCGGATGGGCCAAAGCTTTTTTGTGTACATATATTAGTTTCTCTTCTTTGCTCTCTTAAGTTGTTGGGTGGGGAACCCCTTGGGCCACACGCGCGCGCCGCCACCGCCGTTCGGCTACGCTCGGCTCGGTTTGGTTCGGTTCGGCGCGCGTAACGGATGCGGGTACGCGCCCACATCTGCGGGCGCCGAATGCCGATTCGATTTCCTCTTCGGGTTCGGGCTGGGACCCTAAAATTCTTTTTGCTCCTCTTCATTCTTTTATTTATTTTTCTGAACGTTGGAATTAATTTCGTCAGTTACGAATTATTTCTGAACCGGTTTTGTGTCCAGGTTCATTATTTATTTCTCCTGTGTAACGTCTGAATTAATAGATAAATTAATTCAGACCGTTACATTTGAGTATTATATATTGGACTGATTTCTTTGTAAAATCTATCAAAATTTTCTTCTCTAAACTTTTGCTGCCAACATTCGATTCTGTCAAATCTTCGTCGTCTCCGAGCTCTGGGCATAGCTAAGTCCTGGTCGTTCTCTCCGAGTCGTGTGCGGCGACGAGATACCGGTAGTGCGGAGGTTTTACCACTAGGAGCTTCGGGAATGTCTGCACACAGATCCCGAATCAACTCTTAGGGCACTGCTTCGTGCACGACTTCCCCAGAGGCCGGTAACATCAATTTAATTTAATTTTTTGTATTCTGAAAATTTTCAATAAGTAAAAGACAATATTTCTAACAACAATTCTCAAGTTCCTAAGTGCACCCATGGCAAAGAAATCAAACCATCGCCTTAGTGTGGTCTTGCGGATTAAAATACAACAAATAATCATTGTCCCTAGTTTAGTTATAACAAAATCCTCGTCTTTAGTGTAGGCTCGCAGGTTAAGATTTTTTTTTTGAAGTAACAGTTCAATTATAACATACTCGTTATTCCCACCCCATGTCCATGATACAGTACGACTGATCAATCATTAAAGCTGGACGACATGAATCCAAAAAACAATGTTGTTTTATAACTCTAACACGAGGAACTACGACGATCAACTACGGTAATTATTCAACTATCATGCATAACTAAAATAAAGAACCAACAAATAGTCATCTGGAAAATAAACTTTAAATTGATAAGAATCGTAGCTAATCAATTGTCATGCACAAGGAAAAAAAAAACAAGATATACTTGCCTAGACACCCAATTTTCCATGTGAAAACTATGATATTAACCCCTATAAGTGAAAAGAAATTTTGTTGTTAATAATCTAAGTTTATTTTTATAAACTCCAACTTTTTTGTTTACTGCATGTGATATGTACCCTTATTTATTTCTTTAAGTTATTTCTTTGTTTATTACATTATTAATCTGGCTGTCATTTGTTTTTCTCCTTATTGTTTAATAAAAAAAACAAAGAAAATAACATATATACACATAACTTCTCTTTTCTTTTCTTTTTGATTTGGGAGCACATAACTAGTTGACTATTCTCCTTAACATGTACAAATCTATCCGTGACCGATTACTCACTTCGGAGAGGATGGTTCGCTTGGGGATCCGAGATCAACTACTCCCATGCGTCTTTTGCAAGAAAGAGTTAGAAAATTTCACTCATCTTTTCTTCCAATGTAATACTTTATGGTTTCTTTGGTCCTCCCAATGTGAAGTACTGAATCTTGGCCTCACAAATACTCGAAGCTTTTCTGAGCAATTAGAGGTTATATCTGCTAGTCGGAATAGAGGAGGGTCATGGTTTCGATCTGCACGTATCAGATTATCTGTTAGTGTCTGGCATATATTACGAGTCCGGAACATGTGCATATTTGAAGGACAGAGCATATCTCCAATGGGTCTTCTGCATAACATAGAATCAGATATATCCTATATGATATGATCATTGTTTTGTAAGAGATTATTGAGTTGGAATAAATATTAATTACCTTTTTAAATATATATATATATATATATATATATATATATATATATATATATATAATGTGGGATAGGTTGGCTCGAGGCTCGGTCAACAGTTTGGTCCGGCCCACCTCCCCCAACGGGTCGGACTGGATTATGCTTCCTCTAACTCGGGTCCGAGTCGGTCGTCCTTATGGATCAGACTGAGTTTTCCTTCCAGGTTCGGTAAGAGCCCGACCCAAGTTTACATCATTAGCTAACCACAAGTCCCACGTCATTTTAATATTATAAATTTCTATACATCTAGTATATATAATAAAAGTTGTTTATTTTTATATTTTCTAAATAATTGGGCCATCCCGAATCTTGAACCCAGCATGGGTAATCCCGGCCCGTATTTTTTTCAGATTGGAGACTGAGGTGGATTTGGGTTTCTTCTCCTAGTCCGGACCGGCCCACTCAACACCTTGAGCTAGTGTGCAGCATACTTGGCCCTGCTTGTCATTGATGAGAGAGAACCCGATTAGAATCAACGAAAACTTTAGTTTGCTCGCTTCGGAAAATCAATTTCTCAAAATGTAGGCATTTGCGGTTAATTATAGAGCCAATAAATTGTATGTCTAGCTATAAATATGGTTATTAGGAACTACATTTGCGGTTAATCAATTTCTCAAAATATTTTCAGGAAGAAAAAGAAAAAAAAAATCAGAATTTACAGGAATGATGCAAGAATAGAACTTGGGCAACTTCATCATTCTTCTGATTTGGTTCAGAGGTCTTCATATATCCAGCCCTGACAACTCTATGGACAATGTCAAGGACCTATGACAGCCCACTTGCTTCTGGCAAAGTAGGTCATGTTACTTTCAAAGTGACAATAGCATTGGCCAGTAAAACAAATCATTATTTTCAATAATTCTCAGTTCCCCTACATATTTATTACTAACGTCAAATTCACCTAAAGAACAAAATTGGAAGATATCAACACGGATCGTAGATTATGTGTGTTTAGTTTACAGAGTTAGACAAAATAATATAATTAATATTATGGCTAATTAGTGTTTAGATTTTGAATTTTAATTCAACTGAGAGAGTTTAAGTCCTAACATATCAAATTAAAAACTTTAGACTCTGAATATTTATTTTGTGTTTCTTTTTTTTTTTCATTTTAACCTTCATCTCCATGTCTGATATTAAACTTCCATATACATGCAAGGAGGGAATAATAGAAAAAGATTAAACAAAAAATAAAATTTGATGATCTAAATTTTTTAATTGTACATGAAAAGACTTAAAACTCTAAACTCGTCTAAAATTCAGGGTCTAAACTCTAATTAGTCCTTAATATTGTGTTATAAATTTAATTCGAATGTTTGGGTTGATTTTATTTTGGATATAATATAATAGCAATTACAAGCTTGATTATACTATATCACTTTTTAAAATTAATTATATCATAAAATTTATATTATTGTAATTACATTACAACAAAAATCTTAAATTAAATTAAAACTTACTTCTAATTTTTATTTTTATATTTTAAAATTTGTATTCTTTGTTTACTTTCTAATTGTATTTTTAAATTTTTTAAATTTTCTTTTCTTTTTTTTACTTTTTCTTTCCCTATTTTTACTTTTTTTTTCTTTTTCTTTTGGTATTTTTGTACGTTTCTTTTCTTTTTTACGTTTTGAATTTGTAAAAAATTATGATAAAATAATTTATTTAGTTATTTATTTACTAAAGATATTTGGAATTTTTTATTTTATTTTTAAAAATTTTAAAAAACATATTACATTACAAACTCAATTACATTACATGGTAGACCAGAATTTGAATATAATTAATATTACATTACATTTTTTAATTACATGTTCAACTAACAATGGTAATATAATTGTGACTCAATTTCATTTCAAATTCAGTTTTATTACATTTTTTATTAAGATGTCCGACGATACGTACGGAACTTTGTGCACGCTGCGTTGTATGTCATTTGGGTCCACTATTTTGCACCTTCCGCGGTTTGATCCCGAGACCGTAATCTAGCTAGAGAGGTTATATCTTTTCTCACTGACCATAAGAGTCAGTTGAGTTCAGTCCAAATTCAATTCTATGACAATTATATTACAATTAACCAAACGCAACCTAAATATAATTACAGAAACGCAATTGTCTTGGTTAAATGTTATTTTTGCTACTTAGACTTTCATATTATGTTTTTTTGTTGGAAGGGTGGCTGTAAGATAATTTATACAAGGTTGAGGATTAATTGTTAGATCATTTAAAACATTGAGGGGAGACGTTGTCATATGTACAAATGACATTTAATCTGTACAAATGACATTTGATCTATAGATTCATCGCCCATGATGGTAAAAAAGAAACAAAGAAAAAAAAATTAGTTTCAATCTGGTCTAGTACCGAACTCGAGTGACCCTTGTAGTTATCAAGGAGAGGTATAAGATTCCGATTGGTTGGCCAAAAATCAATGAATCGAACCACGGGGGCGTATTATTCTTTCTACTTATTAATGATGGGAGTTGGGGGCAATGGTGGGCCCACAAGACGTGCAATGCAGTATGCACAAAATGTCTCGTGTGAAATGTCTGATCACATAAAAAAAATGGTCTAGTTATCTCTCAAAAGATCTATTTTTTTGCTATTCCCGGAAAAATTTAGGTTGGAAATCTATTACCATGTTTGTTTAGGCTATAATTTTTTTTTTCGAAAATTACGAATATCCGGATAAATAATTTCTGGTAATTATTTTTTGTCGTTTTTAATCGTTTTATGTCATATTTTATCTTTTACGTCATTTTTTTGTCGATTTTTGGTCGTTTTTAGGTTTTTATATTATTTTTTATCGTTTGTAGCCTTTTTTAAATGTTTTGATCGTCTTTGTCAATTTTTGGCCTTCTATCGTATTTAGTTGTTTTTATCGGTTTTAGTCATTTTTATCGATTTTTTGTCGTTTTTAGCCTTTTTTTATCGTTTTGGTCTTCTAATCGGTTTTTGTCATTATTGGTCATTTTTTAATCGATTTTAGTCGTTTTTTTGTCATCTTTTTTTATTTTTGATCATTTTGGTCATTTTTAGCCGTTTTTGATCGTTTTTAATCTTTTTTGACCTTTTTGTCGTTTTTGATTTTTTTTTGTCATTTTTAGTCTTTTTTTTATCGTTTTAGGTTATTTCTAGTTGTTTTTAGTTATTTTTAGTCTTTTGTCGTTTTTGATCATTTTTTTCGTTTTTGATAGTTTTTTTTTTTTATTTATTTATTTTGTGCTCGTTTTCGTTTTTTCGTTTTTGGTTGTTTGTTGTCATTTTTTTGTCTCTTTTTTGTCATTTTTTTCGTTTTTTTTAAAATCATTTTGTCTTTTTTTTCTTTTTTCTTTTTTGTTGTTTTTCGTTTTTCATTTTTTGTTGCTTTTTTTTCTTGTTTATTTCTAATTTTTTTTTTTTGCTTTTTTCAGTTTTTTTTTCCGGAAATATTTGTATAGTCACCAAATATGGAAATATAGTTTTTCAGAAAAATTAATTACTTGAAATTTGATTATCGAAAATATAGAATTTCTGGCTATATAGTATTCTGCGTACCAAACGTCCCTTAAAGATATTGTCCATAACAATCATAGTCAGATTCGACCCAGAGCATGGACTAGCTGGACGATCACACCGGTCCCCTAATTATGTGAGGTCTCTTTTCCTAAAGTAATCTATGACTATTTTCAGGGTCGGCCCGAAGGATTGAGTTGTTCAAACCAAAGTTTATTTTTTGTTGTCACTTGATCCTTATTGTATGTTGGTCCTGAGAGGTCACCTGCAACTCCACCGCTTACAGGTTACGTTGGATATGAGGGATTGTCCAAAGCAGAGAACATTTGTCAAAGTCCAAAATTTTGTTGGAAGTATCATTTGTCGTAACTATTATCAACCCCAAATTAATCTTTTATTTTTAACAAAAATGTCGAAAATGCATAAAACTATCTTTTTTTTAAATGATAAGAGTCACATATCTAAAATTATTTAATTAGTGATCCATTTAAGAACTATTTTAATAAATAAATAAAGGTGGATAACAATGGCAGAAATAATATATATATATATATATATATATATATAGAGCGGATCGGGAGTCCAGTCCGCGGAGCCCCACGGGAACTCCATCGCTTCCAACCATTGGATCGAGTTGACCCTACGCAGACCCACGCTCGAGCCCCCCCCTATATATATATATATATATATATATATATATATATATATATGGTGGATCCCCACGGGAGCCCAATCGCTCCCAACCGTTGGATCGCGGGGGGCCCACGCGTGAACCTCACGCGGGTCTCCCGATCCGATTGTTGCAGGGGGGCGGGGCTTCGACGGGGCTCCTGGAGCGGGTCATTTGATCCGCTATATATATATATATACATATATATATATATATATATATATATATATATATATATATATATATATATATATATATATATATATATATATATTGCCAAGGACCTATAGCTTAAGTGGTTAGAGTGAGGCATAACCCTCAAAAAGATTGCAGGTTCGAGCAACGGAGGAAGCACATTTAATTTGTTAGAATTTTGTATGTCTTTTCTTTTTAACAATTTCAGAATACAAAATAAAATAAAATAAAACAATGTTACCGGCCTCTGGGGAAGTCGTGCACGAAGCACTGCCCTAAGAGTTTATTCGGGATCTGTGTGCAGACGTTCCCGACTTGGAGAGAACGACCAGGACTTAGCTCTCCCCAGAGCTCGGAGACAGAGAAATTTGAACAGAATATTGACAGAGGTTTGGAGTATGAATTTTCTGATGGATTCTCAAAGAAATCAGCACAAATATATAATACAAAATTGTAACGGTCTGAATTAATTCTCATATTAATTCAGACGTTACACAAAGTAAAAGAGTGAATCTGGACACAAAACCTGTTCAGAATCATTTGTAACGGTCTGAATATTTGTAACGTTTGAAAATTAATTCCAACGTTCAGAAAATAAATGAAAGGAGCAAAAAGAAGTTTAGGGTCCCAGCCCGAACCCGAAGAGGAAATCGGATCGGCATTCGGCGCCCGCAGATGTGGGCGCGTACCCGCACCCGTTACGCGCGCCAAACCGAGCCGAGCCGGGCCGGGCGGCGGCGGCGGCGCGCGGGTGTGGCCCAAGGGGTTCCCCACACAACAACTTAATAGAGCAAAGAGGAGAAAGTAATATATGTACATAGGAAGGTTTTGGTGCATCCGATGTGGGACTAAAGAAAGGGAGAGAAATTGAACTTTTGCAAGAAACAACCAAAAGCAAAATCAACAATCCCCCCCCAAAAGGTCAAGTTCCGAAACAGAGATAAGAGTGAAGTACATAAAGAGAGAGAGCATCTGGGCAGTAAAATACTATGCATAGATGAGATGGACTACAGCCTTGAATCTCACGTAGTGACTATTGCCTTAATCTGAAGAAGTGCTTGATGGACTATGCCTTGAATCAGACTTCTTGAACCAGATTTAGAAAAATAGCACACATAGTACGCTAGAGGTCCTTGATCTATCGGGTGGCGCTTTTAAATGGCCATGCGCACTTTCTACATTCATGAGAGTTGTCTGGGATCGCCCTGTCCCATAGTCGCGGCCTTCACGACCTCTCATATAGGTAAGTCCTTAATGGTTGGTGATATGAATCAACCTAGCATTACAGCTTGGACCTATTAAGAGTTTAAACTCATCCTAAACATATCACACAGGAACACTGTCACCATAGGGATGGGGAGTTATTGTACACATGTACAGCCGCTTGGGCTTTATTTTAATGAGACTTTTAATCTCGAGTCAGTGTTCCATAAAGTCACCTAAGTTCAGCTTGTTTCTACCCATTGAACCGGCTTCTTGGGATCTCCAGTCAGACTCGGTTGGGTTGCCACTGCTGGTGACTAATTTATGGGCTTAACCCCATCCCCCTCGATGATTCTAGGATCAAAGTCCTAGACAGACCCTTCGTCAAGTGATCTGCAAGGTTCTTTTCTGACTTTATATAGTCAAGAACCACATATTTGCCTAGTAGGCTTTTTATTGACTTGAAGCGCAGCTGCAGGTGCCTGTTCATCTTAGCATTCAAAGAATCATGCTTTAGTAGATCAATAACAGATTTATTATCACAATTTATAAAAATTGCAGGAACAGGACTAAGAGAAACAGGTGTATGCATAATAAGATTTTTAAGCCATTCAGCTTCTGTGCAAGTTGTATCTAAAGCTATCATTTCAGAGTCTATTATACTCCTAGCTATGATAGTTTGCTTACAAGAGCTCCAGGAGATCGCAGCTCCTCCTAGAGTAAATACATATCCAGTAGAAGATTTTATATCATGTGAGTCGGTTACCCAGTTTGTATCTGAATAACCTTCTATGATATCAGGGTGCCTAGTAAAATGAAGTTTGTAGTCTAGGGTGCCCTTGAGATATCTAAATACCCTATCCAAGGCAGTCCAATGTGACTGATTTGGGTTACTGGTATATCTGCTTAGTCTCTCAATAGCAA
Source organism: Iris macrosiphon (assembly GCA_036927795.1). Classification (NCBI taxonomy): domain Eukaryota; kingdom Viridiplantae; phylum Streptophyta; class Magnoliopsida; order Asparagales; family Iridaceae; genus Iris; species Iris macrosiphon. The sequence goes on along the minus strand of JAYESA010000007.1, from coordinate 21,511,511 downwards.
ATGCAATATCAGGTCTTGGGAATAAGATCTAAGGTCATCATTCTTTTAATAGAATCTAGGTTCACATGACCTAGTCTGCCATGCCAAACATTTGAAGATTCTATATTAGAGACAATGAGAGAACAATCAGAATTTTTATTCATTGTACTTAAAATGAAAAGACCGTCTTTTACAAAGCCTTTTCCTATAAAAGAGTCATGCTTAGAAAAAACTACTTTATTAGCCTCCATTACAATTTTGTATCCTGAGGCTACAAGAAGGGATCCACTAACTAGGTTTCTCCTGACAGACGGCACATGAAGAACATCATGAAGAGTTAAGATTTTTCCTGATGTCATCTTCAAGTCAACTTTTTCTCTTCCAATTATTTGTGCCGTTGAGCCATCTCCTAGGGTCACACCTCATCCACTTGATTCCTGAAGGAACTCGAAGAACCTTTGTGAAGCATGTTCGCTTCTGGTCTAACTGAGTCCTTTCCTTTGTAGGAGGTCTGGACAGCTTCCTTCTTCCTATGGTAGCAGTTGGTGGCCATATGGTTTATTTTACCACACACAAAACAAAACCTCTTCTGTTCCTGAGTCTGACTGAAGTTCCTAGGTATTTGGTTTTGTTGATGATGGTTGTGGTGGTTAGGCTGAAAGTTTTTCTTCTTCTTGAAGAAATTCTTTTTGGGTTTATAAGGAAAATTAGACTTGGGTTTTCCTTGGCCTTCTACAAGGTTTACCTTAGCTTTAGATTCAGTCTTAGGCTTAGACCTCAATCTAATTTGTTCTTCGGTTCTAATTTTCTTTAGGACTTGATTGTAAGTAAGGTCTCCTTGTGTATGGATAAGATCCTTAGCCATATCAGACCAAGAGGGAGGTAGCTTGTCTATTAGGCATGCTATTTTATGTTCATTGGAGAAAGATGTCCCTTTGGCTTGAATATGTCTAAGGTATTCTTGGAATTCATGGAGCTGGTCATTCATTGGTTTGTCATCTACCATGAAATACCTATTAAAGGTTGAAGAATTAAACCTTTCTATTCTGGCATCATCACAGCCGTATTCATCTTCCAAGGCTTTCCAGAGTTCTTTAGCGCTCTTGTATTCAAAAAATATATCATACAAGGATTCAGATAATGCGCTTAGAATTCTATGAAAACAATGGAAGTCTATCTCTTTTGGGGTTTTAGGTTTCGATGAGGTGGACACTGCTACGTCAGACTCAGTATCATCAGAATCGTTTGTGATGGGTGTGGACCCATCAATGGCAGAAATAAGTCCTAATGTTGTGAGCCAAAATTTCATTTGGCTCTGCCATCTCTTGAAATATGAACCATCAAACTTAGCAGGTTTTGCAGTAGAGGATTCCTCCTTACCAGTCATGATTGCAGTCTGAAAAATATAAAATTATTTAATAACAATGTCCAAGATAATAGTTTAGGTGGTCTTTGCTAATCAATCTTAAAATCTTTAGTTTTTCAAGTTTTGATCAACTCAGGTTAGCTGTAGGGGCCGGTTCCCAGCTAGCGGTGGTCCGAAGACTCTTAAATACCGTGTCGCTTAGGGTTATTTACACCCGGTTGACAGAAGGACCCTTTCGGCTTGTGCCCGAGTTTGTCTCTACTTTGAAACTTTAGATTAAAGATTTTATTTGCAATTTTCTTTTACTAAACTATTTTCTTTTTGGTCCTAGATTGGTTTCAAAAAACTAAGTGATTAAAAAATTAAGCAAATTGTATTAACAGTAATTAAGCAAAAGAATTTGCTCCAGCATCCAGCAACTAACAAGTAGTGCTAATCAACAGAACAAATGGGCAATGGTAGGTACCAAATGAGTAGTGCTACTTAGATTGCAAGTTTTACAAGTAACAAATTTGCTACAGTAATAAAAACAATTGTTTGGCTACAGCATAAATTGTTAACTACAAAACTTGTTAATAAGTATTGATAATCCACAACAAGTAGCAAGTAGCAATTTGACAACCGGTTTTATTTTACTTTAGTGAAAACAGAAACAGTATTAACTTGAATTGTTATAGAACAAATTTCTAGAAATCAATTCTAACAAATTAATAGAAATCAATTGTAACAAATAGTAAATGTGTTCTTTGTAAAAACAATAGTATTAACAGTGAGTATTAAAACACAGTGAGTATCAAAATACTAAGTACTGTGTTCTTGGTAAAACAATAGTAAGCAAATTGATTCAATTCTTAAGAATAGCAAATTATTTTAAATTCTAGTACAGTTACTATTTAAGTTAACTATCAACTATCAGTACATTAACTAATAGCAAAATTGCTACAGTATGTTTCAATTAACTATCAGTATGTTTCAAAATAGCTATTTAAATTATAACAAATTTGCAAAGGTATGTTTCAACGCAAATTTCAAATTTCAAGTTTCTAATATAAGCGACCTCGACCACTAATATTAGTTAGTACCCAAATTTCAAATTTCTACAGAATGTTTCAATGCATATGTTATACAGTAACTTACATCAACTATCAATTATGCTATGATATACAGTAGCTATTAATTTGAAGCAAATAGTGAGAAGCAATAGTGAATTTAATTCTAACAAAGTAACTATTAGAACAATACTGTGATCAACAAATTTTCTCACATTGTATAAGTTTTGTAAACAGTAACTACAAATTTTCTCACAGTGTACAAATTTTGTCCCGAATTTAACAATTGAAATAATAACTACAAATTTGACAGAAGAAACAGCTAAGTTCTCACAGTTGGAGTAATTTGATAGAAGTAAAATAATTTTATTTTTTCCTTTGTAGAAGAAAACAACAGTCAGAAGACTAAAAATAATAATAAATTCTAACAGGAATAAACTCTTAGATTGTTAGAATTTTGTATGTCTTTTCTTTTTAACAATTTCAGAATACAAAATAAAATAAAATAAAACAATGTTACCGGCCTCTGGGGAAGTCGTGCACGAAGCACTGCCCTAAGAGTTTATTCGGGATCTGTGTGCAGACGTTCCCGACTTGGAGAGAACGACCAGGACTTAGCTCTCCCCAGAGCTCGGAGACAAAGAAATTTGAACAGAATATTGACAGAGGTTTGGAGTATGAATTTTCTGATGGATTTTCAAAGAAATCAGCACAAATATATAATACAAAATTGTAACGGTCTGAATTAATTCAGACGTTACACAAAGTAAAAGAGTGAATCTGGACACAAAACCTGTTCAGAATCATTTGTAACGGTCTGAATATTTGTAACGTTTGAAAATTAATTCCAACGTTCAGAAAATAAATGAAAGGAGTTTAGGGTCCCAGCCCGAACCCGAAGAGAAAATCGGATCGGCATTCGGCGCCCGCAGATGTGGGCGCGTACCCGCACCCGTTACGCGCGCCGAACCGAACCGAGCCGGGCCGGGCGGCGGCGGCGGCGCGCGCGTGTGGCCCAAGGGGTTCCCCACACAACAACTTAATAGAGCAAAGAGGAGAAAGTAATATATGTACATAGGAAGATTTTGGTGCATCCGATGTGGGACTAAAGAAAGGGAGAGAAATTGAACTTTTGCAAGAAACAACCAAAAGCAAAACCAACATAATTTTCTACGGAGGAATTAATGTGAGTAGTGGTGCGGTTCACGTGTGGTGCAGGTGCAGGTGCGGACCTTTGGGCCGGATGTGTAGAACTTTCGGGCTGAGTTTGTAGGCCCAAAAAAAAAATGTGGCTAGGAAAAATGAAAGAGGAAGAAAATGACAATTGTAAAGAATTTTTTTTACCAAATTCGAATTTTTTAAAGTAGGTTATCAAAACTATCTTTAATTTTAAAAAAACGTATAAACTTTATTTTTTTTAAAAAAATTTGAGAATATATTTGATAATCCATCTTACTTTTTTTTTTGGATATTATAAAAGTCTCATTGACCATTGTAATTCTCAAGAGGAATACATAACAATGTACATATTCTAACAATTCCAGTGGAATCAAATCATTAATGTACATATTCTAACAATGTCGTTGAAATCAAATCATCAATGTACATATTCTAACTACTCATCTCCTATTAAATTGAGGTTGTTAATATACTTAATAATGAACATGGGTTGGTCAAGGAAATGACCAACAAGAACATGGCAAGCTTATAAATTCAAATAGCAAGCCCCTTAACTCCGTTTTACCAAATCTAATAGAAGATCAGCGGGCATCCATCCACACTCTCGGCCACTCTAAAAAATAGATAAGGTGTACAATCATAAGTTAAATATTTAGGGTTTGTGTCTCATTATCCTTATTTAAATCTAATTTGTATTAATACGAAAGAATGGTACAGTAATACCAAATGTTAAAATCAGTTTGATTGATGACAGTTATTGTATTATCCAAAGGAACGTGAGGTCAAAGCCATGCTAAGAACATGTTTTTACAATTGTTACTTAAAGTTGTCGTATACAACTCATGCACATGCCCAAACACGTCCTAAACTAGTCCGAAGTCCGGTGTGTCTTAAGGTCCGTCCTATAATCCACGTTCGACCTACAACTCATGCATGTCCCGGTCCAGACACATCTCAATCCAGTACGAAGCCCATGACCTTGGGGCCACATGCCATGTTGGGTTGAGTTTTTCCACCAATAGTGTTAGATTCCAGAGCAGAGACTGCAAAGTCAGCTACGTATATCAGAGTATTCCAATATCCCGAGATATGGTCACGACTGTGAATAGACATGGGAGGTTAATGCTACAAGCCATCAGTCAACCTAGGTCAAACAATTCTAGTGTCTCAATCACAAACAAAAAATTATAATCTGCAAGAAAATAAGATTATCGGAAGCAAAATAGTAAACCGTCCCAAACCATATATACATAGCTGATCATGAAGCTAGTAATAAAAAATGAAGAACTAACAAGATTAAAAGTCATACATGATCAACTCTAGCAATAGTCTAGAATATGCTAATCATGTCATGCCTAGTAGGCGATGTAACAAGTCCAAAATACGAGCAAACAGGTGCTCGGAGCTAATAGCCACAAAAGAATATGTACAGTAAGCGGGAGAACAAGATAAAACACACTAAATCGGTCTGGTACTCCGTGTGGTCACCATCCTCAGAAATGCACGGAAGATCCTTTGGCTCTGCTACACAGCAGTGACAAGTAGGAAGGGATGAGGCTCGTGATGCTACTCTCTGTGGTGGACTCATCTGGGGTCGCTTTGCAGGCCCTCCGTGTGGTGCTCGAGCTGGTACTAATGCATACGGTCTCTTCTGGTTGGACTCCCTCCTGTGGATGCGCTCTATACGTCGAGTTGCGGCAAGGACGTACGTATAAGAAGTAGGTGCAACGGAGCCAATCTGTCTCTGTAGTTCAAAGCTCAGTCCGTCAAAGAATTTTTTTGCCTTCTCTTCTTCTGTCGGGATCAGTGTATGGTCGAACAGTTGAATCAAGCATGATGCAAGTCAAAAAATTTATTCGAGTCTGATATAGAGGTCAAGAACGTATCAACATGTGGATGCGATCCTATAAATTTATTCTTATCCTAATCGCAGGCTTACTCGGTCCCTTAGTTGAAACCGAAGAAATATATTCGTAGATCTGCATGGGCTACCACAAAAATCATGTCATGTCCCAGTCCCAAAATACCAAGGGACTAGCCACGTGGCAATGGTGAGCAGCACAACTCCAATGGGCAAACCCAATTTAATGGACCCGTTAGAGTGCACTTAAGCTGTAATACATATAAAATGGTCTGCAAATATCTGTCACAGTCTATATATCTAATCTCATCCATAATACGCATCAAAATCAGAAAGAGATAGTCCAGTTACAATAATATAAAATAATATGTCCAATTAAAGCAATATAAATAAGGTCATGGGGAATAACCCGTCATCAAAATAGAAAGAAAATAACTCCAAGTACAATATCCAGAACTCACTACAAGATCAAGTATCTGAGAACACTAAGCATAATAAATGAATAGTGAGAATACTGTGTGCTCAAGAGAAGTCCTCCGGAACAACCTCGTCCTCTGCAACCCGTACGTCTCCAATAGTAGCACATGTCCCGTAAACCTTGGGATAGCTCTCCTCGTCTACACCTGGGGACATAATTCGGATCCAGGTCCTCAGGGGACATAGCAAGGTATAATAAACACTCAAGCCAAAATAAAATACAGTAAGTAAGAACAGATTCTCAAGGCAAGCTATGTAACCAGCTAAGTAAAATACAAATGAGAGCATAACTAGTACTCAGGCTGAGACCACTACAGGCCCTTTGTCGGGGAGCCCATAGCATCAAGTAGTATCTCGTAGGGCGAGTAAATATGCCAAGCTCTGGTATAGAGACTAAGCACCTCGTAACATAGTATATATATAACATAATCAGCCTGTAGCATGTGTGTCTCTCCCCACCCAATAAAACCTCACGTCTCATTTCCATAATGTCTCATGTCCATAACACGCAAGATCATGACCTCTAGCTAGTACAATGTAAACACCTGATTTTTCAAAAAAATATTAAAATTGGATTTTTCGCAATTTTTTGGAATTTTCTGGAGATTTTCTGTAATTAAATTCAGGGTTTTTGAATTATTACATAATTTTTAATTGATAATAAATAATATTAAAATATTATGAAAATAATATTTTTGGGTGTAAAATGGAAAACTGGACTTAGGATAATTTTTCTGGAATTTATTGGACCCCAGACCTATTTTTAAATTACCTAAAAACTAATTAATTAATTATTACTATTATTATTATTATTATTATTATTATAATAATTATTATTAATTTTACCCAGCCCGTAGGCCGGCCCAGCCCAGCCCAGCATCCGGCCCAGCCCGCTCCCCTACCGGGTCGGGTCGGGTCTGCCCGAACTCGACCCGCACCCGCCTCCGACCCGCTACCCATCACCCCCTCCCCACGACCCGGCCGCCCCCGCGTTTCCCGCCGCCTCCGCCGCCTGCGCCGCCCCGCCCGGCCATGCGGCGTCCCGCCCGGCCACGCAGCCGTCTCCCTCGGCCCTCTCCTCCGCCTTGGCCGGCCGTTCCTCCCTCTCCCTTTCCTATATAACCCCTCCCCTTCTCCTCCGTCGACCACCACGCGCCTCCGGCCACCGTCGACTCCTCCCTCCGCCGCCCGGCCTCCAGCGCCTCCGCCTCGCCCCGACGAGCCGCCCCAGCCCCTCTCCGGCGCAGCCTCCGGCCTTCCCCGCCGCCGGATCTCCGGCAGTGCCCTAACCCTAACACTAATTCCAAATTTTCCAATTTTCGTGTCGGACACGACGCGGACACGGTTTTTCTGGTTTTCGGACCCGGTTCAGGTACTCATATCTTTCTTCTCGCTGCCCCGTTTTCAATTCCGTAAATTGTGTTGCGAAGCCTGTATGACCCTCTCGGTGCCCGTACAAACCGCTCGGGGCATCGCGTCCTGTGGTGATCGCACACCGCGATCCAAAAACAGGAAAAACAACGACCCAATTCACCCCGGAACTGGGTACGCTCCGCCAAACGGGACGACTTGGTCGCGCGCGGTCTTCACAGATACGTGCGCAGCGTTGATACGGACGTATGGAATTTCGCGGAAGTCGATTTGGGTGTGCATGCACACCGGGATCAACGCGTATCCGCGACACCGCCCCGTATCCGCCTTTTCTGAATCAAGCCCTAACTTTCTGTACACACGTCGGATCGAAACAAAACTTGTGCCATCGGACTCGTAGCGATACGCTGGTCCTGTGACCCAAGTTTGGTTCGATTCTGAGAACGTTGACAAAATCGCGTGTCGTGGGCCCCACAGGCCCCGCTCGACGGGCGATCTTGTGATCGGCTCATCGGAATCCAATTCTGAAAGTTCCGTTGGGTTCGTATCATCGTTCCTGACCTGTTGACACTAAGTTTGGTAAATTTGGAGACCTTTGACCCTGACACATTTTTCGGTGCAAAGCGGGCCCACATGCGGACCCCGTTTTGACCCGAAATTACCGTTTTGCCCTTGTCTACAAATTGGACCCAAGGACAGGCGTTTCTAGCTATTTGATATCTTCTGAGCATGATGATAATATTTATTTCAGCATCCGGAGTCATTTCTGGAAATTTCCTCGAGATACAAACTATAATTGGATCCAAACATCAGGCAAGTACCTGCACTTCAAGTTTATTCTTTATATTTGTGATAATTTGTTCCTTGCTCTACTAATATCCTTGGATATTTACACTTAGTGTTAGAATACTGGATTTTATGTCTTGAATACTGGTTTTCATGTCTTGCTTTTCGTGTCGGGTGGGAGAATACTAGGAGGCATGTAGTTTACCCTTCCCCCTGTCATGTCTGATAGCTGTTGGTACGCGACTGTACCATCAGCCTGATACTCGATTGTTCATGTCTGATAGTTGTCTATGATGGCCTGATTAGCCCTATAAACCCCTACATGCCAACTATGTATTCTAAATACACAAGTTCACACACAATAGTTCTTGTCATGTTGCAGTTCCTGTTGTCTTGTTACAGTTACATTTTCTTGTCTCATTATATTCCTGTTTTACTCATGTCCCTGGTTTATAGTAATTAATCCTGTTTTACTTATATTCCTGATTTATAGCATTAATTCTCAGTTAATTTTTACTACTTATTTATGCATATTCTCAACATGATACTTAGTCAGTTCTTTTCTACTTGTCATAAATATTTAGTTTAATCTTGTTGTGCATTGTGTACTTTGCTCCTTTCCTGACTGGATCCGTTGATTTAGGCGATGATGAGAACTTTGCCCCCACCTATTATGGCCCCTAAGAGGCAGCAGGTGATACAGTTGCGGAGCCGGTTCCCACACAGGAGACTACTCCTGCGGAGTAGTTAGCAGTAGTTATTTTTCTTTCCTTTCATCCTAGTAATCGGGTTTGTCCCCGATTTAATTTCTGGATTCTGTAATAAACTCTAGATCTGTTGTCACATTCAGTTTATGAAATCTTAGCATTCCTTTTCCTGTTATTTTTTCCTTGCCTATTTAATTATTGTGAATGAGCCAGAGTTTAATTTAACTGTGGATATGCCTAGACAGCGTACTACCGCCGACACTGCGGCGTAGGCTGGATGTACCCACGTACTCGTGCCCGAATATCCGGGTGCGGGTCGTGACACATTTTTGTGGTGGCCCATGCAGGTCCTACGACTAAATTGTTCGATTTCAACTTAGGGACCGAACAGGCCTGCAACAAGATTGAGGATTTTAGGAAAAAGCTCATTCACAGAATAGGATCTTTATTTCAAATCTTGATATCAGTCCTAGTCAATTTTTCCTATCGCCCTTGATTTCCAAGTAATCTATTCTAATCTTCTTATCCCTTAATCTTCCAGAATGGTTCAGACAAGGAATACAGTAGGAGGCACATCAGAACCCGCTGAGCAGACTGTGCCTGAAACTCTTGCACTTTCTCCGCCTCCAACTACTCCGACAGTTACTCTGGATGGGGCACAGCTACTCGGAGTGTTCCAGGGACTTGTAGAATCCCAGAAAGAACAGACTGCACTGCTACGAACCGGCCTCTCAGAAGCTCTTCGGTCCCAGGAGTCACCACAAAAGAGGCCAGGAAGTGCCAAAGACTTCAAGAACCTTAAAGCCCTGGAATTCTATGGGACTGAAGGCATTCTCTATGCCGATGAATGGATAGAAAATGTGGAGCGACTCCTGAAGACTGCTCGGGTCCCTGATGATCTTAAAGTGAAATCCGCAAGCCTGCAACTGTTTGACATAGCTCGGACCTGGTTTAGAGACGAACCTCAACTATCTGCTCCTGATCTCACTTGGGAGGACTTCAAGAGGCTGTTCAAGAAGAAATTCTATCCCGAAGTGGCTCGGGAAGCTCTCGAAAGTCAATTCGAGAGGCTGGAACAAGGTAACCTTTCTGTTGATGAGTACACTGCTGAATTTAGCAGATTGAGCCACTTTGCAGAATACATGGTTCGTACCCCTGAGGATAGAGCCCGTAGATTCAAGAAGGGGTTGTCTCCTGATATTCGCCTTGCTGTCACCACTAGCTAAGCTCGTACATACGAGGAAATCTTGAGCGTGGCACAAGGCGTTGAGAGAGACATGGGGCATAAACTAAAGCGAGAGAGAGATACTGGAAGTATGGGACCCCACAAACGTCCGTTCTAACAAAAACCACAGCAGAGGGCCCCGCAGCAAACCCAGCATCCTCTCCCTCGAGCCACAGCACCCCAACACCAAGCTCAAGGACCGAACCAACAAGCTCTCACTTGTGGCTTTTGTCATAAACAAGGTCACATTTGGCGAATTTGTAGAAAGAGGCTAGGTGCCTGTCTATATTGTGGATCAACAGCACATCAAGTGAGGGACTGTCCTGCTGCTCAAGGATGCGGACAAGCTTACGTGATGACCGTGGAGAACGCGCAGACTCTGGGAGCAGCTAATGCGCGTAAGTGATTCGTAGATATCTTTTCTAGTATTGTTTAGCTCGTGCCTATTGGTTCGTGACCTCAGCCCCAACCTAGTAATTTTAAACTTGCTAATAACCTGGTATGCTTTTATATTTGATAACTATAGAGGTTGTAGATTCTTTTGCTGTTGTACTTATTATGTGTGTTTTGTGAACTTAAATAAATTGTACCTCCTTTCATCATCATCTAGCGCACTTAATTTTGCTGTACTTGATTTATGCTGCTATTTTATAGCCTAGTTTTGCAAGCTTACTCTTTATCGGGCTTGTTCATGACACATGTGTTAGCGAGGCCTGATCAACCCCACTAATACAAGTGTCTATTCAGAATCAGTGTATTACGGTCTGATCAACCTTAGTGTATTTTGATTCGCACTTCGCACGACTACTTTACGTGGATTGAGATATATAGTTGACTAGTATGCCCCCTAAATATGTCCGAGCATATCGTATCAGTTACATAACTGTACTAATACGAGCATGCGAATAAATGATTACCAGAATAGAATTTTAATCCATAACCGCCTGACAATTCCCATTAGAATTCCTTAAACGCCTTGATCTCTATACCTCTGTTCTACCACCTCGCCCTTGAACTCTTTATTATTGATCCTCGTCTTCCCTTATTTCGGAAGGACAAAATCCTGTGCTTGGTATAAGTTTGATATATAGATAGTACTAGATATACCCCTCAGACCGGTCGAATTGATGATAACCCTTTATGACTAAGGGAATACCATAGGTGGTGTATTTGTGTTAAAGACTTAAGGATTCAATACCACGATTAAATAAGTTGGGACATAGCTTTACTAGTTGTATAGCCTTAGAGGATATATGGGTAAAATTCTAAGTTGTGTAGCGACCGCAATGTTCACCTGAGAGAAACTCGTTAGACTATAATCAAGTGAGATTGGATAGAGAGAAACCGACCATATTTTAATTTCGAGAACGAAATTTTTATAAGTTGGGTAGATTGTAAACACGTGATTTTTCAAAAAATATTAAAATTGGATTTTTCGCAATTTTCTGAAATTTTCTGGCAATTTTCTGTAATAAAATTCAGGGTTTTTAAATTATTACATAATTTTTAATTAATAATAAATAATATTAAAATATTATGAAAATAACATTTTTTGGTGTAAAATGGAAAACTGGACTTAGGGTAATTTTTCTAGAATTTATTGGACCCCGGACCTATTTTTAAATTACCTAAAAACTAATTAATTATTATTATTATTATTATTATTATTATTATTAATTTTACCCAGCCCGTAGGCCGGCCCAGCCCAGCCCAGCATCCGGCCCAGCCCGCTCCCCTACCGGGTCGGGTCGGGTCGGGTATGCTCGAACCCGACCCGCACCCGCCTCCGACCCGCTACCCATCACCCCCTCCCCACGACCCGGCCGCCCCCGCGTTTCCCGCCGCCTCCGCCGCCTGCGCCGTCCAGCCCGGCCACGCGGCGCCCCGCCCGGCCACGCAGCCGTCACCCTCGGCCCTCTCCTCCGCCTTGGCCGGCCGTTCCTCCCTCTTCCTTTCCTATATAACCCCTCCCCTTCTCCCCCGTCGACCACCACGCGCCTCCGGCCACCGTCGACTCCTCCCTCCGCCGCCCGGCCTCCAGCGCCTCCGCCTCGCCCCGACGAGCCGCCCCAGCCCCTCTCCGGCGCAGCCTCCGGCCTTCCCCACCGCCGGATCTCCGGCAGTGCCCTAACCCTAACCGTAATTACCAATTTCCCAATTTTCGTGTCGGACACGATGCGGACACGGTTTTTTCAGTTTTCGGACCCGGTTCAGGTACTCATATCTTTCTCCTCGCTGCCCCGTTTTTAATTCCGTAAATTATGTTGCGAAGCCTGTATGACCCTCTCGGTGTCCGGACAAACCGCTCGGGGCATCGCGTCCTGTGGTGATCGCACACCGCGATCCAAAAATAGGAAAAACAACGACCCGATTTACCCCGGAACTGGGTACGTCCTGCCAAACGGGACGACTTGGTCGTGTACGGTCTTCACAGATACGTGCGCAGCGTTGATACGGACGTGTGGGATTTCGTGGAAGTCGATTCGGGTGTGCGTGCACACCGGGATCAACGCGTATCTGCGGACAACGTCCCGTATCCGCCTTTTCTGAATCAAGTCCTAACTTTCTGTACACACGTCAGATCGAACAAAACTTGCACCATCGGACTCGTAGCGATACGCTGGTCCTGTGACCCAAGTTTGGTTCGATTCTGAGAACGTTGACGAAATCGCGTGTCGTGGGCCCCACAGGCCCCGCTCGACGGGCGATCTTGTGATCGGCTCATCGGAATCCAATTCTGGAAGTTCTGTTGGGTTCGTATCATCGTTCCTGACCTGTTGACACTAAGTTTGGTAAATTTGGAGACCTTTGACCCTGACACATTTTTCGGTGCAAAGCGGGCCCACATGTGGACCCCGTTTTGACCCGAAATTGCCGTTTTGTCCTTGTCTCCAAATTGAACCCAAGGACAGGCGTTTCTAGCTATTTGATATCTTCTGAGCATGATGATAATGTTTATTTCAGCATCCGGAGTCATTTCTGGAAATTTCCCCGAGATACAAACTATAATTGGATCCAAACATCAGGCAAGTACCTGCACTTCAAGTTTATTCTTTATATTTGTGATAATTAGTTCCTTGCTCTACTAATACCCTTGGATGTTTACACGTAGTGTTAGAATACTGGATTTCATGTCTTGAATACTGATTTTTATGTCTTGCTTTTCGTGTCGGGTGGGAGAATACTAGGAGGCATGTAGTTTACCCTTCCCCCTGTCATGTCTGATAGCTGTTGGTACGCGACTGTACCATCAGCCTGATACTCGATTTTTTATGTCTGATAGTCGTCTATGATGGCCTGATTAGCCTTATAAACCCCTATATGCCAACTATGTATTCTAAATACACAAGTTCACACACAATAGTTCTTGTCATGTTGCAGTTCATGTTGTCTTGTTACAGTTACATTTTCTTGTCTCATTATATTCATGTTTTACTCATGTCCCTGGTTTATAGTAATTAATCCTGTTTTACTTATATTCCTGATTTATAGCATTAATTCTCAGTTAATTTTTACTACTTATTTATGCATATTCTCAACATGATACTTAGTCAGTTCTTTTCTACTTGTCATAAATATTTAGTTTAATCTTGTTGTGCATTGTGTACTTTGCTCCTTTCCTGACTGGATCCGTTGATTTAGGCGATGATGAGAACTTTGCCCCCACCTATTATGGCCCCTAAGAGGCAGCAGGTGATACAGTTGCGGAGCAGGTTCCCACACAGGAGACTACTCCTGCGGAGTAGTTAGCAGTAGTTATTTTTCTTTCCTTTCATCCTAGTAATCGGGTTTGTCCCCGATTTAATTTCTGGATTCTGTAATAAACTCTGGATCTGTTGTCACATTCAGTTTATGAAATCTTAGCATTCCTTTTCCTGTTATTTTTTCCTTGCCTATTTAATTATTGTGAATGAGCCAGAGTTTAATTTAACTGTGGATATGCCCTAGACAGCGTACTACCGCCGACACTGCGGCGTAGGCTGGACGTACCCACGTACTCGTGCCCGAATATCCGGGTGTGGGTCGTGACATACAATGAGTCATAATGATATCTATGTCATATACAAGTCTCATATCACAAATCCTACAAGCCTATACAGAATCACCATGAATAACTCAAGAAAGATTCGGTCACATAAAATAGTGTCAAGTGTCCTACGGTATGGCGTACTTGGTAAAGCAAGCACATAAAAATAGGATCGTGGAATCAACTCTCTAAGTGACGTTACAGGACTCCGCGTCCGGCGTCGACACCCGAATCTTGTTCAGACGCTAAGCAACGCCTCACGGTTCTAGGTTGAGCAGGCACATCGAATGAATATATATATATATATATATATATATATATATATATATATATATATATATAAGCAAATAATAGAACAGGATCTACTGCAAGTTTGGCAAGATACACTTGCCTGGGTTCTGAACTTCGTAAACTACTCCTGGGAAAGTGGAATCTGCACATACACCTCTAGATGATGAAACAAACATCACCAATATTCTCAGAATACTTAAAATATCTAGGATTAACTATCCATAAGTCTAATTTGGACACAAGGACATAATTGACAGTTTTTGGTCAAAGCGGGGTCCACATGTGGCCCACTTAGTACCGAAAAATGTGTCGGAGACAAAGTTCTCCAAATTCTTCCAACTTAGTATCTACGGGTCCAGAATGATGATACAAACCCAACGGAACGTCCATAACTGGATTTTGATAGCCGATCACAAACTCGCTAGTCATGTGGAACCGTAGGGCCTACGAAACGGTATTTCGTCAACATTCTCAGATTCGAAGCAAACTTGGTTCATAGGACCAGCGTAACGCTGCGAATCCAATGACATGTTTTGTTGTGAATCGATGAGTACACACGAAGTTATGGCAAGGTGTCAAAATAGGCCGATATGGTATTTTTTGACAGATACGTACTGATTTCGGCGTGCACACACGTCCAAATCAAGTTCCATGAAAGACAACACATCAGCGTTCACTTTTTCACCATTCGATGTAATCCACACACGACGACGTGGTCTCGTTTGGCGGAACGCACCACGTATCGGAGATTTTTGGTTCTTTAAAAAAAAGTTTTTGTCGTTTTGGAATCAGAATAATTTAACTAATAAAGCAAACTAATAAAAACTAAAAGAACAATAAAAATCTTGGTTATATTGTGAAGAATTTTTTTCAATTATATGTTGAATATAATTAACGAGATGTGAGAAAATTGGACATGAACATGGGTACTTGGACTAAATTTTTGAACTGTTGTTGAACAGTTTTTCGGCCAACTTTCGGTCAATTTTTTTATCAAACCCTGTCATGACCCGCACCCGATATATGGACACGAGTGCGTGGGTACGTCCAGCCTATGCCACAGCATCGGCGGTAGAACGATGTCTAAGTCATAATACTATCTAGTTAATCTCTCACGAATATTCAACCCCATAAGGAGACACAGATATCACAATATAATATGAAAATACTCAACCACATAACTATAGCACGATAAGATAACAAAGAAAATAAACAAAATACATCACAAGTCTAAACAGAAATAATCTAACTCAAACAATAATATCCAAGTCTCAAGTATACCGAAAACAAATCTGGTACCAAATAAACTGCTAAAAAAAACTAACTGAATAACTAGTAATCCCGGCTAGACCTCCCGGAATCACAACTGAACTACAACATCCAAGGCTGCAGCTACTCTCCCTGTGGTCCATAAAATGTCGGACACCAGTCCTCTGGGTCGCAGTCTGGAAAAATATTTTCAGTCAGGTTGGAACGAAGTACATCTCTAACAGCAGTTCTAAATCAATGATATAAACTATGTAGCAGTAAATAGCTGTAAATATATAAGATGCATATATATGTACAAGAGATACATAATAAAGAAAATACTAGAAATAAATACAAGAATAAACAATATGACAATGAACAAGAATACTAATGACTAAGTGTATGAGTACTAGCTTTAACATGTGATCGGCTTGGGAACTTGTACATGAATAATGGCCTAGTTAGTCATACGAGCGATATATGACCAACACTAACATGAAAACAAGACTTGTACATGAAGGGTATGATCACATATCTACACTAAAATACTCTCCACACCCGACTGGTATAGTAGATCCAACCATGGTATGCTATGGCACGGGATTCTCTAGAAAGGTAGTAAATCTTCCCAAGAATCAGTGTCTGTACATGCACAAGATAATCAATAAAACAAGACTTGCACAAGATACACCATATACAAGAAATAATATCTCATGACGAGATCCGAATATACCAATCTGTGTAACCATCTGTCAAAAAATATGGATATCTACACTAAATACAATGAACATAGAGGATATCATAAACAAGAAACTATGAGAGAATGTACTCGCCTGGGGTCCTCAGCTGGCAATACCAATATCCTGCTCCTGAAGTCTCGCAGGATGATCCAATGGTCCTATATACATATAATATAATATAATATAGCATCAGCCATTTCACTAGCACATACACAACCATAATTCCACTGAACTCAGAAGCTACGCTAGGGGTGATACGGATCATCTAGCAGGGTCAAACATGCGTCTAAATGCACGGTGCCATGTCCTTGATTACTGTGCATAATCAGACAGTCAATCACTAACACTTGTCTAGCCAGTACGTCGGTGTGCACAAGGCAGACAATTCACTAATATTCAGGGTCACATGGTCATATGCAACACAGGGTACCCATAATTAACACTCATAGTCTCATGCAACTATGGAATAAACACAGTTAAAACCTAGGGTCATACAACATACACATATATTACAGTCAAATGAAAATACGGGATACCTACTACTAACATTTATGGTCACACAACATAAATACATGTATAGTCATAACAAGTATTAGCATTTAATTACTTAAATATGTATATATATCCATATCTTTATATATATATCAACTAATATTATATGCATACGCACACACACGTACGAGCATACTAGTCATTGGGTTCACCGACACGGGTCTGAAATCAACCAACTAAACCTGTCATGAAGCAATATGTTAACTCTATACTATTCATACATGCACACACATAAAATCATGAAGGAGGGCAGTCGAACCTTGGCGTGCACACACGGGGTCAACGACGACGACGATGATGATAATAATAATGATGGTGATGATGTTGATGATTATGATGATGGTGATGATTGTGATGATGATGGTGGTGATAATATTGATGATTATGATGATTGTGATGATTATGATGATGGTGATGATTGTGATGATGATGATGATGGTGATGATGATGATGATGATGATGAAGGTGATGATAATGCTCTGGGGATGGCCGGAAAGGAGAGATCAGGCGAGGAGGGCTGTTCTGGCTCTCGGTGGGGATGGTCGTGATGGCGGTGGCTGCCGCAATTGAAGGTCAGGGACGAGCGGGATGGTGATGGGAATGTCGTGATGGTGGTGCTACTGAGGAGGTTGAGACAGTGGAGAGGAAGTCGGTCGTGATGCTCGGGGCAGAGCGGTGAGCAGGGAGGTCTGGCGGGGTTGGTCTGGTGTTGGTCGACGGTTGCTCGGGCCGACGGTCGACGGGGGTGTAGCCACTGCTCGGCGGAGACTGAGGCCGTGAAGTCGTGGGAAGGTGGAGGAGACGTTGGCTGACAGGGAGGACTGCAGGGAAGGGAAGGAATTCGGGTGAAGGCTGACAGGCCGGGGGCTCGGCGTGGGGAATTATTGTGGTCGACGGGAGATGGGGTAGTCGACTGTGCTCAGGCGGTCGGGTTCACCGGAGAGAAGAGAAGTGGTGGTTGCAGAGGCGGGGGATCTGCGGTGATCACCGGAGGGAGATGTGGTCGTGAGGGAGGTGAGTCGAGGTGTTAATGGTGGTGGTGTTGTCACGACCCGCACCCAGTATAGGGGCACGAGAGCGTGGGTACGTCCAGCCTACGCCGCAGCATCGGCGGTAGAACGCTGTTTAGGTCACAGTAACACTATATAGCTAACCACCTGTCAATGATATCCATCTCCAAAATCTCTCAATATAACTCAATCACAACAACTATAAGGCACGATAAAAGATAAAAAAAATAACATAGTTAAACACCATGTCCCAACATAAAGATAACTCACAGTCTAGCTGTCCAACACAAGTCTCCAATTAAACTTAACATAAGTCTAAACATAAATTGAAATATCCTTCATAAGTCTCAAGCATAAAATAAATACTATCTAGGTAGCTGTAGGCAATGCCTCATCTAGAAGCATGGTCTCCTCTAGGATCTCCGGTACATAGTCTGCATCTATACCTGGTCCGTAGTGCGTAGTACAGAAATCCTCAAGATTCTCTGGAAAAAATATCCAGTCAGGATTGGAACGAAATACACCTCTAACAGCAGTTCCACATATATTGATAAAAACTATAACACAGTGTAAAGAAATACAAGACAGAATAAAATACTGGCAATAAGATACTGGAATAAGAAATGCTGGAATAATACTGGAACATCATCATCAACATGCATCTGGCAAGGAATAAAACTACAAGTGTGCGCACGTACAAAGAACTGGTATGTAAGTGTGTATAAGACAACAATTAGAACATGTAGAAAATACAGGATCAGTCTATCAAGATACATGTCAAGAATCATCTATCTAAGTGTGTGAAACATCAGTATATCATGTGATCGGCTTGGGACTATATGACTCATTACATGGATTAGCGATTATCCCCAACAGGTCAGGCTAACCAGATGTAACATCGATGAGGCATGTAAGGGTAAGGCTGCACCGACGTGAGATGTGGGTGAGCTAATACTGCATGTAAAGTTTGGGTATGATCACATAAACTACTAATACTTCCCCGTTTTCCCTGCTAGCACGATGGATTCCAATCACGACTCCTCGTGACAGGTCTCAATGATGCCAACTCGTGTAAAGAACAGTGTCAGAGTCATGTACGCTATACAACAAGAATTATAGAGATAATCAACATAATGGAAACTGTCAGAGAATGTACTCGTCTGAGGTCCTTAGCTGGCAATACCACTGTCCGGGTTCCCAGGTATCGTCTGAATGATCCAACAGCCCTATAGATATATCATAAATATAATACTGCATCAGACATTACACTAATACACAAACAACACTATGATCTTAGGGACTACGCTAGGATGGTCACGTCTGTCGTTGCTGTGCATAACAGACAGTAAATGGTACGGTCAAGCAGTACGTCGATCTACATATGGCAGTTTTTTATCATGCTACAGGGTCACCGGTCAAGATAGCTATGGGTATCCATAATTTTGTTAGGGTCACCTAGTACACGGGCATATAATGCCTATTATTATGTATCCTAAAAATCACTACTACTAATTACAATTTTAATAGATATGTGCATTTAGCTACTTAATAGAGTTTACATACTAATCAATTATACTTTGTACATATATATATACTATTAAAACTTATACCATGTATACAATATTTAATATCCATACTATGATACTTATAATACATATATATATGTACGTATAGATATTATTTGAGAGCATATAATATCTATATACCTATACGTATGCAACTACGTACATACATGCATATACCGATATTCATACATACTAACACACGATATACGTAGGTATACATATTCGAGATTAGGTTTACGTCGAACCTGCGTGCGGAAACGAGACGATGACGATGATAACGATGAGGCGATGGTCACGAACAGGGGGAGGTCGGTCGGGCGCACGGTCTGTCGTCGAACTCCGAGCTTCTCCGATCGGCAGCGCACAGGCGGGGGAACTCTCGGTCGGCGGCGGCGTCGAGCAGTCAGCGCGGGGTGTCCAGGCGTTCAGCAGCGGTCGTCGAACTCCGCTGCGGGGTATAGGCGAGTCTCGGTCGATGGTCTCCGGCGCTCTCGGTGCAGTCGGTCCACGCGGGCAGATGCCTCCGTTCGAACGGATGGGGACTCGGCGGAGCGCTCGAGTCGTTCGGCCGGTTGGTGATGGCAGCGCTTTTGCCGGTCGGCTCCAGTCGACGAGGGCGGGGAGCAGGTGTCCGACGGGATCTCAGCCGCTCAAGTACAGCGGCTCTCCAACTTTGGTTGGTCGTCGTCGAGTTCCAGGGCTACGGCGTGAGCAGCGTGCAGGCGAACGTGGTCGGGATTCGGCGGGGTGCTCGAGGGATCAATGTGAAGGTCGGGGCTATCGTGTTTGAGAACATGGATGGAGGAGTACTCGGTCGGCTGTGGGTTGGGAAGGAAAAAGAAAAAGAGGAAATAGGTTTATATATATAGTATTATGTAAGGGTTGACCTAGGATTGGGTTGACTGGTCAACTCTCTTGGAATTTGCCTCTTATGGAGATGTTTAAAGGGCCAAGATTTAATATAATTAAAATGGTAGGCTATGATGCATTAGTTCTAAGGTTTTTTTTTGAGACCATGGTTTAATGGAGATTGATGTTGCAATTTCACAGTCCCAAAATTATGGAAAAATATACATGAAGGGAAAATGGATTTATTTGCGTGCCGTGTCCAGCAATAGGGAAAAATTGCACAAAATTGAATTTATTGAGGATTAACTACAATGGGTTGCGATATCAGTTGGAAAACGAGGGCTCGCATAGCGTCCTAATTATCGAAGCAACGATAAATTGCAACAATCAAATAATCATCCTCAATTATTTAAATATAATTAAATTTCATGCAAATCATCTACACATTAATTACGGAAAGACAAAAATACCCTTAATCCAAAAAGTGGGGGTGACAAGTCTACCCTCCTTAAAGAATTTCGTCCTCGAAATTTAAAATAACTATCACTAGAACAAGCAATCAATTAATGAATTATACCTCAAGTCTCGAAGAGATATGGATACCGCTCGCGTATTTCGTTCTCTCTCTCCCAAGTTGATTCTCCTGGAGAGTGATTTCTCCATGCAACACGAACCAAGGGAATAGTCTGGTTACGCAATATCTTCTCTCAACGATCCAAGATCTCCACAGGTTGTTCAGGATAGCTGAGTGTCGGTCCAACTTCGATCTCCGAGTGATCTAATACGTGACTAGGATCTGCCATGTACCATCTCAGCTGCGACACGTGGAACACGTTATGCACTCCATCTAGAGTAGGCGGCAAGTCTAGTCTATAGGCCACTGTACCGACCCTTGCAAGAACACTGAAGGGCCCGATGTATCGTGGACTAAGCTTTCCTCCTCTACCAAAACGAATCGTGCCCCGTGTCGAAGAAATCCGTAGGAACACCAAATCGCCAACCTAGAACAACGATCTTAACATGCAACCTAAATAAAGCAATCACAAACCAAACAATAAATCAAAATAATACCTGAAACTCTAGGGGTCTACGGTGACTATCTGCCCAATGTCGCTGTCTGTCCTGCGCCACTCGTAGTCTGTCTCTAATAAATTTTACCTTTTCTGCTGCATCCACGACCATTTCTGGTCCTAACAAGGCTCTTTCTCCAACATTATCCCAAGATAAAGGGGTACGACACCTCCGTCCATATAAAGTCTCGAATGGTGACATCTCAATGCTGGCCTGGTAGCTGTTGTTGTAAGCAAACTCTACCAAGTGTAGATGATCCTCCCAAGAACCTCTGAGATCCAATACGCAAGTGTGTAGCATATCTTCAAGAGTCTGAATAGTCCTCGCAGACTGTTCGTCTGTCTGAGGGTGATATGCGGTACTGAACTTGAGCTGAGTGCCCAAACTAGACTACAGGCTCCTCCAGAAATAGGAAGTGAAACGACTATCCCGATCTGAGACAATACTCACAGGAACTCCATGTAATCTGACAATCTGCTGTACGTACATCTCTGCTAGCTTCTCCATCGAAGTACCCACTTTAAAAGGCAAGAAGTGGGCTGATTTGGTCAACCTATCCACGATGACCCAAATTGCGTCCTTTTCTCCTAGAGAACGAGGAAGTCCTGAAACGAAGTCCATAGTCACGTGATCCCACTTCCATTCTGGAATGGATAAAGGTTGAAGCAATCCCCCTGGCCTCTGTCGATCTGCTTTCACCTGTTGGCACACTAAACATCGGGATACGAAGCGTGCTACTTCGCGCTTCATACCATACCACCATACATGCTTCCTCAAATATTGATACATCTTGTTGGCTCTGGGATGCATCGAGTACTGAGAGCGGTGTGCCTCCTGTAAAACTTCTTCGCGCAGCTCTCCGCTTGGCACACACATCCTCGTGCCATGTCGTAAGGATCCATCATCCGCAATAGTAAAATCATCTATCAATCCTGCCTGAACTTGTGCCCTAATATTCCTTAGAGTCTCATCATCATACTGCGCAGATCTAATTCTGTCTATCAGATCTGATTGAATCTGCAGTCCCCACATCTGAATTTCAGCTCCTGGAACTAATACCTCAATTTCCAAGCTCTCAAGATCAGCTAATAAGTGTCTATCCGAAGTCAAACACATAGCCATTGGGTACCTGCTCAAGGTATCCGCGACTACGTTGGCTTTTCCTGGATGATACTGTAATAAGATATCAAAGTCTTTCATCAATTCTAACCACCTTCTTTGTCTCATATTCAGCTTTTTCTGTGTAAACACGTACTTTAAGCTCTTGTGGTCTGTGAAGATTTCTACACGCTCTCCGTACAGATAGTGCTTCCACAGCTTTAGGGCAAAGATAACTCCCGCTAACTCCAGATCGTGAGTGGGGTACTTCTTTTCATGAGGGCGTAATTGTCTTGAAGCATAGGCAATTACTTTCCCGTGTTTTTGAAGAACACATCCCAACCCTTTTCCTGAAGCATCACTGTAGATAGTGAATCCACCTGTCCTTGATGGCAACGTCAAAACTGGTGCTGTCGTCAATCTCCTTTTCAGCTCATCGAATGCGGCTTGGCATTCTTCTGTCCAGACAAATTCCACATCCTTCTTGGTCAGCCTAGTCATTGGCTCCGCAATCTTGGAGAAGTCTTGTACAAATCTTCTGTAGTATCCTGCTAGTCCGAGAAAGATCCTGATTTTAGCTACCGTACTGGGGGTAGCCCATGACTTCACTGCCTCTATCTTCTTTGGGTTAACTGAAATTCTGTCACCCGTTACCATGTGTCCAAGAAATTCAACTTTTTCAAGAAAGAACTCACACTTTGAAAGCTTCCCGTATAATTTCTCTCTCCTGAGAGTTTCTAAGACTATTCTCAAGTGCTCTTCATGCTCTTCTGGGGTGTTTGAATATACTAGAATGTCGTCAATAAACACCACTACGAACTTGTCAAGGTACTGGTGGAACACCTTGTTCATCAAGTTCATAAATACTGCTGGTGTATTGGTTAAACCAAACGGCATTACTGTAAATTCAAACTGGCCATATCTGGTTCGAAAGACAGTCTTCGGTATGTCTTCTTTTTTTACTTTCACCTGGTGATAGCCTGACCTCAAGTCTATTTTTGAAAACACCTTCGCTCCGCTCAATTGATCGAAAAGATTATCTATTCTCGGCAGCGGGTATTTGTTTTTGATAGTGAGGTTATTCAAAGCTCTATAATCGATACACATACGTACCTTGCCATCCTTCTTGGGTACAAATAATACCAATGCTCCCTATGGCGATGAACTAGATCTAATAAAACTTTTGTCTTGCAGCTCCTCAACTTGTTTCTTTAGTTCTACCAATTCGTTGTTGTTAACTCTATACACATGTTGTGAAATAGGCTCTGCTCCTGGTATCAAGTCTATAGAGAACTCAACATCTCTGTCTGGCGGCAAACCTGGCAACTCCTCTGGAAATACATCCAGGAACTCTGCTATAAGTGGATGCGGTATCTCTTCTTCTTCCACCCTGGCTCCGCAAAAATTACCTCTGCTCCGCTCCTCTGCTCCTCTGGCAATCTCAAACTCTGGCTCTCCTGGTAGTCGAAATACTACTCTACCTCCGTGGCAATCTATAGAAGCATGGTGTTTACTTAACCAGTCCATTCCGAGTACAATATCGTATTCCAGAAGTGGCATGACGAGTAAACTCACGCTCAACTCTCGGCCTTCCAATGACACTCTCCGATCCTTGCAACAATCACGGACTAGGATAATACCTCCTCCTGTCGTGATCTTGCAAGTCCTATCTAATGGTTCCGTTTCTAAATGATGCTTAAGGGCATAAGATACAGATACGAAACTATGGGAAGCGCCAGAATCAAATAATGCAAGTGCTGGAATAGAATCGAGTAAAACTGAACCTGAAATCACGTCTCCTGCTGGCTCGGCCTCCTCAGTGGTCATGGCGTAAGCTCGTCCTTGTGGTGCTCCTCTCTGTTGCTGCTGCTGCTGAGCAAACCTCTCCTGCTGCGATGGAAGTGGAGGTCCTCTCTGCTGGCCTCCTGGTACAATAGGTGCTCTGGCTGGTCCTCTCTGAGCAGCTCCTCCTCATTGGCGAATCTGAATAGCTGGGCAGTCCCTTAGCTGATGTGCTGCTGATCCACACGATAAGCAAGTGCCCAACCTTTTTCTGCAGATGTCTCTTGTATGTCCCATCTTTTCGCAATACGAACATGGGGCAATGAGTTGATTATGTCTTTGTGGTTGCTGTTGTTGAGTATGTCCTCGAACTGGTGCCTGTTGCTGGTGTTGTTGTTGGTGTTGCTGCTGGTGTTGTTGCTGGTGTTGTTGCTGGTACGGCCTATATTGTTGTTGAAAGTGTGGGCGCTTGGCTGGTCCTGTGTTACCTCCTGTTGCTCCGGATGTATCGCGTCCTCTCTTGGGCCTGAGGTCCAAGTCATCTTCGGCAATCTGGGCATCCATCAGAATACTCTCAAATGTAGCAGTACGTCGTCCCGAAGTACGGGACTTGATCTCCCTGTTTAATCCCTTCCTGAATTTTCGTGCTCTATCTCCTGGGTCTCGAACCATCGATGGTGCAAATCGACTCAATCGACAAAACTCTGCAGCATAATCGTCGACTGACATACCTCCTTGGACTAAGTCATGGAACTGACTTTCTAATGCTCCCAAGACTACGTCAGGAAAGAATTTCTCTTTGAAGAGTTCCTTAAAGTCCTCCCAAGTAAGTACTTCAGCGGCGAGTCTCGGCTTTGTCCACGTCAGTGCGATATCAAACATCTGACTGCCAGCGGCCTCTATCTGAAGAATCTCTGGAATCTGTGATAAGCGCAGATTCCTCTCTATGTCTTCTAACCATTCGTCAGCATATAGTATTCCTTCTGTGCCTTTGAACTCTCGAGGCATCATCCTCTTAAAGTCCACTATGGTACCGGGCCTCTGTTGTTGTTGATCTTGATGTTGCCGTTGTCGTGCTACCCTCTCCACGGCTTGGAGAGTCACCTGATGAGCATTCTCCATGCTCTCTCTCATCAGTTCGGTCTGCGCCTGGTGTGCTTCCGCTTGCATTCTCTGAGCCTCAGCTTGAACACGCTGAGCCTCTGCTGTTACCCTCTGGGCCTCTAGCATGCCCTACATCAGTGCGAACATCTGTCCCCCGTCAGCGGGCACTCCTCCAAAAATCGGTATCGGTGGTGGTGGAAGGTTGTCTGTCATAGCTGGGGCAATCCTCTGTATAGGTGAGAGGTGGCAGTCCTCTCTGAATTGGCTGCTCCCATTCTCATGGATCTAGTATTCGACGATATCCTGAATATAGATCAAAGAATCAATTAAGGTGATAGATATGATATTATCAAGGAAGAACACTAAAGTGCTAAAGGAAGCAATCCATGAAGTTCAGAATTTCCTAGTATGATTGAGCATATTCTCATCCTAGATCCTGTTTCCTATATCCTAGCACAGGCTCGCAGCAGTACAACTAAGTTGTCGCACTACCACGATATCGCATAACTTACGAAACTAGACCTGCATGGGCCACCACTAAAAACGTGTAACGACCCGCACCCGGTATAGGGGCACGAGAGCGTGGGTACGTCCAGCCTACGCCGCAGCATCGGTGGTAGAACGTTGTCTAGGTCACAGTAACACTATATAGCTAAACACCTTTGAATGATATCCATCTCCAAAATCTCTCAATATAACTCAATCACAACAACTATAAGGCACGATAAAAGATAAAAGAAATAACATAGTTAAACACCATGTCCCAACATAAAGATAACTCACAGTCTAGCTGTCCAACACAAGTCTCCAATTAAACTTAACATAAGTCTAAACATAAACTGAAATATCCTTCATAAGTCTCAAGCATAAAATAAATACTATCTAGGTAGCTGTAGACAATGTCTCATCTAGAAGCATGGTCTCCTCTAGGATCTCTGGTACATAGTCTGCATCTATACCTGGTCCGTAGTGCGTGGTACAGAAATCCTCAAGATTCTCTAGAAAAAATATCCAGTCAGGATTGGAACGAAATACACCTCTAACAGCAGTTCCACATATATTGATAAAAACTATAACACAGTGTAAAGAAATACAAGACAGAATAAAATACTGGCAATAAGATACTGGAATAAGAAATGCTGGAATAATACTGGAACATCATCATCAACATGCATCTGGCAAGGAATAAAACTACAAGTGTGCGCAAGTACAAAGAACTGGTATGTAAGTGTGTATAAGACAACAACTAGAACATGTAGAAAATACATGATCAGTCTATCAAGATACATGTCAAGAATCATCTATCTAAGTGTGTGAAACATCAGTATATCATGTGATCGGCTTGGGACTATATGACTCATTACATGGATTAGCGATCATCCCCAACAGGTCAGGCTAACCAGATGTAACAGCGATGAGGCATGTAAGGGTAAGGCTGCACCGACGTGAGATGTGGGTAAGCTAATGCTGCATGTAAAGTTTGGGTATGATCACATAAACTACTAATACTTCTCCGTTTCCCCTGCTAGCACGATGGATTCCAATCACGACTCCTCGTGACAGGTCTCAATGATGCTAACTCGTGTAAAGAACAGTGTCAGAGTCATGTACGCTATACAACAAGAATTATAAAGATAATCAAAATAATAGAAACTGTCAGAGAATGTACTCGCCTGAGGTCCTTAGCTGGCAATACCACTGTCCGGGTTCCCAGGTATCGTCTGAATGATCCAACAGCCCTATAGATATATCATAAATATAATACTGCATCAGACATTACACTAATACACAAACAACACTATGATCTTAGGGACTACGCTAGGATGGTCACGTCTGTCGTTGCTGTGCATAACAGACAGTAAATGGTACGGTCTAGCAGTACGTCGATCTATATATGGCAGTCTTTTATCATGCTACAGGGTCACCGGTCAAGATAGCTATGGGTATCCATAATTTCGTTAGGGTCACCTAGTACACGGGCATATAATGCCTATTATTATGTATCCTAAACATCACTACTACTAATTACAATTTTAATAGATATGTGCATTTAGCTACTTAATAGAGTTTACATACTAATCAATTATACTTTGTACATATATATATACTATTAAAACTTATACCATGTATACAATATTTAATATCCATACTATGATACTTATAATACATATATATATGTACGTATAGATATTATTTGAGAGCATATAATATCTATATACCTATACGTATGCAACTACGTACATACATGCATATACTGATATCCACACATACTAACACACGATATACGTAGGTATACATATTCGAGATTAGGTTTACGTCGAACCTGCGTGCGAAAACGAGACGATGACGATGATAATGACGAGGCGATGGTCACGAACAGGGGGAGGCCGGTCGGGCGCACGGTCTATCGTCGAACTCCGGGCTTCTCCGATCGGCAGCACACAGGCGGGGGAACTCTCGGTCGGCGGCGTCGTCGAGCAGTCAGCGCGGGGTGTCCAGGCGTTCAGCAGCGGTCGTCGAACTCCGCTACGGGGTATAGGCGAGTCTCGGTCGATGGTCTCCGGCGCTCTCGGTGCAGTCGGTCCGTGCGGGCAGCGGCCTCCGTTCGAACGGATGGGGACTCGGCGGAGCGCTCGAGTCGTTCGGCCGGTTGGTGATGGCAGCGCTTTTGCCGGTCGGCTCCAGTCGACGAGGGCGGGGAGCAGGTGTCCGACGGGATCTCAGCCGCTCAAGTACAGCGGCTCTCCAACTTCGGTTGGTCGTCGTCGAGTTCCAGGGCTACGGCGTAAGCAGCGTGCAGGCGAACGTGGTCGGGATTCGACGGGGTGCTCGAGGGATCAATGGGAAGGTCGGGGCTGTCGTGTTTGAGAACATGGATGGAGGAGTACTCGGTCGGCTGTGGGTTGGGAAGGAAAAAGAAAAAGAGGAAATAGGTTTATATATATAGTATTATGTAAGGGTTGACCTAGGATTGGGTTGACTGGTCAACTCTCTTGGAATTTGCCTCTTATGGAGATGTTTAAAGGGCCAAGATTTAATATAATTAAAATGGTAGGCTAGGATGCATTAGTTACAAGGTTTTTTTTTGAGACCATGGTTTAATGGAGATTGATGTTGCAATTTCACAGTCCCAAAATTATGGAAAAATATACATGAAGGGAAAATAGATTTATTCGCGTGCCGTGTCCAGCAATAGAGAAAAATTGCACAAAATTGAATTTATTGAGGATTAACTACAATGGGTTGCGATATCAGTTGGAAAACGAGGGCTCGCATAGCGTCCTAATTATTGAAGCAACGATAAATTGCAACAATCAAATAATCATCCTTAATTATTTAAATATAATTAAATATCATGCAAATCATCTACACATTAATTACGGAAAGACGAAAATACTCTTAATCCAAAAAGTGGGGGTGACTGGTGTTAATGGTGATGGCGATCGGGGGCGAAGGCTCGGTGGTTCCTGATGGTGCAATCGGCGGAGGAGATGGTGGGCAGGTCGTAGAGGAGCTCAGGCGAGGCTTGGCGACCGGAGATAGGGTCGGGTTGATGGGGAGGTCGGGTTGGTTTAGTATCGGGTTTGGTGAGTTGTGGAAAATAATGGAGAAAATATAATGAGGAAGAGTTTTTGCATGAGGAGAGGAGAGAGGTGACTACCTAGGGATTAGGGCCGGTTGTGCCTTGGGATGGGGTTGGCATTAGAAAAGGGGTTAGCTATATATATATATATATATATATATATATATATATATATATATATATATATATATATATATATATATATGAGGGTATTGTGTGGTGAGGATGTTGCTCCATTTAAAATGGAGGGCCAATATTACTCATGAAGGGAAGTGCACAATCACAAAGGGGGAGAGAGAGAGAGAGAGAGAGAGAGAGAGAGAGAGAGAGAGAGAGAGAGAGTTGAATGGTCAAAGGGAGGAGGGGTTGATTTCTTCATGTGCTTGACCAATATGATGGTGACACATCATTGCACTTTTGTATAAAAGTCCTCAACAATTAGAAAATTGTACAGAAAGTGGGTTTTGGGGATTTAATGAGAGAAAATTACATGTTTGGTGTGATGTAATGGCTAAAAAGGATGTGTGGTATTTAGTATGAGTCTTGAGGGTGTAAATGGGGGTTTGGTTTGCTTTGGTTTGGTGTTGGGTGTAGTTTTGGGTTATGTTGGATCCTTACACAAATTTAATTAAAATAGTGTAAAGGTGTTCTAAAATTGATTGGAAGTACATGGGGCTAAAATTACGTGGGATACAAGTGTCATGGACGTAGAGGACTCGGAATAGAATATTTTTATAATTTGGATTACGCAAAATAGGTCGAGATTGTGTCTCCAATTTCGATTGGAACGCACAAAGATACAAAGTTGAATTTATTTAGAATTAAAATAAATGTCCGTAACGAATATTGTGCGACTAAAATGAAGCACAAGAGAGCATATTTATGAGTTACACAAAGATCAGAATGGAGGACGGGCACGTCTAGGACAAGGGTCCAACATAAAATTTTAATTTAAATATTTGAATATTTAACTTCCTCAAAAGTCAAATATTCAAATATTGAAATAAAATTTTAATCCCTTCCAAAGTCTTTATAGCTTTGACTATGTTTATTAAATTGAATTTGAATCCTCAAATATTTTAATAACATAAAATCTTAACTCCTCAAAAATTCTTAAAATTAAAATTTATTTCCAATCTTCAAATTATAAATTTAAATCCACATCTTGTAGTCCAATAGCTCTAATGTTAATCTTTCTCACTGTCCTCATCAATATATGTTATCAGATAAAACCGTAAATTAGTGTCACGCCCCAGTCCCAAAATACCGAGGGACTAGACACGTGGCAATGGCCAGCAGCACGTACCGATGGACAAACCCAATTTAATGGATCCATCAGGGCGTACTTAAGCTGTAAAACAAAGTCTACGACAACATGGCACAACAAATCTCATCCACACAAGATAAAATATGATCCACAGATATAAGAATGTAAATCATCAACCAGTCTCAACAAAGTGCTTCGGGGAACAACCCGATAAAAATCTGATACAATGGTTCAACAGACCAAAATATAAATGACTGAATAAAATAAATACTGAGCATGAAACATGGATGCTCAGGAAAAGTCTTCAGCTAACACCTCGTCCTCGGGTGTCGGTACAGCTCATGTATCTGCTTCTGCTCCTGCTACTGCTGCTGTCCCGTATACCTCAGGATAAATCTCGTCCGCAAATCCTGGGAACATAATCCGGATCCAGGTCCTCAGGGGACATAGCAAGGTACAGATAATACAAGCCAAAATAAATGCAGTACAGCAAATAATGAAATAAATAGGGTAAGCTATATAACCATCTATGTGAAATGCAAGATGAGAGCATCACGAGTACTCAAGCTGGGCCACTACAAGCTCTATGTCGGAGAGCCGGTAGAAGTAATAATGAGTAATGGGCCAAGCTCGGGTTTCAGAGTCTTGTGCCTCACAGTAGTAGGGGATATATTTGTAATCAGCCTGTAGCCTGTGTGTCTCTCCCCACCCAATGTAATCACACGTCTCATGTGCATAACGTCTCATGTACATGGCACGCAAGATCATAGCTAATGCAGTAAGTCATAGAGTATCCAAGAGTATAATGTCTCTGTCAGAAGTCTGTATCCTATACAGAATTACCATGAATATCTCAGAAAGATCCTGTCATGAATAGTGTCAAGTGTTCTGGGTATAATGTACTTGATAAGACAAGTACGAGAATGTAAAGGGGTCACGAATGTCCATCTCTAGATGACATACACAACATTGCGTACGGTGTTGGCACCCGACTAATAATCGGACGCTAAGTAAGTCACATGGTCTTAGGTTAAGCATGCACAGCAATATAAATAAAGCAAAAAAATATGCAACAAGAACTGTAAAGTTGGCAAGGTATACTTACCCACTGATGTATAACTAAGTCAAAGAAATAAGTAGCAAAGCTGCAGGGTTTGGCAAGGTACACCTGCCTGGGGTTTGAATATCAACAGTTGTCCCTGTATCAGTGGAACCTGTAGGTACTCCTCCAAAAGCTGTAATAAATATCACCAACAGTCTCAGAAGATACCAAATAGATAGAAACGCCTATCCTTAAGTCCAATTTGGACACAAGGGCAAAAATGACATTTCCGGGCCAAAGCGGGGTCCATATGTAGGCCACTTTGCACCGAAAAGTGGGTCAGGGTCAAAGGTCTCCAAATTCGTCAAACTCAGTGTCAACAAGTCAGGAACGATGATACGAACCCAACGGAACTTCCAGAATTGAATTTTGATAAGCCGATCACAAAATTGCCCGTCAAGTGGAGCCTTTGGGGCCCACGATACGCAATTTTGTCAACATTCTCAGAATCGAACCAAACTTGGGTCACAGGACCAGCATATTGCTACGAGTCCGATGACGCAAGTTTCTTCTTGATCCGACGTGTGTACACAAAGTTACAGCATGTTCCAAAATGGACGGATACGGGGCATTGTCGACGGATACGCATTGATTCCGGTGTGCACGCACATCCGAATCAACTTTTGCAAAATCTCACACGTCCGTATCAACGACGTGCACAGTTCGATAAAGATCGTGTGCGACCAAGTCATCCCGTTTGGCAGGGCGCACTCATTTCCGAGGTAAAACTGGACGTTGGTTTTCCTGTTTTTGGATCGCGGTGTGCGATCACCACAGGACGCGACGTACCGAGCGAGTTACACGGGCACCGAGAGGGTTACACAGTCTACGCGTTGCAATAGACAGAATCAAAAATGGAATTACGAGGTGAGAGGAAACGCTACCTGAACAGGGCTCCGTGAATATGACTTTCACGTGTCCGAGTGTCCGGATCGCATCCTGGTCCTGTGTCCGCTGTGTCTCCTTGACACGAACTGCGTCCGGGTCGGGGGCGACCGTGCCTAGGGCTGCTGGAAGCTGGCCATTCTGGTCGGCGAAGGGTGGTTCATCGGGCGGAGGACGACGAGGCGAGCGGGGTATTCGGTTGCTGGGCAGGGCGGAGAGGTCGACGGCGAGGGGTTTGCTGGAGAGCGGCAGAGTCGACTACATCGGTGTAGATGAGAGGAGAGGGAGTCGAGGGGCTCGTCGACGGGGCTGTGGAGTTCAGGGACGGCCGAGGGTGACCGGAGCGGCTCGGGGCTGCTCGCGGAGGGGGGAGGGTGACTCATCGGGTTGAGCGGGGCTGTGGAAAGAGGAGAAGGGAGGCGTCGAGGGTCGTCGGTGGTTGGGAGGTCAACGACAAGGTGTTCGAGCGGCAGCGGTGAGGAGATGAGAGAGAGAGAGGTCTGGCGGCGGCTGGGCACGAACGTCGAGGGGAAATTTATAGGGCTGCTACAGTGAATCCGGTGGTTAGGGTTTGGTCGGGTTTGGGTTTGGGTTTGGGTCGGGTTTCATGGCTTCGACCCGACCGACCCGTTAAGCTGGGTTGGTTTAGTGGAGCGGTTCAGTCAGCGATTTGGTTCGGTTCAGTCAACGGTTTAATTGGGTTTAGTTCTACAGTAGTTTTTAGGGCTAAAAAATGATTTCGGAGTCCAATAAATTCACAGAAAATTACCCTATGTCCGATTTTTTATTTTTACACCATAAAATATTATTTCCATAATATTTTAACATCAATTAACAGCATTTAAAAAATCTTTTAATCATAATTACCTAAGTTTTAATTCCAAAAAAATACCGAAAAATTGGAAAAAAATTATATTTAAAATATTCTGAAAAATTAGGGTGTTTACAATTAGTCCATAAAATTCATCACGATATAAAATCAAACTCGACAACGACACCAAGAATTAAATTTAACAACTGATCAACAAGAATCAATTCAACAACAATAAATAAGAACGGACAAAAACAAGAAAAAAGATTTAAATTGGAAATTATAATAAGATTCTCAAGGGTCGTCCCAGGAATCTCTCAAGGAATTTTTTGATTGATTATTCGCTCTCATCCTAGTATCCTAGATCCTAGATCCTATCGCAGGCACGCAGTAGTACAACTAAGTCGTTACACTACCAAGATATCGCACAACTTGTGAAGTCTGACCTGCATGGGCCACCACTAAAAATGTGTCACAATCCGCACCCGATATAGGGGCACGAGTGCGTGGGTACGTCCAGCCTACGCCGCAGCATCGGTGGTAGAACGTTGTCTAGGTCATAATACTATCTAGTAAATCTCTCACGAATATCCAACTCCATAAGGAGACATAGATATCATAATATAATATAAAAATACTCAACCACATAACTAACGCACGATAAGATATCAAAGAAAATAAATAAAATACTTCACAAGTCTAAACAAAAATAATCTAACTCAAACAAAACATCCAAGTCTCATGTATGTCGGAAACAAATCCGGTACCAAATAAACTGCTAAAAGAAACTAACTGAATAACTAGTGATCCCGGCTAGACCTCCCAGAATCACAACTGAACTACAAGATCCAAGGCTGCAGCTACTCTCCATGTGGACCATAAAATGTCGAACACCAGCCCTCCAGGTCGCAGTCTGGAAAAATATTTTCATTCAGGATGGAACAAAGTACATCTCTAACAGCAGTTCTAAATAAATGATATAAACTATGTAGTAGTAAATAGATGCAAATATACAAGGTGCATATATATGTACAAGAGATACACAATAAAGGAAATACTGGAAATAAATATAAGAATAAACAATATGACAATGAACAAGAATACTAATAACTAAGTGTGTGAGTACTAGCTTTAACATATGATCGGCTTGGGAACTTGTACATGAATAATGGCCTGGTTAGTCATACGTGCGGTGTATGACCAACACTAACATGAAAACAAGACTTGTACATGAAGGATATGATCACATATCTACACTAAAATACTTTCCACCCCCGACTGGTATAGTAGATCCAACCATGATACGCTAGGGCACAAGATTCTCTAGGAAGGTAGCAAATCTTCCCGAAAATTAGTGTCTGTACATGCACAAGATAATCAATGAAACAAGACTTGCACAAGATACATCATATACAAGGAATAACATCTCATGACGAGATCCGAATATACCAATCCGTGTAACCATCGTGTCAAGAAATATGGATATCTACACTAAACACAATGAACATAAAGGATATCATAAACAAGAAACTATCAGAGAATGTACTCCCCTTGGGTCCTTAGCTGGCAATACCAATATCCTGCTCCTGAAGTCTCACAGGATGATCCAATGGTCCTATATACATATAATATAATACAATATAGCATCAACCATTTCACTACCACATACACAACCATAATTCCACTGAACTCAGAAGCTACGCTAGGGGTGATACGGGTCATCTAGCAGGGTCAAACGTGCGTCTAAATGCACGGTGCCATGTCCTTGATTACTGTGCATAATCAGACATTCAATCACTAACACTTGTCAAGCCAGTACGTCGGTGTACACAAGGCAGACAATTCACTAATATTCAGGGTCACATGGTCATATGCAACACAGGGTACCCATAATTAACACTCATGGTCTCATGCAACTACGGGATATACACAGTTAAAACCTAGGGTCATACAGCATACATGTATATTACTGTCAAATGAAAATACGGGATACTTACTACTAACATTTATGGTCACACAGCATAAATACATATATAGTCATAACTATTATTAGGATTTAATTACTTAAATATATATATATCTATATCTTTATATATATATATATCAACTAATATTATATGCATACGCACACACATGTACGAGCATACTAGTCATTGGGTTCACCGACACGGGTCTGAAATCAACCAACTAAACCTGTCATGAAGCAATATGTTAACCCTATACTATTCATACATGCACACACATAAAATCACGAAGGAGGGCAGTCAAACCTTGGCGTGCACACACGGGGTCGACGATGACGATGATGACGACGACGATGATGATAATGATGATGATGGTGATGGTGATGAACTTGATGATTATGATGATGGTGATAATTATGATGATGATGATGATGATGGTGATGATGTTGATGACTATGATGATGGTGATGATTGTGATGATTATGATGATGGTGATGATTGTGATGATTATGATGATGGTAATGATTGTGATGATGATGATGATGATGAAGAAGGTGATGATGATGCTCCGGGGATGGCCAGAGAGGAGAGCTCAGGTGATGAGGGCTGTTCTGGATCTCGGCGGGGACGGTCGTGATGACGGTGGCTGCCACGGTTGAAGGTCAGGGACGAGCGGGGTGGTCATGGGAATGTTGCGGTGGTGTAGTGGTGCTGCTGAGGAGGTCGAGACGGTGGAGAGGAAGTCGATCGTGATTCTCGGGGCGATGCGGTGAGCAGGAAGGTCCAGCGGGGATGGTCTGGTGTTGGTAGACGGCTGCTCGGGCCGACGATCGACGGGGGTGTGGCCGCTGCTCGGCGGAGATTGAGGCCGTGAAGTTGTGGGAAGGTGGAGGAGACGTTGGCTGACAGGGATGACTGCGGGGAATGGAAGGAAGTCGGGTGAAGGCTGGCAGGCGGGGGGCTCGGCATGGGGAATTATTGTGGTCGACGGGAGGTGGGGTAGTCGACTGTGCTCAGGCGGTCGGGTTCACCGGAGAGAAGAGAAGAGGTAGTTGTATAGGCGGGGGCTCTGCGGTAATCACCGGAGGGAGGTGTAGTTGTGAGGGAGGTGAGTCAAGGTGTTAATGGTGGTGGTGTTAATGGTGATGGCGATGGGGACGAAGGCTCGGTGGTTCCTGATGGTCCAGTCGGCGGAGGAGATGGTGGGCAGGTCGTGGAGGAGCTCAGGCGAGGCTCGGCAGCCGGAGATGGGGTCGGGTTGATGGGGAGGTCGGGTTGGTTTAGTATAGGGTTTGGTGAGTTGTGGAAAATAATGGAGAAAATATAATGAGAAAAAGTTTTTGCATGAGGAGAGGAGAGAGGTGACTACCTAGGGATTAGGGCCGGCTGTGCCTTGGGATGGGGTTGGCATTGGAAAAGGGGTTAGGCTATATATATATATATATATATATATATATATATATATATATATATATATAGGAGGGTGTTGTGTGGTGAGGATGTTGCTCCATTTAAAATGGAGGGCCAAAATTACTCATGAAGGGAAGTGCACAAACACAAAGGGGAGAGGGAGAGAGAGAGAGAGAGAGAGAGAGAGAGAGAGAGAGAGAGAGAGAGTTGAACGGTCAAAGGGAGGAGGGGTTGATTTCTTCATGTACTTGGCCAATAGGATGGTGACACATCATTGCACTTTGCATAAAAGTCTTCAACAATTAGAAAATTGCACAAAAAGTGAGTTTGGGATTTAATAAGGGAAAACAACATATTTGGTGTGATGTAATAGCTAAAAAGGATGTGTGGTGTTTAGTATGAGCCTTGAGGGTGTGAATGGGGGTTTGGTTTGGTGTTGGATATAGTTTTGGGTTAAGTTGGGTCCTTACACAAATTTAATTAAAATTAGTGTAAAAGGTGTTCTAAAATTAATTGGAAGTACATGGGGCTAAAATTAGGTGGGACACAAGTGTCATGGACGTAGAGGACTCAGAATAGAATATTGTCATAATTTGGGTTGCAGAAAATGGGTCGAGATTTTGTCTCCAATTTCGATTGAACGCACAAAGATACAAAGTTGAATTTATTTGAAATTAAAAATAAACGTCCGTAACGAATATTGTGCAACTAAAATGAATCACAAGAGATCAAATTTATGAGTTACACAAAGGTCAGAATGGAGGACGGGCACGTCTAGGACAAGGGTGTAAAATTTATTGGAAGGCAAAAGCTAGGGTAGCGCTCCAAATATCGAAGCAACGGTAAGGCACAATAATTAAATAAAATTACGATAATTAATTATAATCCTCAATATTTAATCCCGAACAATACAAACAAAATTCATAGTCCTATATTTTGGTCAATGGTTCATCTAGTGGGCTTCTAGGTCTAGTCTACTAACTCATGCATTAAAGAACACTATACATAATATATATATATATATATATATATATATATATATATATATCATATCATGCAATTATTTAAAATAAATACACACAATACTTATAATAAATAAAAATATCAAAATTATCCCTATTTTAGAATGTGGTAGTGACAAACCCGGGTGCCTAAATTCGTTCCATTTGAAAAAAATCCTAGGGGGTTAGGTTGTGAGCATACCAGCGAAGATGGGACGCAAAACGGATGAGTGAGGAGGAAGAAAACTCCGCACAAAGGCAGGGGTCGCACGGGTGCTGCTGTTGTGCGCGTGCGCGCAGGAGGGGATATGCGGCGGCACTCCGGTGCTGCTTCGGCGCGACGACGGCGACAGAGAGGGGTCAGGGTGGTCGCCTGGGTTGTCGGGGTTCGGCGTGGGTGTCGCCAGAAGGGTGGAGGCGTGGGTGATGGGGGAGGTGGCATTCTCTTAGGGTTAGGGTTATGGTTTTAGTATGTGCACATGCTATATATATATATATATAAGTTGATAGGAAGGGAACTAGCCACGGGTTGGGGTATGGGCTTGGGTATTTTTAGGTTTTGGGTTTGGGTTGTTTTTGGTTATCAGGTATGGTTTGTTTTATTTCTTTTCTTTTTCTTTTCTTTTATTCATAGTTATATGTAGAAAATTCTAAAAAATAGTTAGGTACTTGAAAAAATTCTAGAAAATTTATATTTCTTCCAACAAATAATTTACAATCCAATTGATATCAATTCAAAAGGTATTTACCAAATATGAATGAATATTAAATTAGTTCAATAAATACATAAATTCTATTTTCTCCTTAATATTATATTGGAAACATGCATGGGTTCGAATAACGCAACTCGAGTGTCATACGCGTAATAGAACCAGTTAGGCTCATAGTATGAATTTAGTTGGAAGCAATGGGTTGGGATGGCGTGTTAATATCGTACAAAGACAAAAGGGTTAATTAATCATCGTTTTCTCGTAATTGTGTCGCATAAGTTGTGCGACCAAAACAAAGCCTAGAATTACAAATTTGTGAGTGACAGACATGGCACAAACCTAATTTGACTCGTCTAAGTCGAGCATGCTAGGTTGGTTGGAAGAGAGGGGCTAGTGTTGCACTAAAGATCTTAAAACTATGGTGGTTGGTTTCCAAAGATCAATTAAATTATCGAATAAATACTTAAAATGAAAAAGTAATTATTAATTACCGAACTAACCCTACATAAAACCAGGGTGCTCACAGCGGCAACGGATAATGACGACGGATGTTCGAATCCCGATCCACCTCGATCCATGCATTGGCAATGAATAACAATGGGTTGGCAGCTAATCCTCGTTAGTGATGCTACTTTATCCATTAACGGTGCAGAATCCAAGAGATCCGCACAAAGATCAAAGCAAATCTCCTCATTTAATGATCGGACAGTCTGTCAGAGACAACTATGCTGTAATACGACTATGCAGCATGCCCTTCATATGCGGTCAATAGTGTTCATCCATGCTTCTTTCAAAGTATTCCAAACTTATCCTTTTGAAAACTTTGAAGGATATCTTGTAGAGGCATAAAAGATTATGGAGGCCGCATAAAGGACATGCCCCCCTAAACAAGCCGTAGAGAAGCCACACACAACCTGAACAGACAAAGTCATAGAGACGCCATATGCGGCTAGAACAAAGAAGCTGCAGAGAAGCTACATGCGGTCGGGTCATACTATATGAGGCCTAAATGACCACAAAGTAGGGAGGCCGCATAAAACTACCCTAACACAGATTTTGATGTCTGTCAGCTTTGACACGTCACTCATCACTCTGAGATGCTTTGAGACTCGTGAAGACGATAGCTTGGGAAAAGAAAATAAGTAACATCAGTGCATTAATTGCTTCGACCAAAATGCCATGCCACGTATTCCCTCGTATGCGGCTACGTCCTAAATGGCCTCTCCAACATGCGGCCAGAGTGTCCATTCAACCAAGGCCTAAATGAGAGCACGTATGCGGCTGCAAGACACATGCAGCCTCGCCATCATGCGGCCAGAGTATCCATTCGACCAAGGTCCAAATGAGAGCACATATGCGGCTACAAGACCCATGCGGCCTCGCCACCTGCGTTCAGAGCGTCCAGACGACCAAAGGCCAAACTAGAGCTCGTATGCGACCACGACAATATGCGGCCAAGTTGCTATGAGGCCTCCATCTCACAAGATATTTTTGTTACAACTGCAGAGATCTTCGCATAGTTGGTGCTAAATAAGTGTCCAACTAACCAAATCACGCCCACAACGGGTTAATAACAACCCCGAGATCTCTTCAACAGCTTATCTCAAACAAGACTACGTGGCAATCGCCCCATGACATGCGACGACAGTTGCAATCGTATTCTGTTGAAGGAGCCTTATGAGGGCACCAAACTGAGGCATCTGCGACACCCATAGCCCATCAGCACGATGGCTATAAATAAGAGCAACTTGAACATTCTAAGCTGGCTTTTTTTCTTCTTCAGAGAGAGAGAGAGAGAGAGAGCATACCACCCTCGACCAACACAGAGAGGGAGCATACCGAGATGAGCAAAGAGAGAACGTAAGCTTCTCACCCTGCATCAGATCATCTATGGAGTAAAGGAGATACCATAGCACTCCTTGTCTATCGCCACACCCAATAATCAAATATATTGTACTTAGATTATCCGTCTAGGACTGCTTTGTACTTTATTTTATTTGTTAGTTAAATTAAGCTCTTTTTGGAACTTTTAAATTTAATGGCGAATAATCCAATCTCTATTTAATGCAGGATTCGATTCGATCCTTGGAGATTTCTTGGGATTTTATGCACGAGAGTGCAAGTAATAATTTTGAAACTGGCCTTGCCAGAGGTGATATGGACGTAACCAATAAAACAATACTTGCACCATATACACCATATACCAAGGAATAATATCTCATGACGAGATCCGGATATACCAATCCGTGTAACCATAGTGTCAAGAGAAACATGTATATCTACACTAGATACAACGAACATAGAGGATATCATAAATGAGAAACTATCAGAGAATATACTCGCCTGAAGTCCAATGAACAGTCTCACAGATATCTGACTCGGTGCCTCGAAGACCTAGATATGGAATACCACATTAAAACAAGGTCCCGGAAAGAGAACAAGTCAAACTAGTCAACTTCTAGGTCAATAAATCAATTCTAAGTTAAAAGTCAACTATGGTCAACTCTAAAGTCAACTGAAGTCAAACATGGTCAAACCAAGGTCAACCTCACAAGAAATCTATAAATAATATAAAAAATAAAATACAACAACTTAGGAATCAAAATTAGATCCCAATTGATACCCACACAAAGTATACTAATAATACAATTAATGCACACTCTAAATAATGTATATACAAACCAATATTTATACAAATAAAATAATATATTATTATTATTAGTATTATACCTCACAAAAACACCTATATATATACATATATA
This sequence comes from Iris macrosiphon, assembly GCA_036927795.1. Classification (NCBI taxonomy): domain Eukaryota; kingdom Viridiplantae; phylum Streptophyta; class Magnoliopsida; order Asparagales; family Iridaceae; genus Iris; species Iris macrosiphon. The sequence goes on along the minus strand of JAYESA010000007.1, from coordinate 21,470,679 downwards.
TATACAAATATAATATATAATATATAAATTAAATCTGCCAAATCGTCACTGAAAACAGTGAGCTAAAAATATAAATGAAATAAAATAGGCTTTCAGTGACAGTTCCTACTGTCACTGAAACCACCGTCGCCAAAGCCGCTGTGCAAACTGCACTGCTGTCACCTATTGGTGACAGTTCTCAACTGTCACAGCAAAAGCCGTCGCTGCTGCTGCGAATCCCGCTCACTGCATGGGTTATTAATGACAGTTGCGGCTCTGTCATTAATAATCCGCCGCCACTGTTACAGCGGCTGCTGCTGTAACCGCCTAATTAATGACAGTTCTCTGTCATTAATCCTACTGTCACTAAAAACACAAAAAAAATATATATAAATATATATATATATAAATCTATATATAAATCAAAAAATATATATAAAAATAATTAGATAAATATATATACTTATATATATACAATTAAATACTATTAGTTACAAAACACAATGCACATATTAATGTACGTATTTTACATGGCTAGAAGCACACATAAAAATACATTCATTAAATTAACAATTAAATATATAATAATTATAAATAATATAATTACACATTTAAACACATAAATATATTTTATAAAACATTTATGTATAATTTATGTTATTAACATAAGTACATATATAATTGCATGCAAGAAAGCTACATACATATATTTATACATCACATTAGAACACATAGAAATATAGATCTATGCTACAATAAATACCACAATAAATACACTTAAATAATATATAATATCTATATATATTTACTAATTATAAATAAAGAATTTAAAGCATAAATAATTAGATCTACACATAAACACACCAATTTGGAGAGTATCATACCGTATCCCACTAGATCTAGGATACGCATGTGACACGAGTCCAACACACAACCAATTGCACCCCGAAGGACACAAACAAGTCACAAATAATATTTATGAACAAATCAAAGTGTCAAAAGTAGATATATGTGTCCGTGTCAAAATACAACATGTACAAAGTCCCGTGTCGGAGGAAAAACCCCCAAAATAACACGTATCACCAAATAGTTAGGATACGAACCACATGTACCCAAATATGGACACGACACAAGCCTCAAACACATAACCACATGTCCAATTGATCTATAGGATCAATTGACACACACAACAAAATATAAATTCGGAATTCCAACAAAATTGACACAAAAAGCACCATAACTTTCTCCATGGGTCTCCTATGAACACAAAAAAATTTCTATGGGTAGTACATACATATAGGTTGATTTTACATGATTAAATCTCAGATTTAGAAGCTATTTTAATAGGAAAAAACTGAATTATACCTATTGGGAGATAGATTCCCAATGAAACCTCCAATTGAGATGAACTTGCTTCCAAATTGTAGATCTTTGCTCCTCTTTGTAGATCCTTGCTTCCTCCTTCTAGATTCTTGCTTCTCAACTTTCTAATGGTGAATTGGGAAGAATTTGGGATGAATTTGGTGGAGAATTGGAATGGGAATGGAGGGAATTTGGGAGTGAAAAATTCTAGATCTAGATTGGAAATGAGAATGGGAGGAGAGAGAAATTTCCCCCTCCTAATATAGGCCGGCCATGCCCCCTTCCCCAAGAAATTGTAAAATGTCCAATGTACCCCTTGGGGCCTCTCATGAAGAAATAATTAAGGAAGGAAGCTTCTAGTCTAATCATTTAATTAATTTAATCCATCTCCTTAACCATGGACTTTCTAAATGGGCCAAGTCTAACTATTTAATTCATGTTGGTCCATGGGTCCAAACTAAACTAGTTGGGTCTACTAAAATAAGTCCAAAATAATTAAATAACATCCAACAACAATTAAATAATACAACAAAAATTATTTACCATGCACAATATTTGTTTAAATAGAAAATTACTAAAATACCCTTTTTCCTAAATGTGGTAGTGACAAATACGGACGTGGCAGATTTTATGAACTTAACACCGCTGGCGTACCTTAGTAAGTACGGATGATAAGTAGAGATGACAACCGATATTAGAGGTAATATGGACATAATGATCGATAGCCAAGACCTGAGAGGTTTGATCAGAGGTAATATGGATATGACAAACTCAGCCGGGGGAAAATGTTAGGAAGATAGTTCAAAGGTAATATGGACGTGAACCAATGTCCGAAAAACTTGCTGAGGAGTGATTTGCTGAGTGTGGTCTATCTGGGAGTATCGATAGACCTGAGGATTGCTCCGCTAGGAAGATTGGTGGGACGATAACTCAGAGGTAATATGAACATGGCTAGCGTCTAGCGAGATTGGTTTATGAGTGGTCACTACGGGAGTGTGCCAGTGGACATGAGGACTACTCCGCTGGAGAGACTTTGAGGATCCATAATCCGTAGCGTATCCAGGACTCTTGGATATATATAATGTCTTTTACAAGAATTTATAAAAAAGGCAGAAATATTGTACATAGGCCCTTTGTCACGCCCCAGTACCGGAATACGGAGACAGACATGGACAGCAATCCCGTACAAGGTACTATACGTCATACGAGGATCACTGTTGTATAAGGCAAGGGGGCGTATGCTACAATCAAGTCTTTTATGATCAAGAACTTTTATGTCTCAATCATTCAAATAAGAAACAGTAATTATAGAGCATATAATAAGGCATCCAAATGCTTTCTCAAAATATTCTGTAGTCCAGCTGTGCAAAAATAAGAAGCTGGAAGAGTAACAAAAGTACATGACAATGATTCAGCTACAGTCTGATTTAATATAATCTTGTAAGAAAAACTAATGTCTAGACGATCCGGCTAATAGGTGCGGGTGGCTAAACGCCAAAAAGAAGTAAATGTATAAGACGAGCAGGGAAGAAGAAAACTCACTTGCTATCCCCTGTGAACATATTCCTCGTGCATGCCATGATCTGGAGGAAAGTACGCTGGATCCTCGGGTGCTGGCTCAAAACCTGGCCATACAAAACCAGAGGGGTTAGACCCCAATTAGCAAGTACCACAAAGAAATCACAAAATAGAGAAATAAAAACCCATGGACAATAATATAATATTATATTGGTTCAGTATCGTAACTTAGGTCCCTAGCATATCCTAGCACTAAGGCTCAACCCTACAACCAAACAAGGACAATGGTTGAACCCTCACACTATGATAGTCCATTTTCCTAGGCTACTAGCTGAATAATACAATCACAACCAAGTCCATTTCCCTAAATCGGCCAATCATTTATATGGCTTGATATTTTGTGGAGTCTGAGGTTATCTCAGAATAATGCATAATAAGTATCCTCAGATCACGCCAGTGCCGAACATGAGCTAACCGAACCAAATAAATAAAATAGGCACTTACAGGATGCATTAGTCCCCCATAGGGCCACTGCGCTAAAAATATGGTATTAGCGGTTTCGGTGTTCCTATATTGAAACAGTGGCTCAGCATAATAAAAGTCAGATAGTGCACTCCACTAAGGAAGATGATATACAGTATCTGTGGTGGCCAGCCCACACCGCACTTAGAATGTATCTCTGTGGGAAGGTTCGTTGGCATGATCTCGGAATACCGTTTCCTCCAATGTTACTACCACTTTTAGTTACCTAATTAGCCCTATGTTGTGTTTGAAATCTCAAAGTGTGGTCAAATAAGAATTTCCTTTAAAATGTCGTACAAAGTACGGGCACGCTAGATACGAATTCATGGAAGTCAAATATGGATTCATCCAAGCGTGTATGCAATATTCATATAATCAATATCCTAGCTACGCTTTGGTGGTTGATTAGCTTATTATGCCCGTGTTGAGGAAAATAATGTATTATTTATAATATCACGCGTTCGAAAATTTGGAGGCATTCTCGATGCAGAACCCATATATAATCACTCAACATGTGACCGGATGTGTTATATCTCAGCGCATATTAAATAATGAATAATTATCAAGCAATAGTGGTATCAGCACGTATATAGTATTCGAGTCCAATCACCAATTATATATTGGGTCAAATGAATCAAGAAGACAATCAATCAAAACAAGCAAGGCCGCATGGGTCTCTAGGCCGCATGGGAAGTCAGGCCGCATGATAATCCTGGCCACATGAAAAGCCAGGCCGCATGAAGAGTCAGGCCGTATGAAGTCAGGCCGCATGGACCACTTAGCCGTATGCCCAGGGTTAAGTCTACTACTTAGGACAAGTGTTGAACTGAAAGTCAAATAAATAAAGTATCAGTAATGTGACATAAAATAACTGAGTGATTGAGGTGACAAGCCATAAAGTGTGTTAGGAAGAAAAGACAAAACTTACAGAAATAAGTGCCAACGGTTCAGAGCCAAATAAGTGCCAACGTCCAAGAAAATAGAGCATGGGTGTCAATGCCGCATGGAGTTATCTAGGACTTAGCAATTTTTTTATTCGCTCAGCGAATGAAAGCACAAGGTGTTCAAGTATACTTGTATAAATCAGCAGTCGTGCATCCAACAAGAAGGACACATGCTGTCAGTATGCGGCAAGAGTTTAGGACGCATAACCCTCTCGGACCGTATGACACTCTCAGCCGCATATGCTCACTGGCCACATGGGAACTTCGTCTTATCCAACAGTAGGTTCGGCCATGGCAAAAAAGCTCCAAAAACTGAAATCTTGTTTTGTCCATAAAATCCTCATTTTAAGTCTAAATCCAGTGAACCAAAAGCCAAAATGCTCTAAATTGAAAGCTCATGAAATCCATAAAATCTTAAGTTTAGAAATATAGATCTACACTAATCCACCCATCAAAATAGAAAACTCTAAAAAATAGAAGTGCTTAGAAACACATAATAAACATAATGGAACAATAATATGGAGGATTTCTTTATTTTTTATGTAAGGTGTACTTGCCTATGAAATAGGAAGAGAAAGCTAATGAAAGAGGAAGAAATAAAGAAATGAAGAAGTGAAGAGAGAGAGAGAGAGAGAGAGAGAGAGAGAGAGAGAGAGAGAGAGAGAATGTTAGGTTATATATGATAGGGTTTGAGGGTTGAACCTAAGGTTCTCATGAGTTGAACCAACCTACAAAATAAATCATGAACCAGGTTAAACTATAGAATGGGTCTAGTCTTCAAGCACATGCAACCATGCTAAAATATAAATATGTTTCAAATTCTTATATCGGGAACGGAGAGTGACATCTCTATCCACCTTAGAAAAATTCTATCATCGGAATTCGAATCCAAGCAAAAGCTAGAGAAGTCGGGACAAGCACGATACAAACCTACTAGCAACTACTCATGCAAGCAATATCATCACAACATAAAGGTGATCACTTGATCACAGAATCCGAGATATGAAGGCGTAAGAAAGAATATACCTTCTGAATTGAATAGATGTGAGTATCAAGATCGAATATCGTCCTCTAGAGAGTGATGGCCCCAAGCAACATGGACAAGAAAAATAGTTCGATTCTTGAGCACATACTTCCTTTGGTCCAATATTGATATGGGTTGCTCCCCATAAGAAAAGTCGGTACCAACGACTAATTCAGAGCGATCGAAGATATGACTCGGATCTGGAACATACCTACACAACGGAGACACATAAAATATATAATGTACCACACGTAGCGAAGGCAGAAGGGCAAGACGATAAGTAACATCGCCTACTCGCTCGAGAATATCGAACGGACCTATGTATCTGGGACTAAGCTTCCCGCGAACCCCGAATCTAATGACTCCATGGGTGGACAAAATTTGCAAAAATACGTGATAGCCAACACGAAACTCTAAAGGTCTATGATGCTAATCTGCCCAATGACAATGCCTATCTTGTGCAACCCGAAGTCGCTCTATGATCTGTCGAAAAACTTCTTCTGTCTTCGTGATCATTTCAGGGCCTAAAACTTTTTGCTCACCAATGTCGTCCCAAGGCAACGGTGACCTACACTTTCTGCCGTATAGTGGCTCAAAATGTGTCATCTGAATACTGGCCTGATAACTATTGTTGTACGAGAATTCTACCAAGTGAAGGTGATTCTTTCAAGATCCACCAAGATCTAAGGTATAGGCTCGTAGCATATCTTCCAAGGTCTGGATGGTTCTCTCTGATTGTCCGTCTGTCTGGGGAAGGTAAGATGTGTTAAATTTAACTTGGTGCCCAAGCTCTGGTGCAAACTTTTCCAAAATTGAGAAGTGAACCGTGTGTCTCGATCTGATACGATACTTACTGGGATACCGTGTTGTCTTACTATTTGTCACATATACATTTTAACCAATTATTTTGTAGACTGTCTTACTCGAAAAGGAAGAAAGTGAGCTACTTTTGTGAGACGATCTACAACCACACAAACTGCATCTCGACCAGTCGGTGATCTAGGTAAACTAGTCACAAAGTCCATCATGATGTGTTTTTATTTTCACTCTGGAATAGGAAGTGGCTGCAATAATCATGCTCGTCTTTGTTGTTCTGTCTTTACTTACTTACATATCAGACATCGTGATACGAAGCTTGCTATTTCCCTCTTTATTTTGTTTCACCAAAAGTGTTGCTTGATATCTTGGTACATCTCTGTGCCTCCTGGATGAATAAAATATTGGAAACTGTGTGCTTAAGTTATAACTTCTTATAGAATATCCCCGGTTGGTATGCATAGACGATTTCCAAACCTTAGTGTTCCATCCGCATGTATTGTCAACTCCTTCCGAAGGCCTGACTTACATTCTTCTCGTAACTTTTGAATCTTCGGGTCCTCTACCTGAGCTAGTTTGATTCTATCTACCAAAGTTGACTGAATCAGTAGGGTAGCCTAAACTCATGTACTCTGTGGAAGTACTATCTCGATACCCAAATCTATTAAGTCTTCTAGAATGTGCTTTTGAGTAGTCAATATAAATTCTCCACCTCTTCTGCTAAGTGCATCAGATACTACATTAGCCTTGTCTGGATGGTGTCACGCCCTAGTCCCAAAATACGTAGGACTAGGAATACATAATACGCCAGTCGTATGTATATGAACTCCAATATATGGAAACCATACACACACATACGCTATACATGAATATCAAATCCACCAGTAGTAATATACTATTAACAAGTCATACACAATCTATATCTCATCCACAGCACAAATAAATAAATAGAAATAAATAACTGAATCTCAAAGATGAAGTATCAAAGTATGATAGTCGGATGGAAACAAATCCACTACAAATCGACTATACTAAAACTACTAAATGAGAGAAGAGATCAACTCTAATATAAGATAAATGTCCAAAAAGAAAAAACAACTAGAATATCCATCAGCTGCGATGGATCAAAGATACTCTGAAGATATGACCTCCTCAGTCTGGAATAAAGCGTTAGGTCCGGGTCCGTACTCCTGTGGATACTCATGTCCGTCTATATCTGGAAAGGTACTAGGTCCTCAGAGGGACATAAGAAGATACATATAAATATGCCAATAAAGTACTGTAAATAAACATCCAACGGGTCGCCTAACCATCTATGTGAATGCAGTTTGAGAACAACTTTCCAACAAGTAGGATATCTGGCCAAAAATGGGTTTGGCATGATTCTCTTGGAGATTCAGGGGCCTAAAAAGCATGACATCTTTTGAACCTCAGAGGCCGCCAGGTAATATATAGGGGTCATCACGACCACACATCTCCGGCGGAACGTGCGGGTTACATAAAAAGGAAAGTACAAAGAAGCCCAAATGCCTTACTTGTTGTTCTTCCCACCCCATGATCTAAGCATGTCACATCCATTACATGATGATACCTCTAAATAACTGCCAGGTCTACTAGCATGCAAAGTTTCTATCGACAGTTATCCCTATCCGTCGTACGATCTATACGTACCGATGGCCAGCCGAGTACGCAAGTCTGTATCCTATATGTGACTCACACTCGTGTAAGAACAGTGTCATGGCCAATGAAATATAAGAATATCTCATGATAATAGAGTGGTCTCACAAAGTAGGTCCAGATGCATATACATAATAAAAACAGAATACGACGTCACCATCGTTGCACCCAAGTTTTTCTTGGACGCGCAGTTTATATAGCAGTTAAAATAAATGAACTAAATAAGCAAAAATAAGATGTATGCAATATATGAAATATAAATTACAGTACAATGGCAAGGTATACTTGCCTGACAAACAATCTGTAAAGTGTAAGCGTCCAGACGTCAGGGACAAAAGATCAGAAACTAAGGCCTCCGAATAAACGTCTCCGGATGCTTAAATAAACATCACCAACATTTCCAAAATCAGCGAGATAGCTAGAAAACACTATCCTTTCGTTCAATTTGGACACAGGGGCAAAACGGTAATTTCGGGTCAAGGCGGGATCCAAATGTGGCCCACTTTGCACCGAAAGCGTGCCAGGGTAAAGGTCTCTAAATAGGAAAAATTATAGGTCAAACAAATTCTAAACGTTATTACAAACTCAATGGTATGTCCAATTTTGAATTCCGGTGAGCCGAACACAAATTTGCCCAAAAAGTCAACCGTAGGAACAGCAAATAGGCGACTTGGTCAACTATTTCAGAATTGCATGAAACTTGGGTCACAGGACCAGCGTGATACCGTGAATCCAATGGCATAAGTTTTATCACATTCTGACTAGCGCACACTAAAAGGTGCGATATTTTACAAAAGTCGCGATACGAGAACTTTTTACGGATACGGGTTGATTCCGACGCGCACACGTGTCCGAATCAGTTTCCGCAAAAGCCCACACGTCTGGACATACCATACGCGCCTTTTCGTTCAATTGGTACACGACGGAGCGGTTCCGTTTGGCGGGGCGCGCTCCGTATCACAAATTTGGAAGGTTTTGAAAATAGTTTTTCATAATTTTTAACCCAATTTAATTCTGCATATAACACCAAATAAATTAATCTAATTAAAAGAAAATAATCTCGGTTATATGCTCTTCACATAGCAAGAAGAAATTTTAAGTTTGGATGTCTGTGGTGGAAGAAATGAGTCCTTAAACATGGGTCATCGCAACAGTTTTCTGAAGTTAAAAGTCGTGGTTTTTCTCTAACTTTATCTCGGTTTTTACCTAGGTTTACGCGCTGATCGGAGGAAACTAATACACAGAGTTGGAAGAGGGATAGGTCGTGAATATACCGGTGAAGACGGAGTCGAATTCTGTCGCAAGATAAAGCGGGAAACTGGACGTGAAGTTGGGGTCGTCGCAGTCAAATCTGCGGTGCTCGCGCGGGATCTCGCACGAGGAGAGCGGCGGGAGGCTTCCGGCGGCGGCACGGTCTCCGGCGGCGGCGGTCTGGGCTGGAGGGCGGCGCAGGGTCGAGTAAGGGATTGAGTTTAGGGCTAGGGTTTACCCAAGTTATAAAATATATATATATATATATATATATATATATATATATATATATATATATATATATATATATATATAGAGAGAGAGAGAGAGAGAGAGAGAGAGAGAGAGAGAGAGAATAAGAACGGGGGGTGTATTTCGCGGGTTAGGACTGGGTTGGGTTTGTTGTTGCTTCTACTAGCGGTTTTAATTGCTTAGGGACTTTAGGGATTGCTGGGTTGTGCTTAGGCTTTTTAGGTTAGTGAAGTTAATGGTTTTTTTTGTATTTCATTTTCTTTCTTTTCTATTTTTTATTCCTTTACTTTTTATTACTATATATATATATATATATATATATATATATATATATATATATATATATATATATATATATATATATATATAATTCCAGAAAATATATTAGTACATATAAATAATCTTTGCCTTCTACAAGACTTCCTAAAATAAATTAAATAAAGTAATAGTTTGCTCCATGAATATCTAGCTAAATATTTACCTAGTAATTAAATCCAATAAATTCTATTTTCTAATTAACTAATAAATACTATAAATTAATTAATTAATTAATTAATTAAATAATTTATACGTTTTTTTAAAATTAGGGGTTTTACAGATGGTACTAAAGTTCCACGTTATAATCTTTCAACAACTCTACCCGCCTTTTTTGCCTCATGTTCAGATCTTTCTGCGTGAACACATACTTCAGACTCTTATGATCCGTGAATATTTCTACTCGATCACCATATAAGTGTGCTTCCAGAGCTTAAGTGCAAATACTACTGCTGCAAACTCCAAATCGTGAGTTGGATAGTTCTTCTCGTATTCTTTGAGCTGCCGAGAAACATACGCTATCACTCTTCCTTGCTGCATCAAAATACATCCAAGTCCTTTTCCAGATGCATCACAATACACTGTTAATCCTTCGGAGTCTGCTGGGAGAGTAAGGATTTGTGCAGAGATTAACTTCCTCGTCAACTCTTTAAAGACTATCTGATATTCCGCTGACCATACAAATTTAACTTTAGTGTGCGTCAACCGAGTCAATGGTGCCGAGATCTTAGCAAAATTTGACACAAATCTTCTATAGTATCCTGCCAAGCCCAGAAAACTATGCACTTCCGCTACTGTCTTTGGAATTGGCCAGTTCTCTTCTGCCTCTACCTTCTTGGGATCAACTGACTCTCCTGCTCCAGAAATAATATGTTCAAGAAAAGATATAATATCCAGCCAAAACTTACACTTACTAAGCTTTTCATATAACTGGTGCTCCCTCAAAGTTTGTAGAACTATCCTAAGATGTTCTTCATGATCCTCCTCATTACGAGCATATACCAGGATATCATCGATGAATACTACCACAAATTGGTCTACGTAAGGCATGAAAATACAGTTCATCAAGTCCATGAATACCGCTAGAGCATTAGTCAGTCCGAATGGCATAACTAAGAATCGTAATGACATATCGTGACCTAAATGTTGTTTTCGGTATATCCTGCTCTCGGACTCGCACTTGATGATATCCTGATCGTAAATCTATCTTGGAGAAAAGACTCTTGCTCCACTTAATTGGTCAAACAAATCATCAATCCTTGGTAGTGGATAATTGTTCTTCATCGTTACTGCATTAAGCCGTCTGTAATCCATACACAATCGCATCGATCCATCTTTCTTCTTCACCAATACTGCTGGTGCTCCCCATGGTGATGCACTGATCCAAAAAAACATTTTCTTCTTTAGTTCTTCCACGTGTCGATATAACTGATCAAATTCTGATGATGACATAGGGTACACCTTCTGAGACACTAATTCTGCTCCTGGCATCAACTCTATACAGAACTATGCTGCTCTAACTAGGGGCAATCCGGGAAGATCGTTGGAAAAGACATCGATGAACTCTTCAACTATCTTGGATAATGCTTCCCTTGCTACTGTTGTGACTCCTCCCTTGTGCTGGTCTCTTGATATTATGCTAAGGACAAACTCTTCTAGACCAAGAATTCTGAACAACACTCTACCCTCTTGACAGTCTATCGTTGCATGACTTTCTCTCCACCAGTCCATGCCTAAGATAACATCAAAGTTACCTATAGGAAACTCGATCAACTTTGCAGGTAATAAATGCCCACATACTACGACTGGACATGCTAGGAACACCCTACTAACTTCTATGATCTCATTGCCAGTGAGTATATTCATCCTCGTTGGCAATGCCTCAAACTTTAATCTAATATGTTTCGCATATTGTGAAAATATAAATGAGTGTGAAGCTCCATAATCAAATAAAGCTATGGCAGAAAATATTGTAACGAAAATATTACCTGCCAATACGTCGCCCGACGTCATTGCTTCCTCCAAAGACAAAGTGAGTGCCTACCCTAGGCCTTATTGAGCTCCCTGCTGTTGTCTTCCTTGCTTCCATGGTTGTGGCCCCCACTGATTCTACTATTTTTGCCTATAAAGCTGGGCCTGCATCGGCAACGGATGTTGAACTAAAGGTTGTGCTGCTACTGCTGGTCCTCCTTGCTACACTGCCCTTGGAGCTGGTAATGCAGGAATCTGTTGTACTGGCCCTCCTGGCCTCTACATCAATGGGCACGTGCCAATATTGTGATCAGGGCTCCCATATCTCAAACATAGTTTGTTATCTTCCCAACAAACATTCAGGGTATGACCTCCCTTGCCACAGTAGGTACAACCTGCCGACGCTCCTCGTCGTTGTTGTTGTTGTTGCTGCCTCGGCTGCTGTTGCCAAGTTGGTATTGTCACTGTTGGAACTGTTGCCCTCCGCGACGTTGAATCATGTATACAAATGACAGGTAATGGTGCTAACTTTTGAGGTACTGGTCCTCCCTCATAGTTCTTTCCATAAGGCCTTTTCCTATCCACTCTTCCTGATGTCACGTCCCAGTCCCAAAATATCGAGGGACCAAACACGTGGCAATGGCCAGCAGCACGCACCGATGGACAAACCCAATTTAATGGATCCATCAGGGCATACTTAAGCTATAAAACAAAGTCTACGACAATCATGGCACAACTAATCTCATCCACACAAGATATAAAATATGATCCACAGAATATAAGAAAAGTAAATCATCAACCAGTCTCAATAAAGTGCTTCGGGGAACAACCCGATAAATATCTGATACAATGGTTCAACAGACCAAAATATAAATGACTGAAATAAAGTAAATACTGAGCATGAAACATAGATGCTCAGGAAAAGTCTTCAGCTAACACCTCGTCCTCGGGTGTCGGTACAGCTCCTGTATCAGCTCCTGCTGCGGTCCCGTATACCTCGGGATAGATCTCGTCTGCAAATCCTGGGGACATAATCCGGATCCAGGTCCTCAGGGGACATAGCAAGGTACAGATAATACAAGCCAAAATAAATGCAGTACAGTAAATAATGAAATAAATAGGGTAAGTATGTAACCATCTGTGTGAATTGCAAGAGAGTGCATCAATAGTACTCAGGCTGAAATAACTACAAGCTCTGTGTCGGAAAGCCGGTAGCAGTGATATCATGAGGTGGTCTAGCTCAGCGAGAGACTGAGAAGCCGGCATAATATAGTCAACCTATAGCCTGTGTGTCTCTCCAGCAATAAATGGAACAATAGGGGAGCACTAAATAATCAGCTAAGTGATATGCAAGATGAGAGCAGCACTAGAACTCAGGCTGAAGCCACTACAAGCTCTGTGTCGGGGAGCCGGTAGCAGCAGTAATAATGAGTAATGGGCCAAGCTCGGGCTTCAGAGTCTTGTGCCTCACAATAATAGGGGTTTATATATATGATCAGCCTGTAGCCTGTGTGTCTCTCCCCACCCAATGTAACCACACATCTCATATCCATAACGTCTCATGTATATGTCACGCATGATCATAGCTAATGCAACAAGTCATAAATATCTACGAATATAGTATCTCTGTCAAGTCCTGTATCCTATACAGAATCACCATAAATATCTCAGGATAGATCCTGTCTCATGAATAGTGTCAAGTGTCCTGGGTATAATGTACTTGATAAGACAAGTACGAGAATGTAAAGGGGTCACGAATGTCCATCTCTAGATGACAATACACAACATCGCGTACGGTGTTGGCACCCGACTAATAATCGGACGCTAAGTACGTCAAACGGTCCTAGGTCAAGCATACACAGCAATATAAATAAAGCAAAAAAATATGCAAGAAGAACTGTAAAGGTGGCAAGGTATACTTGCCCACTGATGTATAACTAAGTCAAGGAAATAAGTAGCAAAGCTGCAGGGTTTGGCAAGGTACACTTGCCTGGGGTTTGAATACCAAAAGATGTCGCTATATCAGTGGATCCTGTAGGTACTCCTCCAAAAGCTGTAATAAATATCACCAACAGTCTCAAAAGATATTAAATAGCTAAAAACGTCTGTCCTTAAGTCCAATTTGGACACAAGGGCAAAAATGACATTTCCGGGCCAAAGCGGGGTCCATATGTAGGCCACTTTGCACCGAAAAGCGTGTCAGGGTCAAAGGTCTCCAAATTCCTCAAACTCAGTGTCTACAAGTCAGGAACGATGATACGAACCCAACAGAACTTCCAGAATTTGATTTCGATGAGCCGATCACAAAATTGCCCGTCAAGTGGAGCCTGTGGGGCCCACAATACGCGATTTTGTCCATGTTCTCAGAATTGAACCAAACTTGGGTCACAGGACCAGCGTATTGCTACGAGTCCGATGGCGCAAGTTTCGTCTCGATCTGACGTGTGTACACAAAGTTACAGCGTGTTCCAGAATAGACGGATATGGGACGTTGTCGACAGATTCGCGTTGATTCCGGTGTGCACGCACATCCGAATCGACTTTTGCAAAATCCCACACGTTCGTATCAATGACGCGCACGTTTCGGTAAAGACTGCGTGTGACCAAGTCGTCCCGTTTGGCGGGGCGCACTCAGTTCCGGGGTGAAACAGGGCATTGGTTTTCCTGTTTTTGGATCGCGGTTTGCGATTACCACAGGATGCGATGCACCGAGCGTGTTGCACGGGCACCGAGAGGGTTATACAGTTTATACGTTGCAACTGACAGAATCGAAAATGGAGTTACGAGGTGAGAGGAAACGTTACCTGAACTTGGCTCCGAGAAGTCTGAATTCTCGTGTCCTGCTCGTGTCCTGGTCGAGCTCTCGTGTCCTGGTCGAGCTCTCGTGTCCGTGTGTCTGCTGCTTGCCTCCGGATCGAGAGCTCTCATGTCCGCTGCTAGGGCTGCGTCGATCGGCGGAGAGGAGCTCGTGGCGGCAGCGGCGAGGTCGGGTGGCCGGCGGCGGCTGGGCAGCGTCTGTTGGATGATCTGGACGGGAAAGTCGAGCGGGCTGAGGTCGGGGCTCTTGGGTCGGCTGCGGGTCAGGGGAGGCCGACGGGGTCTGGTCGAGGGCGGCCTGGTGGAGATGGGGGAGCCGGTGGCGGTCGTGGAGTCGGGTCAGGGGCGAGGTCGTTGCAGCGGGCGGCGGTGATCAGGAGAACTGCGGCGAGGTCGCTGGGGTACGACGGAGATGGGGGAGCCGGGTGGAGGAGTTAGGGCTGAGGAGTTGGGGTCGACGAGGGGTCTGGTTGCTATGCTCGAGGTGGGAGAAAGAGGAGGGCTGATCGGAGGAGATGACGGCGGGGGTTGAGCTAGGGTTTCCGAGGGCTGGGCACGAAAATCGAGAAGAATTTATAGGCGGCTACAATAAATCCGGCTGGGCTAGGGTTTCCACTTGGGTTCGGGTCTGGGTCGGGTTTGACTCGGATCCGACCCGATCCGACCCATTATGCTTGGTTGGTTCGGTCAGATTGGGTTCGGTTCAGTCAGGTTTGGTTTGGTTCAGTCAGATTTGGTTCGGTTTATATCCAATAGTTTTTAGGGCTTTAAACGCATTTCCGGAGTCCAATAAATTCAAAGAAAATTACCCTATGTCCGGTTTTCCATTTTACACCATAAAATATTATTTCCATAATATTTTAACACTAATTAACAGCATTTAAAAATCTTTCAATCATAATTACCTTCGTTTTGAATTCCAAAAAATACCGAAAAATTCGAAATAAATTATTTTAAAATTATTCTGAAAAATCAGGGTGTTTACACCTGATGCCATCCTTTCAGAAGTAAGCTCCACCCTCTTGGCTGCTATCAATACCGCCTCGAAGTTCTGGTAGTCGTGCACCTCTACCATGTGCAAGATCTCCAAGTGAAGTCCCTTCTGGAACCTCATTACTCTCTCCAACTCTGTTGCCACCATAGTTGGAGCAAATCTGGTAAGTCGATAAAACTCTGCCGCATAGTCGTCTACTGTCCTTCCTGCTTGCTTGAGGTTAATAAACCTTTGCTGCAACTCACACTGAGCCACAATCCTGAAGTACTTCGCCCTGAACCAGGTTCTGAAATCCTTCCATGAAATAGGATGCCTCAGTCCTACCTCCATCATAGCCCACTAATCTCTTGCAAGATCTTGGAGTTGTAGGCGAACCAAGTCAATATGTTCCTCGGCCGAAACTTTAGCTGTTGTCAGAATGGTCTAAATATCTTGGAGCTAATTGTCTGTCGTGATTGTGTCCTCTGTGCCATCAAAATATCTTGGGTTCAGTCTGCAAAATCTAACAAATGCCCCAGAATATGTTCTCTCGCCTCGTTCAAGGGCTGTCTACAATCTTTGGTTCAATAGAACATTTTGTTCCTGTTGTTGGAGTTGTTGTTGCTGATTTTGCTGTTGTTGTTGTTGCACTACCATCTGGTATTGTTGGGCAGCCAACAATCTACTAATAATCTCTAGCAAGGCCAGGTATCCAGTACTGCTGACACTGCATGAGATACGGGAACACATGGAGCCTTCTGCTCTACCCCATTCATCGTGGGCTCAACTCGGATCCTTGGCTGGGGTTCCGTAGGATTTTGTTCCACTGGAAACTCTGCCTCTCTTGTTGCTGCAGTATCGAGGGAAGGAGAAGCCCAAAGAAGAGCACAAGAAATAATAAGCACAGGAAGAGAAGGAACAAGGAAGCAACCAAATCTGGAAAATCCAAGCTAGGTATTGAAGAGGACGAATTCATAACTTCAAGAAGGATCATGTTTGATTGAGACTCCTATGACCATAAAATCCTATAAGTCTGGAGAACATACCATCATGGGCCACCACTAAAACCTTGTCACACCCCATTACCGGAATACGGAGACGAAAATGACCAGCTACCCCGTACAAGGTACTATACGTCGTACGGTGATCACGACTGTATAAGACAAGGGGCGCATGCTACAATCAAGTCTCCTATGGTCAATGCCTTATTCATTCTGTCATGCCCCAATCCCAAAATCTATGGGACCAGACACATAGAAATGGCCAGCTAGTACGACTCCGTAGGACTTTCCAATTTAATGGACCCGATGAAGCGCACTTACGATGTCCATGGTCAAGTGATCCAAATAATAATCTATTTCTAATCATGCAACAACTAAAATTAAATCTTAATCCATGGTAAATAATCTCAAGAAAGAACGATATGCATCATCAGTCTGCAGCCCAATAATACATCCATTCGAATAGACCAAAAGAACAACATAGGTCTATAAACAGTAGGCTATAAAATCAGAATAAAAATGGAAAGTAATACATGACTGTAATAGCTGGAAATGTAAAGATACTTGCAATGATGTACACACTCCACTAGATCAAGCATCTTGCAAACTGCACAAATAACCTGGAAGGGTACCAGGTCCTCAGAGGGATGTAACAAGATACACAAATACATGCCATAAAGTAAATACTGTAAAAACTCGAGGGTGAACTAACCAGCTAAGTGAATGCAATTTAAGGACAACTTAGTGTGTATGGAAAGTGTAGGCTAGACATATGCTGACGTAATTCACCAATCGTGGTGACTGGCTAGTATATGCCACATATGCCCCCATAACAAGGGTACTCTGCAATATAATAACATCCAGCTCCGAGGAGCATGGTATCTGTATAAATAATAACGTCCAACGTTCTCTAGAGTGTGGTATCTGCAAAATTACCAAGTAACGTCCAACACTCTAAAGAACGCAGTATCTGTATAAATATATACGTCTGTATCACTCCGAAGAATGCGGTATCTGTATAAAGGAGGTGGGTGTCCCATACGCCTACTAGTTGTCCTCTCCGCCCAATGCTTTTTATATGTCGTATACACAACACGTTTTAGCTACTACGCTGAGACGGAGTGCAAGTATTGACGTCGTAACTTTGGCTCATAGCCTATCGTTAGAACAATAGCCCAACCTTACAACCAAACAAGGACAAGGAATGGACCACTGTACTACAATAGTCTATGCTCCTGGACTACTAATAACTGCTAAGTCTTCTAACATGCAATACTATTAGCAGTTAAACCCTATCCATCGTACGACCCACACGTACAGGTGGCCAACCGAATATGCAAGTTCGTGCCCTACATGAGACTCATAACACGTGTAAGAAATGTGTCAAGGCCTGGGGAGTCATACTGATAACTCCACGACTTTATGTGGGTCCACTAGACACTAGGTCAGACACAAGTCCTAACGTCAACGCCTTCATTGACTGCACCCGAGTCTTTCTCGGACGCACACAATTATATAATATAAAAATAATAAACATGTAACTAAAATAATAACTGAATTTAAATAGTACAACAAGGCAAGGTATACTTGCCTGGATCCTCAAGCTGCGAGTGCCAATAACCTGCTCTTGAAGTCTCGCGGGACGATCCAATGGTCCTATATATATATATATATATATATATATATAATACAATACAATATAGCATCAGTCATTACACTAGCATATGCACAAACACGATCACACTAAACTCAGAAACTACGCAAGGCAGGGGTGGTACTGGTCAACTAGCAGAGTCAAGTATGCATCTAGTTGTACGGGTGTCATATCTGCAAATGCTGCGCAGACCCAATTAGTCAAACACTAACACAGGTCTCGCCAGTATGTCAGTGTACATACGGCAGTCAACTCATAAGTCTCAGGGTCACATGGTCAAAGAAATTATGGAATATCCAAAATAACACTAGGGTCATATAGTATATATATACATTAGTCATAATTATTACTAGCATATAATTACTATAGAGTATATACATATATATAACAATCACACATGTTACACATAAAGTCACGAGAGGGCAGTTCGAACCTGTACACGTGCACGAGATCGACGATGACGACGATGAAGACGATGACAACGATGACGACGATGATGATGATGACTACGACGATGATGATGATGATGGTGATGATGATGGCTATGATGAGGGTGATAATGATGATGATGATAATGGTGATAATGATAAAGATGCTGAAGATGATGATGCAAGTTTTATAGCCACACATAGAGTAGCTACCTCACCCCTCCCGAAGACTATAAGGATTCTTACGGGAGGCAGCATCATCCCCGTTAGTGAAATATGTAGATCTTGTTTGGTAGTAGTTTATGGTTGTAAGATGTGAGCTCAATGCTTAATTTTCTCCATGTCGGACAATGATGTTGCACTTAGTATGGACTGGTTGAGTCAGTACCATGCAACTTTAGACTGTCGGCATGGATGTGTTATCTTTAGACCGCCGGGACATCCGGAGTTTGACTTTCTTCGAGGAGCCAGAGAGCAGGGTGCCCAGCCTACTTTTAAGGCACTCACTGTAGAAGGAGAGCCGGAATACCCAAAGGTTATATTAGAGTTTGTGGATATATTTCCCGAAGACCTTCCAGGCTTACCACCTGATCGGGAAATAGAATTCACTATAGAATTAACTCCAGGAACAGAGCCCATTACCTCGTCTGTGAACCAGTTAGCACCAAGGAATTAGTAGAACTGACGATACAGGTTGATGATCTTTTAGAGAAGGGCTTTATTCGAGCCAGTATTTTACCTTAGGGTGCGCCAATCTTATTTGTACCAAAGAAGGATGGAAAGGTACGCTTGTACATTGATTACAGAGCACTGAATGATGTAACAATCAAGAATAGGTATCCTTTACCGTGCATTGATGATCTATTCGATCAATTAAGTGGCGCTTGTGTATTCTCAAAAATCGATCTCAGATCCGGCTATAATCAGATCAAGGTGCGGAAGGAAGATATACCAAAAACAGCCTTCAGGACCAAGTATGGCCATTATGAGTTCTTGGTTATGCCATTTGGTTTAACCAATGCGCCAGCTGTATTTATGAGCTTAATGAATAAGGTCTTCCACCAGTACTTGGACAAGTTTGTAGTCGTATTTATAGATGACATCTTGGTATACTCCAAAAACTACGAAGAACATGAGGAGCATCTTAGAATCATGTTGGAGACACTACGTGTCACGACCCGCACCCGGAAATTCGGGCACGAGTGCGTGGGTACGTCCAGCCTACGCCGCAGAATCGGCGGTAGTACGCTGTCTAGGTCAAATCCAGATTTACTAACTAGCTCATTCACAAATAACATAGGCAAGATAATAAATAATGAGAAATGAAGCTTAAGATTGCAACTGAAATAAATGTGACAACAGATTCAAATATTTTAGTACAGGAATCAGAATGAAATCGGGGACAAACCCGATTACTAAGATAAAGAGCAAAAACTAAGATAACTACTGCTAACTACTCAGTAGGAGTAGCTTCCTGTGCGGGAACTGGCTCTGCAACTGTATCACCTGCTGCCTCATAGGGGCCATAATAGGTGGGGGCAAGGTTCTCATCATCGCCTAAACAACAGATCCAGTCAGGAAAGGAGCAAAGTACACAGTGCACAACAAGATTAAACTGAATATTTTATGACAATTAAATATTGGATATCATGTTGAGAAACAGCATTAGCAGAACTTTATTATCTCAGAGTTAGCTGTAAACAGGAATATGAGAAACAGAAATAAATAAAACAGGAAATGAAACTACAATAGCCAGCAAGAAATATAACATGACCAGAACTATCTGTGTGAACTTGTGTTTGTTTTTAGAATACATAGTTGGCATGTAGGGGTTTATAAGGCTAATTCGGCCGTCATAAACGGCTATTAGACAATACAATCGAGATCCGGCTGATGGACAGTCGTGTACCAACAGCTATTAGACAATACAGGGGAAAGGGTAAACTACATGCCTTCTAGGTATTCTCCCACCCGACATGAAAAACAAGACAGGAACTACCAATATTCAAGACATGAAATTCAGTATTTCTAACACTAGGTGTAAACATCAAGGGTACATGTATGGCAGGGAATTAATTATCACAATATATAAAGATTAACTTGAAGTGCAGGTACTTGCCTGTTGTTTGGATTCGATTAATAGTTCTTCGGGGAAATATCCAGAGATGAGTCCAAGTGCTGAAATAAAAATTACCATCACGCTCAGAAGACATCAAATAGCTAGAAATGTCTGTCCTTGGGTCCAATTTGGAGACAAGGGCAAAAACGGCAGTTTCGGGTCAAAACGGGGTCCGCCGTTGGGCCCGCTTTGCACCGAAAAACGCGTCCGGGTCAAAGGTCTCCAAATTCACCAAACTTAGTGTCAACAGGTCAGGAACGCTGATACGAATCTAGCGGAACTTCCAGATTTGGATTTCGATGAGCCGAACACAAAATCGCCCGTCGAGCAGGGCCTGTAGGGCCCACGACACGCGATTTCGTCAACGTTCTCAGAATCGAACCAAACTTGACCCACAGGACCAGCGTATCGCTACGAGTCTGATGGCGCAAGTTTCGTCTCAATCTGACGAGTGTGCACGAAGTTAGGGTAAATTACAAAAAAGAAGGATACGGGGCGATGTCCGCGGATACGCGTTGATTCCGGTGTGCACGCACACCCGAATCAGCTTCTGCAAAATCCCACACGTCCGTATCGACGAGGCGCTCGTGTCTGTGAAGACCGCACGCGACCAAGTCGTCCCGTTTGGCAGGGCGGACTCAGTTCCGGGGTGAAACAGGGTCTGGTTTTTCCTGTTTTTGGATCGCGGTGTGCGATCACCACAGGACGCGATGTCCCGAACAGTTTGTTCGGACACCGAGAGGGTCATACAGGCTTTCCAACGCAATTTACGGAATTGAAAACGGAGATACAGGGTGCAAGATACGAGTACCTGAAGAGGCTCGAAAAACCGGATATTCTCGTGTCCGTGTCGTGTCGGACACGCCGACACGAATCTGAGAATTAGGGCTAGGGTTAGGGTTTGGACATGGCCGGAGCTCCGCCGGCAGGGGGTGGCTGGCCGGAGGGGACTGGGGCGGCTGCGCGGCAAGGCTCGGCGGTGCCGACGGCTGCCGGAGCGGGCGGGGACGTCGGCAGCGGCTGCGGGCTGTGCTGGGTCGGGGAGCCGCTGCGGCGAGGGAGAGGAGGAAGGAGGAGGAGAGGGGAGCAGCTGCGGCGGCTGGCGGCCTCGCGGGGGTGGCGCCGGAGCGGAGGATCGGTGGGGCGGCACGGTGGCTAGGGCGGCGGTTCGTGGTCGGGGTAGGCCGGAGAAGAGGGTGGCTAGGGATTTTTTATAGGGTTGGGTCGGGGCCGAGCAGGGCGGCGGAGGAGGCGGCGTCATGGCGTCGTGGGCGGAGGTCGCGGGGGTGCGGGGCCGGGCGGGGCGCCGCGTGGCCGGGCAGGGTGGCGCAGGCGGCGGAGGCGGCGGGAAACGCGGGGGCGGGGCTGGGGACGAACGGGTCTCCGGGCGGGTAGGCGGCGGGTCGGGTCTGGGCAGACCCGACCCGACCCGGTAAGGGGTGGGCTGGGCCGGATCAGGCCCAGCGGGCCGGATCAAAGGAATGGGCCAAAAATAATAAGGATAATAATAATAATAATAATAATAATTAATAATTAATAATTAATAATATTTAATTAAATAAATAAATAGTTTTTAGGCATTTAAAAATAGGTCCGAGGTCCAATAAATTCCAGAAAAATTACCCTAAGTCCAGTTTTCCATTTTACAACCAAAAATATTATTTTCACTATTTTTTAATGTTGTTTATTATCAATTAAAAATCATGTAATAATTTAAAACCCTGATTTTAATTTCAGAAAATTCCCAAAAAATTCCAGAAAATTGTGAAAAATCCCAATTTAATATTTTTAAAAAAAACAGGGGCTTACACTACGACAGGAGAGGTTGTACGCCAAACTCAGCAAATGTGAATTCTGCCTGGACAGAGTACCTTTTCTTGGATACATAATTTCAGGGGAAGGAATTTCAGTTGATCCAGAGAAGGTTGCTACAATTGAGACATGGCCTACACCTACATCAGTTGTAGAGATTAGGAGTTTTCTCGGACTTGCCGGATATTATCGGAGATTCGTGCAGAACTTCTCAAGGATTGCAGAGCCTATGACACGATTGACACGTAAGGACTAGGAGTTTGTTTGGACAGAGGAGTGTTATAAGGTCTTTGAAGAGTTGAAGAAGCGGTTAACTACTGCACCAATCTTGACCCTTCCTTCAGGATCAGGAGGATTTGTAGTATATAGTGATGCGTCAGGAAGTGGATTAGGATATATTTTGATGCATCATGGCAAGGTCATCACTTATGCATCGAGACAGTTGAAGGTGCATGAGAAGAATTATCCGACGCACGATCTTGAGCTAGCTGCAGTGATTTTTGCATTGAAGATATGGAGGCACTATCTTTATGGAGAGAGAGTGAAGATTTTTACTGATCACAAGAGTCTAAAGTATGTCTACACCCAGAAGAATCTCAACTTAAGGCAGAGGCGATGGTTATAGTTGATGGTTGATTACGATATATATTTGCAGTACCATCCGGGCAAGGCAAATATCATAGCAGATGCACTCAGCAGGAAGCCCACGGCTTATTTCTTGACGACATAGCCCCAGCTATTAGAGGACCTTCAGGAGCTTGGGATAGAGTTTAGTTTGCCAGGACAATAAGGACAGTTGGCTAACCTTGAGGTTCAGTCTCCACTAGTTGAGAGGATCAAGGCAGCTTTGCCGACAGATGTTAGATTTTGGAGACTTAGAGAGAGGACAAAAGCCGGTATGCAGACAGGACTTTGGATCCATGAGAACGGAACACTGAGGTATGGAAATCGCCTATATATACCAAACGGAGAGTTGAGACATGAGTTAATGAAGGAGGCACATAGCTCTATTTACGCTATTCATCTGGGAGGTACAAAGATGGACCGAGATTTGAGGCAGTATTAATGGTGGCATGGAATAAAAAGAGAGATTGCGCGGTTCGTGGAAAAATGTTTGGTCTGTCAGCAAGTTAAGGCCGAGCATCAGAGGACCACGGGTATGTTACAGCCACTTCCTATCCCGGAATAGAAGTGGAAACATATTACCATGGATTTTTTTACAGGATTTTCGAGGAGCCCCAGTGGGAAGGATGCAGTGTGGGTTATTGTGGACCGCCTCACAAAGTCGGCATATTTCTTGCTGTTCAGAGTCGGACAGCCCACCGAGCTTCTAGCCGATACGTATATGCGACAGATTATGAGGTTGCATGGAGTGCCAATTAGAATTGTATCATATCTTGATTCAAGATTCACCTCTCACTTTTAGGGGAGTATGGAGGAGAGCTTAGGCACTCGACTCAAGTTCAGCACTGCTTACTACCCGCAGACAGATGGCCAGTCAGGTCAGAGTGCACGATCCAGATCCTAGAATATATATTACGATCTTATATTTTAGATTTTGGAGGGTATTGGGAAGACCACTTGCACCTGGTAGAATTCTTCTACAATAATAGCTATCAGGCGAGCATCCATATGGCACCTTTTGAGGCACTATACGGTAGGAAGTGCAGGTCTCCTATATGTTAGAGTGATATAGGTGAACGACAGATACTCGGTCCAGAGTTGGTGACGCAGACAGTTGAGAAGGTGAAGCAAATCCAGAGCCATCTTCGTGCAGTCCAGGACAGACAGAAGCATTGGGCAGACACACATCGATGACCTTTAGAGTTCAAGGAAGGTGAACACGTATTTCTGAGGATCTCTCTAACTCGAGGCACCATTAGATTCGGAAATAAAGGCTAGCTGAGTCCAAGGTACATTGGTCCTTTCGATATCTTGGAGCGAATTGGTGAGGTGGCGTATCGTCTTGCATTACCCCCATCTCTAGAGAAAGTGCATAATGTATTCCATGTCTCACAGCTGAGGAGATACGTGGCCGACCCAAGCCACGTAGTTGATCATTCTGAGATTGCAGTAGGTTCGAGTTTGAGATATGAGGAGCAGCCCGTGGGGATACTGGATACTAGTGAGAAGACGCTGTGGGGTCAGACTATCCGGCTGGTTCGCGTCGCTTGGAAGCATCACTCTCCAGGAGAATCCACTTTGGAGCGAGAGGATGTCGTACGACAGCATTATCCTCACTTATTCGAGGATGAAGGTATGGTCGCGGAACTGCCATAGTTGTTATGTCATTATAGCTTTATGGAGTAGCTTTATTCTAAATTGCAAGGACGTAATTCTTTTAAGGTGGATAGATTGTAAGCCCCCTCATTTTGAATAGGGTTAATTAGGTTTTTTTTAATTCTTTTTAATTATTTTATTTTATTTAAATATATTAGAGTAGTAATTTCTAAAATATTCTTTTAGATATATGACCCTTTGCCATGACTTTGATATTTTGAGCAATGAACGGCCTTTTTATTTCTAACAAATTTTATAATAATAATTTTAATTGAGTCTAATATAGTTGGAACATAGATATTGTATTTATTGGATCTCTCCCATACTCCAAAAATATTAAAGAACATCTAGAATTACGGTTACCGTAAAAATTGTCCCTTTTGACTAGAACTTGACCCAAACCCAACCAAAACACATGTAGGCATGTAGTGCACCCGAAGTATTTCCATGTAAATATTATATATATATATAAATGATATTTAAATTTATTTATTTCTATTTATAGAAGTTCTAACTATAGAAAGTTGTATAGGTGGCAACCTAGTTGGCAAATAACTACCTAACTACTTTCCTAACCAACCCAACAACCAAACCTTATCCAATCCTAACCATAACAACCAACCCCACCCTTCTATTTTCGGCCAAGAGCAGCCCCCCCTTGGTCGAACCCCCTAGCAATAGGATAACCTCCCTCATTTATTTAAACCTATTTAAAAAGGCCCTATATATATATATATATATATATATATATATATATATATATATATATATATATATATATATATATCAACTCATCAACAAACCCTAACCCTAACCATATCAAAACCCCTCCCTCATAGTTGGCCGCCCCTTTCCTCTCTCCCCCACACGTGAAACAGCCCCCTTGCCTCTCTCACCCTTATAACATCATCTTCTTCACCAAAAAAGCCTTTCACTCTTCCAAAAGTTCCACTTTTCATCATCCTTCCACCATATCTCTATCCAAACGTCATTAAACCTTCAAGAAGAACCCCATCTTCTCCATAATTATATCAAGAACTCTTTTTTTCATCAACAATCCATCACAAAAGAAGTAGCAAGCCGAGCACAAGCAAGGAGGAGAAATTCTTGGACAAGAAGAAACACCATCTTCAAATCCTCTAACGGTTTCGGTAAATCTTAAATCCTTCTTCCTCAAATCCCATGACATGATACTTTTAGGTTAAGTTAATTTACTGAATTAGAAAACCTATTTTGCCATCTTTTTCTCATATTAAGAAATATAGATTTTCGTGATAGTTGTTGATGATTTGCTTGTCGGTAGAACTAGTTTAAGACTTGGTGATACGATTAATTGAGGAAATCATATTAATTATTAAAACTGAATTAATTGATATTTAATTCCTGAAAAATAATTATTTTTAAATAAATTCTCTGATATTATAATGTCAAATATGGACCTATAACTATGGGCCACTAGCTTAGGTTTTCAGGTAATTATATTACATTGTTTTCCTAGTAAATAGAGGATTTTTGGATGAAATAAATAGGTGATTATTTTTTAAAATTATAACAGCATATAATAGGATATAAAATGATTTTTAATAGATATAAATCATAATAATGGATTGGCTATGTCTCGAACAAGTTTCGGACAAAATTTATTAGAATTTATTTCCATGTCTTTTAATTGGTAACTTAAATTTAAACTTTGGAAGTCAAAAACCTAGAAACTAGGTCCCGATACCCTGTAAAAGTAAGCAAAGTTGTTAGAAATAATAACGGGCTTGGTTTTGCATGGCATTGAAGAAATTATAGAATTTAGTTATAATTACAAGAAATTATGTTTGGATCCTTAAGTAATTAATTTATTTTTAGGTCAATTGATTTTCGAAGGAGTCGACGCGGGATCATCTTTACCATCGCTGACTGCAGAACCAGGCAATTATACCTTGCCAAGATGTTTACAGTTCTAAATTATTTATTTGATATTATTTATGCAATAAAAATTATATTTGTATGGCTTATTGATGTACTTATTGAGCCTAGGGTCGTTATACGATATTTTGTGTCCGAACAAGATTCGGGTGCCGATATCCCCTACGGAGTTGAGTATCGTAGTTAGAGAGTCATTCTTTTGAACCCATATTTTGTACAAATATTATTTGCATATCCTACCATAGGACACTTGACACGGTATTCATGTGGCATAGTCTTTCTTGACTTGATCGTGGTACTTAGACTCTGGATAGGACTACATGTGCATGCTATAGTTGTAATTATAATTGTACATATTCACTGTGACTTGTGTTGATAGTTAGAGGTCATGATCTTGTGTGTCTTGATTGAGACGTGAGATTACATTGGGTGAGAATAGTCTTCATCGTGCTCTGGTCATATGTTACTTATTACTATTTATAGCGTATGAGGCTTTAGATTTTCTATGCGGATTCTAAAGTATTATATTTATATATACATCTTCCTCCTGGTTCCCCCATACAGAGCCTTAAGTGTACTATTAGCGTACAGAAGTGTCCATTGGGATCTTTCGTGAGTACCAGTCCGGGGTACGTTACCATACTCTCATTTGTATATCACATAGTTGATTGTTATAGCTTCCCCTTTTATTCCCCCATTATATTGTTCACTATTGGCTTGAGTGTTTATTATACCTTGCTATGTCCCCTGAGGACCTGGATATGGATTATGTCCCCAGGTATTGACGAGAAGGTTTATCCCGAGGTTTACGGGTCAGGAGCTGATTTTGAAGCAGTACCAGCAACAGAGGACGAGGTCGTACCAGAGGAATACTCTTGAGTTCTCAGATTATCTTTATGTATGATGTCTTGTGATTCTTAGTATGGATTTGGATATTTTTCTCTCATTATTTTGATACGGGTTGTTTCCCGTAATATTTATTTATTATATTGTGATAGACAGTTTTATTTATGGTATTGATGTTTGAGACTTGTTTATCATATTGCCTCTTATTTATGACTTGGTGGATGAGATTAGATACATAAACTATGAAATATATATTGTAGACCATTTTAGTTATGATACAGCTTAAGTGCACTCTAAAGGGTCCATTAAATTGGGTTTGCCAATTGGAGTGTGCTGCTGGCCATTGCCACGTGGCTAGTCCCTCGACATTTTGGGACGGGGGCGTGACAATAGGTCATCGTGCCGGACTTCGTACTCACCCCAGACCTGATTGACTATCAGCTTGGAATCGTCGTAGGCTTCCAAGTGGTCAACTCCCACTTGTTTAGCGAATTAAAGTCCAATAATAATAGAGCTATACTCTATCACATTATTGGAGCATGGATCAGTAAGGGAGTAGGCGCGGTTTATAACCATATCATATGGAGAAATCAACACTATCTCGACTCCAGCGACGATATCGCCTTCGGGCCCTGTCCTTGAATCACTATGAAAGAACATTCGCCAAACGGCTTCTATGTTCATCACGGTGTTGGAGTCTGCGACTTTGTCTGGAATCTCGTCATAGAGTTTTGAGGTTTCTGGCACCGGATGGACTTCTAGGAAGCCAGTACTTGACACATGATGGCTTTCTGTGGAACAAATACTATGTCATATGGTGACAACAATATTGCCCAAGTGGCTAGGGGAGAGTTGAGTGCCCCAAGTTTGGTCATGGGGACCCTGAGGGGGTTGAGCCGAGAGATTACATGGATCATTTATCCTGCCACATAATGCCGAGTCTTCTGAATAGCGAATAGAAGTGCAATGCATTCCTTCTCTACGGGGTTGTACCTATGCTCCGTCCAAACCATCCTGGCTAAGATAGTAGATGACTTGCTCGTGGCCTGCATTACTATTATGGGCTAATAATGTAACATCTCGTTCCGCTCAAGCGGACTGACGTCTCAAACGGCAATCGTGCAGCTGTCCCGACCTGCTTTGCCTCAAATGAGAAACAAAGGATATCCAGACTTGTCCCTACAGGAATCCGGCTTAGGCTTTCAGAGGCTCGCTCAGACGTATCGCTCTACCGAGGTGAATCATCGCTAAGGTGGGTGGCTACGGTGAACTTGTCTTTGCTTAGCCAACACACACAAAATCTGGAATATTCATGCTAGTCGCTAGGTGATTCACCCCCTGCATGCTAATAAATCCAACGCACCTAGCTAAGGGAATAATCCCAACTTGTATTGCTTGCTAGAACATGGAAAATGAAATACTGCTTATATTCAGACCCTCGCATGCTAAGTCCCCTAACGATTTCACTTCTCGGCTTACCTTCGGGTCCGAGCAACGTGCCTGCTTACGTCCCTTAGAAACGCATGCTTGTCTGCCTGTATGTTGCCTTGTATTCATCCAAACCCCGGAAGACTACTACGTAGTCGTTCCGTGCCTGAATGAACCTGCAAGTATCCGGGACCGTTAGGTCACCAAGGCAATTCCCGAACCAGGGAATCTGTACCCTGAATAAATGTATCCCAGAATCACAGCTCGTGGAGCAAACTACTGAATCAACGTTCCTGCCACAACAAGTTCATATATATATATCCTGACTCAAACTTGTTCCATATACTTGTTCATATATATATATCCTGCTTTGAACTTGTTCCTGTACCTGACCCTGACCTGCATGTCGCGGACAACTTGTTTCAAGTGAGATTCTCCCGATCTCAGTTCCTGCGGACGGTCTCCGGGGCACCGGGCCGATCCGATCCGGACAGGAACCCCTGTTAGTCTGCCTGCTTCGGGCAGAATGGTGTGTAGCGCCTGTGAATTTATCCTTCACGCCATTCTTGCTCACAGACTAAGTAGCCGCCTGACTCGGAAGGAATGATCTGTAGCGCTCCTGATCCGTGTCGCTGCATTCATCTTCTTTCATGTGCTACACCTGTCCTTTATGGCTATGCCAGCGACTCCTGTTCATATAGATAAGTCATCCTCGCTTAGCGGCTATCTGCATGCGAGTCACTGCATCGCATTAATGAACAACTGAACACCTGAACGATCATGTTAAAATGACCCTCCTGTTTGCATATGCTTGCCTCCTGAATGCTTATACATGTTCCTGCTTGAATTAACATGTTTGCCTCAATGGTTGCCTTGGACAGGGAAGGAGATGGTAAGTTGGTAAGTCTCGCCGTGTTTCCTCTAACATCGCACGGCGCACTGCCCGACACGTTAGGCTATTCAATGTTTGCATGAAACTGATCCTAAGGCAACTAGAAAGACAACTTAATAGTTGTGCACGAAACCTGTATTACGTGTTTGGATTTGTCGAGCGGGCGAGTAGCTTTCCCACCAGTGCATTCAATGTACTGATAATCTACCAGTTTGATATGCAGGGTGCGGGAGAACCTCGTTCGGTGCGGATGCTTCCTTCGTGCGTGCTAAGGCCAGGAGTTCCCTCTGAAGCCTTGCAACGGTGCGTCCGGGACTAAAGCGCATATACAAGACATAATGTTGGAGCGTCGCCTGACCATCGCCTGTACATTCATTCCACAGTTGTAGCCGCTTGGCACGCTTTTACTGTTTCAGAGAGAGAGGCTTGAGCGACTTGTAATCTCGGCTATACGCCGCCTGTAATACATGTTTCATATCAATAAAGAGATTACTTTACTTGTTTCGATGCTTCCGCTATATTGTCGACTCAGTGAACCTGTTACCGATCGCTATGCGTTCCTAAACTCCGCTGCACTCGGACAATCTATGCGACTCTGTGGCTTAGAACTCTTACCGCCAGCCAATGAACCATGGCCTTGCACGGGCGTGGATCACGCTCGTGCGGCATCACGCCCGGATAGGTTAAGCGATCGTTCCGCGGGAGCGCTGGCGAGGGTGATTCCTGCCTAGCGGGAACGGCCGATTTGCCTACGGGAGATCGGAGCGTGACAGGTTGGTATCAGAGCCTGGCTT
Organism: Iris macrosiphon; assembly: GCA_036927795.1. Taxonomy (NCBI): domain Eukaryota; kingdom Viridiplantae; phylum Streptophyta; class Magnoliopsida; order Asparagales; family Iridaceae; genus Iris; species Iris macrosiphon. Next base: position 21,440,087 of record JAYESA010000007.1, on the reverse strand, counting down.
CTACGCCTTTGGACTTCAATTCGATATCTCTGTTTCGAAAGCTCGTTCGTGGGTTATGTGCACGCTCTCTCTCAATGCCTCGATGGGATGTTCCAACAATAAGTCTAAATACTTTCAAAATGCGTTTTGATTGATATGATTGCTTGTCTGGTTGTATGCTGCGAGTGGCCTTTGTGTCAACCTGTGCGAACCCTTGAGAGTATCGCTAGTAGCTTGTCCGATTTTTACTAACCCTAAGTTTGGTTGAATGCATCTATTCGAGGGACGCCTTGAACTAGTGCACCATCCAAGACTTAAGAAAAGGTGAAACTCGAGTGCTGAGACATCGCTATCACTAAGCTGGTTGACGTGTTCACACTAGAAATGCATGTCGAAGGTGCGCACGATCCAGTCTAAGCGATATGCTGATATTGAAGCTTGTGCAAGTGAAGATCCAAATGAACAAGTACAAACGACTTGTCTAGGATTGCCTCAACCCTAGATTACTGCTTGTCCTTAGTAAGTCTCGAGGACGAGACTTTTCCTAAGTTGGGTAGGATGTAACATCCCGTTCCGCTCAAGCGGACTGACGTCTCAAACGGCAATCGTGCAGCTGTCCCGACCTGCTTTGCCTCAAATGAGAAATAAAGGATATCCAGACTTGTCCCTACAGGAATCCGGCTTAGGCTTTCAGAGGCTCGCTCAGACGTATCGCTCTACCGAGGCAAATCATCGCTAAGGTGGGTGGCTACGGTGAACTTGTCTTTGCTTAGCCAACACACACAAAATTTGGAATAGTCATGCTAGTCGCTAGGTGATTCACCCCCTGCATGCTAATAAATCCAACGCACCTAGCTAAGGGAATAATCCCAACTTGTATTGCTTGCTAGAACATGGAAAATGAAATACTGCTTATATTCAGACCCTCGCATGCTAAGTCCCCTAACGATTTCACTTCTCGGCTTACCTTCGGGTCCGAGCAACGTGCCTGCTTACGTCCCTTAGAAACGCATGCTTGTCTGCCTGTATGTTGCCTTGTATTCATCCAAACCCCGGAAGACTACTACGTAGTCGTTCCGTGCCTGAATGAACCTGCAAGTATCCGGGACCGTTAGGTCACCAAGGCAATTCCCTAACCAGGGAATCTGCACCCTGAATAAATGTATCCCTGAATCACAGCTCGTGGAGCAAACTACTGAATCAACGTTCCTGCCACAACAAGTTCATATATATATATCCTGACTCGAACTTGTTCCATATAACTTGTTTATATATATATATATATCCTGCTTCGAACTTGTTCCTGTACCTGACCCTGACCTGCATGTCGCGGACAACTTGTTTCAAGTGAGATTCTCCCGATCTCAGTTCCTGCGGACGGTCTCCGGGGCACCGGGCCAATCCGATCCGGATAGGAACCCCTGTTAGTCTGCCTGCTTCGGGCAGAATGGTGTGTAGCGCCTGTGAATTTATCCTTCACGCCATTCTTGCTCACAGACTAAGTAGCCGCCTGACTCGGAAGGAATGATCTGTAGCGCTCCTGATCCGTGTCGCTGCATTCATCTCCTTTCATGTGCTACACCTGTCCTTTATGGCTATGCCAGCGACTCCTGTTCATATAGATAAGTCATCCTCGCTTAGCGGCTATCTGCATGCGAGTCACTGCATCGCATTAACGAACAACTGAACACCTGAACGATCATGTTAAAACGACCCTCCTGTTTGCATATGCTTGCCTCCTGAATGCTTATGCATGTTCCTGCTTGAATTAACATGTTTGCCTCAATGGTTGCCTTGGACAGGGAAGGAGATGGTAAGTTGGTAAGTTTCGTCGTGTTTTCTCTAACATCGCACGGCGCACTGCCCGACACGTTAGGCTATTCAATGTTTGCATGAAACTGATCCTAAGGCAACTAGAAAGACAACTTAATAGTTGTGCACGAAACCTGTATTACGTGTTTGGATTTGTCGAGCGGGCGAGTAGCTTCCCCACCAGTGCATTCAATGTACTGATAATCCACCAGTTTGATATGCAGGGTGCGGGAGAACCTCGTTCGGTGCGGATGCTTCCTTCGTGCGTGCTAAGGCCAGGAGTTCCCTCTGAAGCCTTGCAACGGTGCGTCCGGGACTGAAGCGCATATACAAGACATAATGTTGGAGCGTCGCCTGACCATCGCCTGTACATTCATTCCACAGTTGTAGCCGCTTGGCACGCTTTTACTGTTTCAGAGAGAGAGGCTTGAGCGACTTGTAATCTCGGCTATACGCCGCCTGTACTACATGTTTCATATCAATAAAGAGATTACTTTACTTGTTTTGATGCTTCCGCTATATTGTCGACTCAGTGAACCTGTTACCGATCGCTATGCGTTCCTAAACTCCGCTACACTCGGACAATCTGTGCGACTCTGTGGCTTAGAACTCTTGTCGCCAGCCAATGAACCATGGCCTTGCACGGGCGTGGATCACGCTCGTGCGGCATCACGCCCGGATAGGTTAAGCGATCGTTCCGCGGAAGCGCTGGCGAGGGTGATTCCCGCCTAGCGGGAACGGCCGATTTGCCTGCGGGAGATCGGGGCGTGACAAATAAAGCACCGAGGGAGTGGTCCATCGCACGTACATAGAGTAGAAAAAGCTTTCCCATGACTGGGGCTACCAGCACCGAAGGGTTTGATAGGTATTCCTTAATATCGTCGAAGGCGCGTTGACACTCTTTATTCCATACAAAGGAGACACCTTTCCTCATGAGCTGGGTGAACGACCGACAACGTCCAGAGAGGTTTGATATGAACCTTCTGATGTAGTCTCACTTTAGTTTTCTCGGGGTCTATGTGAATACACTAGAAAGTGATGATAAAGCCCAGGAATTTGCTGCTGGAGACTTCCAAGAAAGATTTAGTAGGATTCATCTTGAGCTAGTGCGTACGCATGAGGTCGAACACAGTCTTTAAGTCCCTGAGGTGATCATCTTTGGAGCGACTCTTGACGGCGATGTCATCGATAAAACACTCGACCGTCTTGCGTAGATGCTCGCGAAAGATGATGCTCATAGCTCGCTCGTATATAGCACCCGCATTCTTCAGACCAAAAGGTATGACTCTGTAGCAGTATACTCCTATCGACGTTCGGAATGATGTATGCTTCTGATCATCAGGAGACATCTTAATTTGATTGTAGCCTGAGAATCCGTCCATGAAGGAAATACGCTCGAAGCTATAGGTGTTGTCGATCATTATGTTTGTGATCGAAAGAGAAAACTCGTCCTTAGGGCAGGCCACATTTAGATCGCAAAAGTCAATGCAGATTCGGATATTCTTATTCTTTTTAAAGACGGACACGATGTTGACTATCCAGTCTGGATATTGATCTTCGCAGATGAAGCCACTAGCTATCAATTTGTTGACTTCAGCTTTGATGGTGTTCATAATTTTAGGCCGGAATTGCCGTTACTGCTGCTTGACAAGCTTAGCGTTCGGCAAGATGTTAAGCTTGTGGACCGTGATTTGGGGGTCCATTCCTTGCATGTCTTCGTACCTCCAGGCAAAGACATTAATGTATTCCCTGATGAGGTATAGCAGTGATTCCCGTTCATCATCAGCTGACTCTTGCTGATGAAGATAGGTTTGAGGGAGGATTCATCGCCCAGATTGACTTGTACGACTTTGTCCATGGTAGGAGGTTCTCGTTATTCAAACTGTATCTCCCATTGTGAATCTAGGCATTAGGCTTACAGTTCTGCTTCAATGAGTTCCGGTGGATCTTTGTCGTCTTTCTCAGGGTCAGCTGACACCATATTGGCAAATAACGTTTGCTTGAGCATCTCCCTGATACTGACGTCGGAATCCCAAAAGGAAGACACTAAAGAGTGAGAGTGTAGCTCATCTTCTTCATCCGAGCCCTCGAAGGTGTAGGAGGTATAACGTACCCTAAGACATGCTTGGTCTTCTGGTAGTAATCCTCAAATTTGCCTGCCGGAGCGGTAAGGCCCCAAAGACAGTCGCCGACCTTTGCCGTAATTCAGACCTCGGTTGCTTTTAAGATCATATCATATCTTATAGATGAGGTTTTTGGCTTGACCACTAAACCGGAAGAGTTGTATTTTGCCGGTATCGAGTTCTGGCTCTTGTTCCTCCGTGATGAAGGGGCGGGGGCATTCAACCCAGCCGAAGATGATGGGTTTGTCTTTTCTCCTCTTTGCTGGAACCGTAAAGTAGGAACCTTGGCTTGGGAGGATTCAATTTGCAGCATCGGTGGTAGTCACCTGCGTCTGCAGGTGCAGGCCTAGACCGTGCTCCATGGAGTACAGTGTGCTTATGTGTGCAACTTCAGAGTAGTTCAATAATAGCCCTTTATTGATGAAATGATGTATCTCGTCATCCGAAATTATATCATCGAGAGAAGGGACATTAGCATGAACAACTACGTACTCCTCCAGCTCGTCTCTCCCGAGATCTACCCCCAGTGCGAGCGACGACTTTATAGATTTTCTATGCAGGTTTACTACCAGAGGTTCGAACGTGGTAGGAGACAGTAAAGCATCCTTCGTAGGTTGACTCGGCCTGCAAAGGCAAACGAACAAAGGTTCGAAGGTGGTAGATGGTGCTGGATCTCCCTTCGGCGGTCGATCCGTCCTACTAAGGCGGACGACTAGAGGTTAAGGTGCCTTCCTACATAGTTTTACGACGAGAGGAGAGGTTGTATCGGGAGCACGTGCCTTTAGACAGAATCTTAAGGCCTCTTCTGGTGTTGTCCCAGCCTCTACCTCATCATCAGCATCATTGCTACCTTGATCTTGGTAGACCTGTTTATAAAGGATCAAGCCGGAGTAATAGACTTTGATCCCTTTGAAAGGATCGACATCAGTAAACTCTATTCTGACCGTGCCGTGTTCGTCGACGTACTTCAGGCACTAGTGTAGGGTCGACGGTATGATCATATGTTCATGTATCTATGGACGTCCGAGAAAGGCATTGTAGGATACATCTATGTCAATGATGTAGCAAGTGACCTCTGTTTTTATGTTGCCAATATAGATTTTCAGACGAATCTTTTTCGGAGGCTATCTCCTTCCTGCGTTGAAGCTAGTGATGGCAGTATTGGTAGCTGTCAGGCAATGCATCGAAATGCCCAGGTTCTAAAGAAGACTCCACGGGAAGATGCTGATTGATGAATCGGTGTCGATGTGCATCTGGTCCACTTTAATGGCACCAATGTACCATGTGTAATACATGGGACGATCATGCCGGTTATTCTTCAATAACATATATTGTTGTAAGAACGTGATATTGGGTATATATCGCCTCCATGATATTATTGCAGTGGAGGCAAGCAGTAGAATCTTCAGCTGGTGGCTTGACCTGCGTCAGGTAAGTGTCGGCATTTAGTCCGAGTGTCTTTGGAGAGTCGAAGAAGCTCTTCGCTGGAGTATTGGTGAGTTGGGCTAAGATGTCAAAGTTGTAGGGCTTTTACAGCCCCTGAGATGAATCTTTGCACAACTGCTTATCAAAACGAGTGTCTTTCCGCCTAGACTTGTCCAATGTTGGAGGCTGGGATAGACCTAGATCTGATATTGCGGGTGCAATTGTTCGAAGTACACCATCTTCAGGGATATCGTACTCTAGTTAGTATGTTAGGCCTGACCTTGTTGTTCTTGCTATAGCTTCCTCGGATGGGAGGAAAACCGTGTAGTAGGGTTTGGATTTCTTGTCCTTAGTCTTGGTGGAAGACGGTATTGTCTGCTGCATTAATTCTGGAGCAAGATCGGGGTGAACACACATGACCTCTCCACATGGCGTGGTGAGAGGTATCAGTCTGGCCGTTTGGTCATGAGCCGGCGGAAGGTTGACTACTTCTATCGTTTCCCGGGGGATCGGGATTACTCTGTCTTGGGCCTCCGTCGCCGGGAAGTTATCGAACTGGAGAGACACCATGTTTGTGGCCACTGTCTTATCATCGATATCCAAGGTGAGGGCCTTGGTATCGAGCAAATGTTGGATGTTACACTGGAGGGTGTAGCATTCCTTCGTTGCATGGTGGACGTAGCGATGGTAGTGGCAGTACTTTGGATTATTCATCTCGGCTGCCTCTACAAGGCGCTTGACATCGGGGAGCCAAAGCTTACCACCATTTATCAGTATGTCCAAGATGTTCATGACGTCGTCATCTTCAAAGGATTAAGTCTCATGGGGCTTCGTAACCTCAATCGGCTTTTGCTCGGGCTTCTTGGTTAAGTTGGCCACCAGGACCTACTTTCCTTTTCTCTCGCAGCCGTTGTTACCATTTTTGCTGTTGTTGGGACGTTTTCCCCTATCGTCAGCAACAAGGATCTGTATTTCCAAGATTTGGGCATCTTTAACCTTCTTTTCAGTGCTGACAGCATTTATGATGAACGTCGTCCAGTCTTGGAACTGAACGTCGCCCATATAGAGGCTGACTGCCGAAAGTAAGTTTCTGCGGCACATGTTCATCAGCGTCGACTCAGGATTGCCTGGAGGAAACCTCAGTATTGTTTGTAAAAAATGCTCGATATAATTTTGGATGAGTTCTCTTTTCCCTTAGATAACATCCATCAGGGATGACATCGTCATGTCGCTTCCTCCGTCATAGAATCTTTTAAGAAAAAGACTCTTGAAGTCGTCAAACGACGAGATGGAGTTATCTTATAGGCTACAAAACCAGTTGAATGTTATCCCGGATAATGCCCCTACAAAGATCTTGGTGAAGAGTGCGTCACTGCGAGGTAGGTGCCATGTTGCAGTCTCAAAATAACTCATGTATTGACGAGGGGATGTCTTTCCGTCGAATGGATTCAAGTTAAAGGTCGTATACTTTGGCGGGTACGAAACATCCCTCCACTCGCGGGGGTTTGGTTGTCGTATCTCGAGCTAGCGCAGTGAATCCCGGCTGCCCATAGAATCTAGGCGAGCCCGGAGTTCTCGAAATTCCCATATTGCTTCTTTGGCTTCGTCTCCTGCGAAAGGGACAGATGAGCCGGGCAAAGGGTAATTTCTGCCTATGGACGGAGTGGTTGCATCGGAATCCACGTTGGTCCCAGGGTCCAAGCTTGCTTTTCCAGAAGCCCTTGTTGCTTGTGAAGCCATCTTTGCTTTAATTTCCATCATTGCCTGGGTCAAGGCTTGCATTGATGAACTCACCGTCTGTATCATGGCCTCAAGTGACTCGATGCATTGTTGGCCGTTGGGGCCTTCGTGATCGTCCCCTGCCATATATACAGTTCTCACATGGGGAAAGATGGACGGGACAATGGATGCCGCACTTTCCGTCTCAGATTCTTGCCAGGAGTAGTCATCAGGTATCATCTCCTCCTCCTCGGATTCGAAGAGAGTACTACCCCTAGCGTAGGAGGCTACGTCATTTTGACGAGGGTGGCCAACCCCAGGTATATCAGAGTCTGTCCCCTGGAAATTACCGCCTTCTCGGAACGCCGAGTTGTTGTACAGGTCCAGGAGATTATTATCCCCAGCTCGTGTAACCCTCATGGGTCCTGAGGAAGAACTACCCCCAGCGGCTGATTACTTTTTCTTCGAGCGAGTTCCTTGAAAAATACCTTCCGCAGGTCCTGCTGCTGGTCCTCCTGGTAGTCGCCTTATCAATGTGCTGGTTAAGAGTGACGAACTGTAAGTGCTGGACTTCCTTCCTCCCAAAGTGGAAGGGTCTTTCTGAGCAAAATAACATGAGGCGAATATTAGCTCATCCTCCTCTAGTGTTTATACCTGATCTTCGGGTTATTGTCGGAGAGGTACCTTCAGATGCAGTCGTTGGAATGTCGACTACCTGTTTGTGGGTACTGCTACTTTGTTGCAGCAATAGTTGATGATGATTTTGGCGCAGTAATGTCTTGGGGATGACACTTCATGTGCCATAGTTGTCTCCCTCGTCTTGCGCTTGAGATTGATCATGTTGTGCAAGTCCGGCAAGGGCTGATTCACCTTTGCACCCTTTTCGTAAATACGGGTAGACCGAGCGCATGGGTGTGTGGATGTTGGTTTTGCTCCCTGATCTAGGTTTCGTACAAGAACTTTCTCCATATCGTCAGTGGAAGACTGTTGAGACGGACCATGTCCATTTGCCGCTGCGGGCTGGACGCATGGGTCAGTCTTATATAACTTTCCATTAAGGGACAGCATAACGGTTAGCGGTGCCCGCTGGCATTCAGCCAAATGGACAGTTGTTTGATCCGGACGAGCTTGCACTGCCCTAGACTTCTTCGACTTAGCACGTGCAGGTGCATAGTACGAAGAGTCCAAGTTTTGATTTTCCACAAAAGGTGCAAGGAAGCACGGCCAGATGAGATTCTGTCAAAGACAGAGCTTCTGGGAGTGTCACAGACGCATGCAGATGAGTTGGAGGCCGCATACTACTTTCTTCTTCGTATCCTTTGTTGTGGCCGCACGAGCTGCGCATCAACCCTGAAACTCTTGGTATCGTATTATTTTTCTCTGCCAGAGTTCGAGTGTTGAGCATTCTTCTTTTTATACAAGGAGGTCGCATGAGCAGGAACAGCCTGAGCAGACGCATGTTGTGCGTCTTCAGTATCAGAGAGAGACAGTAAGAGCATGCTCTACAGATAGGTGAGGTATAGTGGCCTTCGCTACCCACGTCTTGTGGGTCTTTAAGTGCTGAGAACCCTTCTGGTTAGAAGAGGCTAACGCATAATCAGTGGACGCATGATGTGCGATCCCTGCGATAGAGAGAGACGGGGAGCGCTTTCTCCGCAGTTGGATGAGGCACAGCGGCCTTTGCAACCCATGTCCTGCAGGTCTTCTTAGTCTTTGCTAGCCTTGGAGAAGGACTCACGCTGTCCACAGAAAGCATGTTCTCGAAAGCCTGTTGGTCGAAGCGGACCACCAGCATTCTTTGAGTTGACCCGAGCTTGGCTGCGCCAGATTACGCCACAACTTTCTCATCAAATGAGAAAGAAGTCCCCAGCAGAGTCGTCACCTTGTTTGCTATTAAAATTGATTAGTTCAATAACAAATAAAAGAAAGTACAAAGAGGTCCTAGACAGACAATTTAAGTACAAATTTTTTATTCTGGGATGTGACGATGAACAAAGAGCGCTATGTTGGCTCCTTTACTCCGTTGACGATCCGACGCAGGGTGAAGAAGCTCCCTTCTGGTCTCTCCCTCTCCTCTCCTCTGTTGTTCTCTCTTTGTCCCTGTGTGTTTGTGGTTTGGGCATGTCACCCAAGTATATATAGTCATCCTTGGGCACGCATATGTTAGGCCGCATAGATGCTAGAGTGTGCCACGTGTACCTTTCTAACAGGGTATAGATGTAACCGTGAGCAGGCCAAGTTGCCACGTGGGCGCTTGTTGAGATTTTTCGTTGTTGAAGATCTGGGCGGTTCTGGTCCTTTGGGAGCATGACTTGGTCAATTTTGACACGTGGCCCACACTTGGTTGGAGAGAGCAACTTCAGTTGTAACAGCAAGACTTGGTCTTCATGGAGTCTAATGCGCATGTGGCCAAAGATGCATGAGGCACATGGAGTTTAGGATGAACGAGGCCAGAGACACATGAAACACATGGAGTCTGGGACGCATGGGGCCAGAGACGCATGAAACGCATGGAGTCTGGGAAGCATGGGGCCAGAGATGCATTGAGTGTGGGATGCATGGGGTCCTTGTTGTGATGTACACGTGGCGTTGCACATCCATCGAGAGTGAAGTTATGTGCTAACGTGAGACTTCTGTCGTTTAGTGTGTTCATGTCTTTTGAGGCAATTAGAAAAATCCTTTTTATCAGGATTCTGAGTCAGAGACGATCCTATTGACGGGTCTCCATGTCAGGTCCATCTGCGACTAGGCTACTTCGGCTGATTGGGACGCATGGACGTTGCCTTGTTGGGCCACAGGGTGATTCTGCGGCCTGATCTCTTCTAAACTTTGAGGGCGCATGGTTGTTGGACGCATAGCTGCATATTTTTTATGCTTCTACAACATGCCAAGCGTGCCGTATGGGGCTCCTTCGTCCCAGAACAGGAGCAGGCTTCGGCCAAGGAAGCTCCGAAAATCCAAGTTTTCTTTATTCCATGGAAACCTCAAACGAAGTCCAAATCCAACAAAGTAAAGTTCTAAACTACTCAAAATCAAGTGCTCATCAACATAGAACAACAAGTTTTCAAAAATAAAAGTTTTAAGAGATCAAAACCCAAGATAACTCAAGAACGCATAAAAAAACTCTAAACTAAAAATGTAAATCTACACTAATCCATCCACCCAATCCAAAAATATCAAGTTCTAAACATACGGAGAATCACATAGAAACATAATGGACTCATAAAATATGAGATTTCTCTATTTTTATGCAAGGTGTACTTGCCTATGGAGGAAGAGAGGAAACCTAAGAGAGATAATGGAAAGAAAATAATGAGAAGAGAGAGAGTGTGTGTTTTTGTTTATATAGGGAAGGTTTGGGTTCACTTGACCAATGGTTCAAGTCATGACCAAGCTCCGATCCCAAAATAAACCAAGAACCAACTCTTCCAAAAAATAGTCTGGCCTCCAACTAACCTGACAATCGTGCCAGCAAACAAGAATACGTTCTAAATACGTATATCGGGAACGGGGAGTGAAACTACGTTAGCTAACTAGGGTTATCATAATTCATAATTACTGACAAATATAATTTAGGATTTTTATACGGTTGCATGCCCTGCAGACTATCCAAGCTACCCAAACGTCGGACGACAGTAAAGTAAATACTAGTGGATACACCACCCCCAGGAGAGATGTAGGTGAACCTGAGTAAGTCAATTTAGTATGACTCACATGACGGTGAGCTAAAAATGTGCACTACTCGACGGCATGCTACAAGTCTATCTAACAGTAAAATATTGTCGGGCACGAGACTGCTTGCAACTAGGATATCCTCCCCCAATGCTCTAATTATTTAAGCTAGTTATTAACCTTAGCAGTTTGTTTCAAAAATTTTGGTGTGGCAATCAGCAGAATCCATCCTGGACATGATGCTCCCCGCAGGGATTAACTAGACAAGACAATGCTTTAGCAAGCACAAGCACAAGCACAAGACTATACGAAAATATAACCAAACAGTTAAAGGCATGACAACCGTGCGATATAACTAACCACAACAAGTAATATACGAGACAGGTGTATAATGGGTAGAAAGTCCAAACTATACTGGTACTGGTACGAGACAGATTTATAATGGGTGGGTGTCCCCAAAACTATACACGGCAAGTGTATAATGGGTAAATGGCCATAAAATTATACATGATGTTAAGCCAAGACTGGTACAAGCAATGCACAAGAGTGCACCACGACGAGCACTATCAAGAATGTACAAGACAATTGTATAATAGGTCTAGTGTCCTGCTCCATGTTGGCACCATGTAACAAGAGATATCGGTTCGCTGGCTCAAGAAGAAGCCTTCACGAAGAGCTCCTTGTTGAAACAGAATATGATTGATCTTGGTGAGTGGGTAGAACTGCATTCTCTGATTCTTTCACTCCTAATAATGAATCTGGTTTATAATTGCTTGTTGTTACGAAGATTAATGTTCATATAGAAGAATGCTAGAACTTGACCCTGTATGCTTAATAAGAGAACTTGTATGCTTGTCAATGAAAGAATCATGCCATGCTAAGTCAAGAAAAGAATATTGCATGCTAAGTACACTATCATTGTTATTGAACAAACCATTGCTATGCTAATAAAAAAGAGTAAAATAATGTCTATATGTCCTATCGTATTGCTAATAAATAAGAGTAAAAGTATGCTTGAACATGTCCCTTGTTGTTTGCTAAACAAGAATAGAAATGCATGCTTAGTAACAAGAGAGAGCAGAACTTTTGTCATGCTTGCTCAAATAGAGATTTCTTACATGTTTTTGTTATCGCTGCCTTAAAGTGGGATCTGTATGAAAATGATTGTCTTGTAAAGAAACAATAAGAGGCACTAATAGTGCACCCTAAGGTACGGTCCTTGTGATCTAGTGGGTGTAGCTATTAGATGAGCAAAGAGAAGATAGAAGTGTGTGCTTGTGTTCAGAACTGTGCTTGTGATATATTTTATCTGATAGAAGTTCATGTATTACATCTGCCTCGGACAAGTTGTGTACAAGGTAATAGTCTCCCGAACGGTTCCTGGGGCACTGAAAATCGGTCGGTCCGGAAGAGATTGTGATAGCACCCTGAGGGACGGTCCTTGAGATCTAGTGGGGTGTTGTGTCCTTTAGTGCAGAGCGGAACCCTGCGTCACAGTTGCTAGTGTTCATGTATGTTGGGGTGAGATAATATTGCCGAGTCGCAGCCCTAACGTTCATACGTACTAGTGCAGAGCTGAACCTTGAGTCATCGTTGTTAATTCGTGAGGAAGAACTCTCATGGGCCATCATGTAGTTATGTAGCATGCTAGGTGCAACCTTCTTGCAACCCTAACCGATAGATGCCAAGTCCCTTGAGATCATTGATATATGCAATTTATGGCTAACTTGTATATCTGTTGCAGGGATAACCGACCGATGAAGGGTAAGAATCACTGAATAAGTGATAATCATATTATTATGTTTCCTATTGTATGTTATTTCTAAGAACAGTCCTTGTTATAAGAAATGTTGCCTTCTTGTTCATATGAGTTATCGCTAGTATTCGTGTATATTAGGGTAGAGCTGAAGCTGAGTCACAGCTCCTAACATTTATGCGTACTAGTGCAAAAAAAAGTTGCCTCATAAGAAATGATAGTATCATGCTCATAGAAAAGAACTGAATAAATGAATGTTGTTGTTTGTCCTTATGATAACGAATATGGCTTACGAACACGTTGTGCACATCAGTATAAAAATTTAATAACTATCGTTCATGAACTTTCCCTATAGTATGCTTGAATAAAATGTATATGAAAGAAATTTCAAAGATGTTTTCAAAGAAGTGCAAACTGACTCTGATCTTGTACTGCATAAAATGAGCATAGATAAAAGTAGAAAGATCACTAATAATAAAATATTTTATAACATGATGACTTAGTATTGGTTTCAGAGGGTGTTGATTCTGTTCGTTTCCTTTATACTCACCAGTACTTTTCCCAAAGTGCTGACCCCCCCAACCAGTTCTGTCCGCAGGTGTTGGATTATTCGAGGAAGCGATAACAGATCCTCATCCTCAGGAGCCAGAAATCAGGAGATCCAATGAGATACATTGAGAAGCTTTAAGATGTTCTCTATATAAAGAAATGTAATGTATGGAATGATGCTAGTTTATTATGTATAGCTCAAGTGAGCTGTAAGCCAATTGGCAATGTAATGACAGCCTTGCAATCATTTCAAAAATATCAATGAAGATATTGTTTCCTTGTACCATTATGTTCGTTCAATTTCTGCAATACTGTGTCGTTGTTTCTAACTCTGAATAGCTTATTTTGTTATTGTACAAGCATTGGCCTTGTGCAAGCACAACTTAGGTTTGCACGACATCACACTCAGTTATGACTTTCGGTCCTCCGGGATCGGGGCATGACAATGGATATGTGTCCCAAACTATACATGAAGTCAGGATTCGTTATAATGGGTAGGTGTTCCAAACTATACATGAAGCCGGGACGGGTCGGGTAAACACAATAGACAAGTGGAGCCGAGAAAACAAGAAAACATATACATGCAATATGCGCACAAGCGCCAATCGAAAAGCAGTAAAAAGTACAATAAAAAATAAAACACAAAAGAGTACATGACCAATATATCGTCGGTATGTCGTCCAGAAAAATTCTAGGAAAACAAGAAAAACAAGTCAGGGCAATCGGTATACCGTCGGTATGTCGATGTAAAGATAGCAAAAAATAGCAAGTTTTGGATTCCAACAAATCAGTATACTACAGTACACTGTCGGTATGCCGGTCCAAGTCACAGCAATTCCAAGTCGGACCAAATCGGTATACCGTCAGTATACATCAGTAAACCATCGGTATGCCGGTTCCCATGGACAATCCTAGGGAAAGTCAAATCAAGAAGGGTATTTCGGAACCGAAATTACGTTCTGAAACTTAACAGAAACTGGTCTAGTAAGATGTCAATTCTAATGGTAAGTCTCATTTAACATATATACTAAGTCTCATGGAAATTACTCCAGTTATTGTTTCTGATACCGAGTTACCTAACCAGTAAATATCAGAATTTCTACCGAAAAAGTCCAAACAAGCTCAAACCAATTTCTGAAACTAGTTCATGACGAAAAATTACTAGAGAAACATATTTAACAAAACCACTATAATAAAATTCTAAGCAATAAACTACCAAGAAAATCAAAAACTACAATAAAGTAAAGTCGTTCATGATTTTGGCAAAATATAATTGTCTCAAGTCAAGCTCCCAGCCTTAACCTTCTACTCCACCACCAAGAGGGGTTCAAAAACTACACTCTCAGGCCTCAAGACCAAGCTCCTAGCTCTCACAAAAAAAGAAGAGGAAATGAAGAAGTGAAGAAAGAAAGAAAAGAGAGAGGATAGAGAAAATTATTTCATATATATATAAGAGGTGATTTAATCGTGACCGTTTGATCCGCCTCGTCAGCGATCCAAGTTACTAGGTTAAACCAATCTCGACCACTCAAAACAAAACCAAGAAACCAGTGGATAATAGAAAGTATCGAATACTATTCACAAAAATATCTCACGAAAATATCTCAAAAATATCTCAAATGTTAAACAAATATCTGTTGAACGGTATGGCTCCGGTATGCTGAAGTATACCGCCGGTATGCCGGTCGGGTAGTAAAGTTTCAAATTTAAAAAAAAATCGAGATTCTACGAGATCCAATAAAACACAGTACATAATATAAAATACGTATCCATATATCAATATGGATATAGTGAGACGAGTCTCACAAATAGGATGATCCTATTTTGACTCGCTACAATGCATAGACCTGATAAGCATAGCCTATGTATGTTACGACCCACCCAAATTTTATGTCATGTCGGTCCGACACGATCCACTTAACTGACCTACGTGTAAGAATTTGTATGAGATTGAGATCTCGGGTCGTCCAGAAGTAAATGACTAAAGGGGTATAATTTTTGAAACTCTTCAGACTTTGACTAATATGGAGACCTCTCTTCGAAACAAGGTTGGAGAAATAAAGCTCACTCGAACAAGAGTTGGACCGACTAGCTCCAAAATACCAAAAACTTTTCCAAATTTGGATAGTAGTGGTGTTATACAAAACTTAGATTCTTTAATTTCATGCACACTCCAAAACCTCAATGTGAGTGAGCCCAATAGGTCACATGCGTACCAACTGAAGAATGGAGCCTTTGCATGATCAAATAAATATGATAAGAATTGAGAATTAGAGAGAGTTTTTTTTTTTTTTAAACATGTGTAAAATTAACAAATAAATATTATGAAGTGACGACGAACATATCACGTGGAGATTGGACCCGCAGCTGATGGGAATGTGGTGGTTAATTTTTATAGATTGGTTGGTGGAGGAGGCAGTTGGTGCTCCATAAAAACTATTTCCCGACCAGTACTCATTATCGGAATACTGCATATGGTGGGCCCGGGAAAAAAATTTGGGATCAGTGCTCACTTGGTATAAAGTCAAGGCTGGTTTGGTAAGCATTAACTCATTGGGTCCATCCAATTTCTAAATATCAAGTATTTGGTTGGAGGAGAAGAAAATACAAGTAGATATGGATGCTTATAATAATAAGGATTATTTAATTTTAGAATTTTCTATAATATTAGAAATCAATGTTTAGGTTTTCATATTATTCGGAGCATGATTTGAGTCTCATCTTAATGGTTGATTTGAACTAACTATCCAAAATAAAAATCTAAACATAAAATTTGAATATTATACAAGATCATAAAATTAAATGAAAATATGTGAGGGCTGTGTAATTTGGATTATTTCATTTTGCATAAAAGGAGCTATGTAACTTGGATTATTTAGTTTTGTCATGACCAATAGAGAATGAGACTTGTGACACTATTGTTTGCTTCTATCCTGATTTCAGCAGCTACACAATCATCTATCAATAATGTCCCTATGCGCATGGCCAAATGGTGTGTATGGGTGTGTAGGCGAGGTTTTTGCTCCCTGACTTGGTTCACGCGCAGAGACTGCACCAAGATCATTTGTGGAAGACTTAGTGTGAAACTAATCCATTTCGTGCGCGCAGCCATACTGGGCGCATGGGTCTGTTAACACAATTTTTGCTACCTGACTTGGTTCATGTGCATGTTCTGCGCCCAAGTTCTTCCAGGAAGACTTTTGGAACTGACTCATTTCGTGAGCATAGGTAGACTTAGCACATGGATCAATTTGATACAAATTTCAATCAGCAATGCGCATAACAGTTAATGGCGCATATTTTTGGTTAGTTGTCTGAGCATTTGCTTTAGCGCTCATGGCTCGCACTGCCTAGACTTCTTTAAACTAGCACGCGCTGGTGCATAGTACAAAGAGTCCAAGTTGTCCCTATCTCCATAAAATTGGCGGATGGAGTTGGTGTTGTGGAAGATTCGGTCGAAGGCAGAATTCTTCTTTTTGCCTTGGATGCGTGATCGTTGAGCAACATTTGGGCCGGCTCCATGATCATTGTCGCATGTACGGGCTCTCATGCTCCTGATGTTTGATGCGACGTTCTTCTTTTTCTGCATTTTCTACTATAAGCGCATGGTCTGAGAATCAGCACTGTTCTTCTCAGAAGTATCATGTCGCATGATGCGGCGAGTGCTTATATATTCGGAAGAGGCCTTGCCACCTAGGTTCTCGACATCGTAGTATTTTTCTCTGTTGGAACCTAATTGCTGAGCACTCTTCTTCCCACGAATGGCCGCCACATGAGCCTCAGTCATCTCGGTAGAAGTGTGCACATGTCGCTTTTGTGATGATTTCTCGTCCCGATGCACAACTAAGAGAGCAGAGACAGGATGTGCAGACACATGATGCGCATCTTCGACAACAGAGACAGGAAAAGCACTATCCGTAGTCCTTGGGTGCAAGGCCTCGGTTTTGTCAACCCATGTCAAGTGGGTCTGCTAAGGATCTGCTAGACTTGGTGGGGGGCTTGAGCTATCTCCCGAGAGCATGTTTTCGAAAGCTTGTTGGTCGAATCTTACGACCAACATCTTCTGGGTTAAATCCAGCTTCTTCATGTTTGATTGCGTCACAACCTTCTCGTTAGTGGAGAAGGAAGTCCTTAGCAAAGTCGTTATTTTTGTGATGGAAATAGTCCCGACCAAAGTATATGAAGACATCACATGCATTGTGTAATACCCCGGTCCTGCAGGACCGAACGTCCTCGCATGGGCTGATGTCGCGCGAGCCTAAGTTACGTCCGTACAAGACAAGCACTGGAATGTGTCGATTTAAGCTAAGCTACAAGGTTATACAGATAGTCGTAATACAGCAAAAATTTGAATAAACACAAGTATGAAGTATAACAAGCTCCTTATTATTGTTGAAGAAGTGTTACAAGCGGCGCTAGGCAGAAATTACAAGTCGCTCAAGCTCTCTCTCTCAAAAATTAAAATATTCTAAGCGGATTACAACTTGGGGGATGATACATTCACGATGTTCCAATACATTACGTCATGTATATGTGCTTCAGCTCCTGCCGCAATGCTTCAAGGCTCCAGAGTTAGCTCTACGCCTTAGCGCGCACGAGAAAAAACTTCGTACTGAACAAGGTTCTCCTATACCTTGCAAGCAATCTGGTGGGTTATCAGTACATTGAATGCACTGGTGGGGAGGCTTCTTGCCCACTCAATAAAAACCAAATACGTTCGATTAGTTATGTACACCATCTATTTTGTTGTCTTTCTTGTCTTATCTTAGGATCAGTTTCATGGCATATGATGTAAATCTTGATTCGTGTTGCAGTGCACCGTATGATATGAATAACATGCACAACTTACCAACTTACTATTCGTCATTCACTGTCAAAGGTAAATTGTCACGTCCCGATCTCCCGCAGGTAATCGGCCGTCCCCGCTAAGCATGAATCACCACGCCAGCGCTCCCGCAGGATAATCTTTCTCATCTGGACGTGATGTCGTACGAGCTCAAGCAGCGCCTGTGCAAGGCCATGATCCGAACAGGCGGTAAAATAACTAAGCCATAGAGTCGCACAGATAGTCCGAATGCAGTGGAATAAGAAACGAACAGGCAATTGGTAACAAGTTCATAGAGTCGCCAATAGCGGAAGCATTGAATAACATAATTATAGAAGTAAAATAAGCACTTTATTTATATTGAACAAGTATTACAAGCGGTACTAGGCCGAGATTACAAGTCGCTCAAGCCCTCTCTCTCGAAACAGTAAAAGCGTGCCAAGTGGCTACATTTATGGAATGATACATAGGAGATTGTTCCAACATTATGTGTTGTATATGTGCTTCAGTTTCGGATGCCATATTCCAAGCCTCCAAAGCGAACTCCATTCTTTAGCTCGCACGAAAGGGGTTTTCTCACCGAACGAAGTTCTACCGCACCCTATAAGCAATCTGGTAGGTTATCAGTACATGAATGCACTAGTAGGGAGGCTTCTCGCCCGCTCAATAAATCCAAACACGTTATATAGGTTTCATCTATCATCTATTAATTTATCATTCTAGTCTTGCCTTAGGATCAGTTTCATGGCATAATGAAAAGCCTAATTCGTGTGGCAGTGCGTCATACGATATAAGAGTAACACGGCGAGACTTACCAACTTACCATTCGTCCTTCCATGTCCAAGGTAAACCAAGTTAAATCAAGCACGAGCATATATAATAAAATCCAATCAAATTGCATAAGCGAACATGAGTGTTATGAGCGAGGTTCTATTTTGGGTGCATGAGTTATACAGATTATCCAGAAGTATTACAGAAGATGTTCAAGTGTTCAAATATGTACAAGTGTGTTATACTCATATTCGTTCAGGTATTTTCGATTACTGGATGCGATGCAAAGACTCGCACGCGGATTGCAGCTAAGCGAGGATGACTTATCTATATGAACATGAGTCGCTAGCATAGCCATAAAGGACAAGTTATAGTCATTGATTAGGATGGAATACAACGAAAGTACATGGTGCGCTACAAACCATCCCGTCCAGCACATGAGACTATCAGCCTTTGAGCAATAATGGCTCGACGTGAGAGGAGACGCCATCCTGCTCGTACATAAAAGGATGCTGCGTGAGTTCCATCTGGATCGGATCAGCCCCGGTGCCCCAGAGACCGTCCGTAGAATGAGATTCGAGAATCTTCCTTGTTACCAAGTTGTCCGCGACATGCAAGTCTTGGGTCTTCCAGATTCACAATATGACATGATAATTCTTGATTCTTGTTTTGAACAAGCATTGTTTCGCGAGCTATGATTTCTTGCTTTACTTGACATGATTCTCATTCAATGTTCAACTTAACTTGATGCATTCCCCTGGTTCGGGGACTGCCATGGCGACCTAACGGTCCCGGATACTTGCAGGTTAGTATTGCACAAAAGAACTAACTGATAGTCTTCTGGCTAACTAAATGCATGCATGATACAGACAATGTTACTGGGGTCGTGACATAAATTATGTGACAAGCATTGAAACGAGGCAACGAGTGCAAACTACAATATAAGCAAGCAAGCATGCATTTATATTTGAAACATAAGCATTTACGTTAGCATAGGTCTAAGGGGTAGTACGAATAGTGAAGCCGTACAGGGACATACCGAGCGACATAATCTAGGGGATGAGTAGTGTAAACAAGTGAAACAGTGCACTACGAAGAGTATATAAGGATCTACTCGAGGCATAGCGAGGTCTACTTGCACAAAGCAAAGGTAGCATACGAGGGTCCAAGTTATAAGCCAAATTTTATTTCCATGTTCTAACACAAGCAATACAAGATATGATTATTTTCTTAGCTAAGTTTGTTGTATTCTTTATTAGTATGCAAGGGGTGATTCACCTAGGGACTAGCATGTATCGTCCATATTTTAAGTGTGTTGGCTAAGCAAAGACAAGTTCATCGTAGCCACCCACCTTAGCGATGATTCGCCTGGGTCGAACGATACTCCGAGCGAGCCTATGAAAGTCCAAGTATGAACTCCTGAAGGGCCAAGTCAGGAAATCCTTCGTCTCAAATGAGTTTTCTCGCTGAGCAAAGCAGGTCGGGTCGTTACACTTGTATCGTTTGAGTCTGCTGTCCGCTTGAGCGGAACGGGTCGTTATATTATACACCACTCAAAAAAAGTCTCGTCCTCGAGACATCCTGAGCGCAAAATGTTCTATCGCAAACTATCAAATCTATCTCAAACATAGCAATCGATACAACTACATCCGTTCAAACATAATTTTCTACTCATTCCTTATATCGGGTCTCGTGTATGTTGGGTCGGTCTCATTGAATGACTCTATCATTCAATCCAAGCTCTGACTCGGTCTTAACTGCGCCTTAGCGCGGAACATATATCGCTTAATGCGGGGTACGTTATGATCCATCTTGAATAATGATCTAGGTCTGAGGCAAAATTATCAAAAGTTTATAATCGTTCATGTGAATCTAACATATTCACTTGCACTAGCATTCGAGATCAGCATATCGCGAGTCTGGATCGTGCACATATTTAAAGTTTCCCTCAAACATATGCATGTCAACCAACTTAGCGATAGCAGAGTCTTTGCACTCGAGTTCAATATATCATTGAGTCTTGGATCGTGCATACGTTCAAGGCGTCCCTCAAACATATGCATTCAACCAAACTTAACGATAGTAAATTCGGACAAGCTACTTACGAAAATCTCAAGGGTTCTCGTCTTATGAATCACAATGATATCTCTAACACGGTCAATAAAATTTCAAGTCATTTCCATTCAAACCAAGAATCTAGCATTGCACCACCGTTAAGCATGATCTATCCGATTTATCCGACTAGCGTCCATCCATTCGGATCAAACACACGTTTACCATTCCAAGTCTAACTCTAAGTCTTGATGTCCCAGTTCTATGGCTTATTCAGGCAATACCCTAAGGTCGGTTACATAAGTTCTTTCACTCGGCACAGGATCGTCTGCCTAATTACTAGGTCAGCTCACAAGGTCATAGGTACAAGTTCAAGCACACGATTTATCGTGCAAATTTGTCGCACGATGCCCGCCCTAATTTCTAAGGTCAAACCATTGTTCATTTGTACGGGATATTCTACCCAAGCTCGTTTTACTCAAATTTTTAAATATCGAGCACGGATCATCCTACTCACATTAACGCGTTCGTTTGTACAGGGTCCAAGTCCGTTCAGTCAAATCTATGATATATCCAAGGTGCATGACAAGCCTTACAATTCGTATATTCTATCTCCTCAAATATGTTTGATAGAACCCATATATTTATTATAAGTCTAGACCACCAAGCCATGATTCAATTCTAAATCTCTGATCATAACTCCAAGTCATCCAACAAGGTTCATGTATTCGTTCACGAAACTATCAAGTGTGACTTACTTCAGGTTCTAGACTAACTCATCTTTGAAATACTTCAGATTCACTAGTATTCCCTAATTCGTGTTATCATGTCAAACCATAAGTCAAGACGATCCATCAGTTGTCACACTCCGATCTCCCGCAAGTTCGATCACCCTCGTTGGACGTGTGATCACTACGCCAACGCTTCCGCTGGATGATCGTCCTAATCTGGGCGTGACGCATGTACGAGCATGGAGTTATGCTCGTACAAGACAAGAATATCGAACGTTATGGTTATCTTCGAAATGATAAAGACACCTTATCATTACTCTTTGCTCCATCCAAGTTATTTATATTTCCATCAAGTCATGTCCGTTCATGCCGTGATCATAATTCGTCTAGCAAAATTATCCAACTTTAATGTTACCGTTTGACCAATTTGTAGTCTTACTTTTAGCATTCCTCAAACAATTAAGTTCAATACTCAAGCCAAAGTCTATCCACTTTGTTACGTTCCATTCATCGAGTTTGTTTGGAATAATCATCGAACATGTTCTCGTGAGTTCGATCATCCTCGACGGACATGAAATCACCATGATGTCTTATCATGTCGAACCACAAGTCAAGACGATCCATCAGTTATCACGCTTCGGTCTTCCGCAAGCTCGATCACCCTCGTTGGACGTGAGATCACCACGCCAACGCTCCCGCTGGATAATCATCCTAATCTGGACGTGACGCATGTACGAGCATGGAGTTACGATCGCACAAGACAAGAACGTCGAATGTTATGGTTATCTTCAAAACGATCGAGATACCTTATTATTACTCTTTGCTCCATCCAAGTTATATATATTTTCATCAATTCATGTTCGTTCATGCTATGATCATAATTCATCTAGAAAAATTATTCAACTTCAATGTTACCATTTGACCAATTTGTAGTCTTACTTCTAGCATTCCTCAAACAACTAAGTTCAATACTCAAGCCAAATTCTATCCACTTTGTTATGTTCCATTCATCGAGTTTGTTTGAAATAATCATTGGACATATTTTCGTGAGTTCGGTCATCCTCGCCGGACATGAAATCACCACGCCAGCGCTTCCGCAGGATAATCGTTCTCGCTGGGATTGATTGTCGAGAGTTAACTTTTTGAACTAGATTCAAGATTGTTCTTCCAAACTCCAGGTCAAATCCGTTATCGCTTACCTCTTTCATCAAACCACAATATTCATTCTCGGGCTAACTTCTATCGAGGAGTATCCTATTCAAGTTTTAATCTGTTTGATTCAATTTGAAATTACTCGTACGATCCACCAAGTTTCCACCAAGTTTTCTTGACCAAGATATCGATTTTATTTTCTTGAATCCCAATTCGATATAAGCCTTATCACTTGTTCAAGATATTCTCAAATTGTTCAAACCAACTATCGCACGAGACCTATGAATTCATTTAAATATTTCCAAAATGATCCATACACCACTCAGGAATTGAGTCACCCAATTAAATTCTCAATCATGTTCGCATCAATCGCTAGCATATATATTCACCAAGTCGTTCCTTAGAATTCATGCACGATACCTAAGCATCTCCTGATAAATCTTAGTCTCTTATATATCCTTTTTGATAGTCATCCAAGTAAACCATATTTGATTTGTATATGTCGACACAAAATATCATCCAAGCTATTTCTCAAAATTTTAAGCATGATTCTCTATATTCGCCTTAGCGATAATCTGGTAATATTTTTATCGGTTGCCATTTTAAGTATGACTTATCCTTATCTGAACGATATCACAATCTCGATTGTAAACTAGCTCGCACCAAAATGGTCTTGGTGCGCGATACTCAACACAACTTAGCCGAAAGGTTGTATGCATAGCTAACCGTCTGAACGATATTCTATTTCGCACACTAACCGGATGGATAATCATGTATAGGTATTCGGGTTCGAACATATCTTGCAAATTCTAACACGAGTCTATTCTCATAAAGTCTAACATAGGTAGGCACAAAGGCCATCGTATAACTATCCAGTTCAAGCATTCATATCAATCATATGTACTTTTTTAAAATTATTTAGACTCATTGTATAGAATATTACGATGGGACATTGAGAGAGAGTGTATGTACATAACCCACGAGTGAGCTTTCAAAACTAAAAAAATTGATATGAAGTCCAAAGGTGTAAAGCCATGCTCTGATACCAATATGTCATGCCCCAATCTTTCGCAAGTAATTGGCCATCCCCTCTAGACACAAATTATCGCGTCAGCGCTCCCACGGAATAATCTTTCCCATCTGGACATAATACCGTACAAGCTCAAGCTGCGCCCGTACAAGACCATGATCCGAACAGGCAAAAAAATGACTAAGCCACATAGTCGCATAAATAGTCCAAATGCAGCAGAATAAAAAATAAATAGGCGATTGGTAACAAGTTTACAAAGTCTTTAATAGTGGAAGCATTGAATAACACAAGTATAGAAGTAAAATAAGTACTTTATTGATATCGAACAAGTGTTACAAGCGGCGCTAGGCCGAGATTATAAGTCGCTCAAGCCATCTATCTCGAAATAGTAAAAGCGTGCCAAGTTGCTACAGTTATGGAATGATACATAGGCTATTATTCCAACATTATGTCATATATATATGCTTCAGTTCTGGACGCAACATTCCAAGGATCCAGAGCGAACTCCATGTCTTAGCTCATATGAAGGGGGTTTTCGCACCGAACGAGGTTCTCCCGCACACTGCAAGCAACCTGGTGGGTTATCAGTACATGAATGCACTGCTGGGGAGGCTTTTTGCCCGCTCGACAAATTCAAACACGTTATATAGGTTTCGTGCACCATTAATTAAGTTATCTTTCTAGTCTTGCCTTAGGATCAGTTTTATGGCATAATAAAAATCCTAACTCGTGTGGCAGTGCACCGTACGATATAAGAGTAACACGGCGATACTTACCAACTTACCATTCATCCTTCCTTGTCCAAGGAAAACCAAGTTAAATCAAGCACGAGCATATATAATAAAATCCAATCAAATTGCATAAGCGAATATGTGTGTCATGAACGAGGTTCTATTTTGGGTGCACGAGTTATACAGATTATCCAGAAGTGTTGCTGTCATGCCCCAGTCCCAAAATATCGAGGAACTAGCCACGTGGCAATGGCCAGCAGCACAACTCCAATGGACAACCCAATTTAATGGACCCATTAGAGTGTATTTAAGCTATAAAACAAATACAATGGTCTACGATACATGTCACAGTATAATTCTAATCTCATCCATAGAAGGTAAACACAATACAAAATGTCAGACTAATCAAAAAGAAATATAATCCATTAACAAGTCTCAATAAAAGTGTCTCAGGAAACAACTCGATAGTAAGTTTAGTACAATAATCCAAGAGTCAGAAAATAGAGTATCAAGAAACAGAAATAACTGAGTATATAACAAAATACTCAAGCAAAATCCTTTGGCACCACCTCGTCCTCTGGTATTGTTATTGCTGGAGTGTCTGCTCCTGTCCCGTATACCTCGGGGTAGATCTTCTCTGCTATACCTAGGGACATAATTCGGATCTAGGTCCTCAGGGGATATAGCAAGATACAAGAATAACTCAAGCCAAAAAAAATATAAAAAATAAAATCAGATCCTTAGGGAAAGCTATGTAACCAGCTATGTGAAATACAAATAAGAGCATTAATCATACTCAGGCTGAACTACTATAGGCTCTGTGTTGGGAAAACCCATAGCATTATGTATAATCTCGAAGGGCCAGTAGGTGTGCCAAAGCTCTGGTCAGAGACTAAGGCACTCCCAGTAATGTAATATATATATATATATATATAATCAGCCTTTAGTATGATAAGACTTTTCCCACCCAATGTAACCTCACATCTCATGTCCATAACACGCAAGATCATGACCTCTAACTAGTACAATGAGTCATAATGATATCTCTATATATGCAAGTCTTATGACATGAATCCTGTGAGCCTATACAGAATCACCATGAATAACTCAGGAAATATTTTGTCTCATATATACTATCAAGTGTCCAATGGTATGACGTACTTGGTAAAGCAAGCACGAAAATATAGAATCATGTTATCAACTCTCTAATTGACGTTACACGACTCCGCCTACGGCGTCGACACCCAAATATTGTTCAGATGCTAAGCAACGTCTCATGGTCCTAAGTTGAGCGGGCACATCACATAAATAAATTAAGCAAATATTAAAGCAATTACTGCAAGTTTTGGCAAGGTACACTTGTTTGGGTTCTAAACTCTTTCAGTTACTCCGGTAACAGCAAATCTTCAGGTACACCTCCGGATGCTGAAATAAATATTATCATCACTCTCAGTATGCATGAAATAGATAGGATTGACTACCCATAAGTCTAATTTGGACACAAGAGCAGAATTGACAGTTTTTGGCAAAAGCGGGATCCACATGTGACCCACTTCGCACCGAAAAATGTGTCAGAGACAAAGTTCTCCAAATTTATCAAACTTAGTATCTACGAGTCCAGAACGATGATACAAACCCAATGGAACATCCAGAACTGGATTCTGATGAGCTGGTCACAAAATTGCCCGTTAAGTGGAGTCGTAGGGCCCACGAAAATAGGATTATGTCAATGTTCTCAAAATTGAACCAAACTTGGGTCACAGGACCAGCGTAACAGCACTAATCTGATAGCGTAAGTTTTGTTGCGAAATGACAAGCACACATGAAATTTTGACGAGTGTCAAAATGGTCCGATACATGGGTTTTCGACAGATACGCGTTAATTCTGGTGTGCACGCATATCCAAATCAAATTTCACAAAATTCTACACATCCGCATTGACGATACACGCCATTTGATGCAATTCGCACACGATAAAGTTGCCTCGTTTAGCGGAACGCATCCCGTTTCGAGAAATTTTTGGTTTTAAAAACCAACATTTTAGTCAACTTTAACCACGAATAAAATATAACTTACAGCAAATTAAAATAATCTAATTAATGGGATTAAAACTTGTTTATATTGTCTAATTTACTGTTAAAATAAAATTTAGAAATATTAACTAAGTTGGAAGAAAAATAGCCATGAACATGGGGCTTCGGGACAGTTTTCAAAACCAGAAATTGGGTTATTTTTTCCTATTTTGTGTCGCGGTTTACGACCGACACAGGACACGATATCCTAAATTAATTATACAGGGTTCGAGAGGGTCATACTACGAACACAACGCAATAAGTCGTTCGAGAATCGACACATCGTGGAAGAAAAAAACTCATCGGAAACTAAGGGATCGAATTCGCCTTTACTGCACGTGGACGGTGGCGGGGCGGTGGTGCACAGTCGGCGGCGGCGGCTGTCAGTCACCCGTACAGTCGGAGTCGTCGTTGCCAGGGGTATGGCTGGAGTCATCGAGGTCGTCTGAGTGACCAGAGTCGGTGGGCCATCGTCGTCGCCAGAGTAATTTTGTGATGATAGTGGTGGTTTGATGATGGTGGTAGGGGTTTATATAGGCTAGGGCGGCGGTTTGGGAGGTGAACCGGAGAATCGGCTGGCGACGGGGAGGTGAACCGAAGGGTCGCCCGGCGGCGGGGTTGCAGTGGCTGGGAGGTGAACGGCCGGCGGCGAAGGGTGAAACGGTCGGGAAAGTTAATAATTTTAGTTTACTGTAGCTTAGGGTTAACGGGTCAGGTTTGGGTTGGGTTGTGGGTCGGGTTGGATCTGATCCATTAGGGTTGGGTTGGTTCGGTTGGGTTCAGTTTGTTTTGGTTTGGCTCAAGTTTGGTTCAGTTTGGTTTAATTTGGTTTATTTAAAAATAATATTTTTTAGCTATTTAAAAATAGTTTTTGAGCCCAATAAATTCTCGAAAAATTACACATCTTATTATTAGTTATACACTCAAAAATATATTTTTTATAACATTTTAATAATTAATATATTTCACAAAAATATTAATCCCTGAAGAACATTTATTATAATTAATTAAAAATTACAGAAAAATTTTGAAAATTCAAAATTAAAATTAAAATTTTAAAATTTTGGGTGTTTACAGTTGCAGAAGATGTTCAAGTATTTAAATATGTACAAGTGTGTTATAGTCATATTCGTTCAGGTATTTTCGATTACTGGATGCGATGTAATGACTCGCACGCAAATTGTCGCTAAGCGAGGATGACTTATTGTCACGTCCCAGTCCAAAAAACCCAAGGGACTAGACACGTGGCAATGGCCAGCAGCACCCTCTAATGGGCAAACCCAATTTAATGGATCCATTAGAGTGTACTTAAGCTGTAAAACAACAATAAAGGTCTACGATACAAGTCACAGTCAAATCTATTCTCATCCAAAGAAGATAAACACAAATCAATGTCAGAATAATCGAAATGAATTAATCAACAAGTCTCAATAAATATCTCGGAAAACAACCCGATAATGAGTTTAATACAATAATCCTCGAGATATAAAATAGAGTATCAAGAACAGAAATAACTGAGTATATAAAATAAATACTCATGAGAAATCTTCTGGCATCACCTCGTCCTCTGGTATTGGTACTGCTCCAGCGTCTGCTCATCTTCCGTATACCTCGGGGTAGATCTCCTCTGCTAAACCTGGGGACATAATCTGGATTCCAGGTCCTCAGGGGACATAGCAAGGTACAAGAATAACTCAAGCCAATAAATGCAGTATATAAAATGTATCAATAGGGCAAACTATGTAACCAGCTATATGATATACAAATTAGAGCATTAATCATACTCAGGCTGAAACTACTACAGGCTCTGTGTTGGGGAAACCCATAGCAGCATTTATTCTCGAAGGGCCAATAAATGTGCCAAAGCTCTGGTCAGAGTCTAAGGCACCTCCAGTAATGTAATATATATATATATATATATATATATATATATATATATATATATATATATATATATATATATATATATATAATATAATAAGCCTTTTGTATGGTAAGACTCTCCCCACCCAATATAATCTCACGTCTCATATCCGTAACACACAAGATCAAGACCTCTAGCTAATGCAGCGAGTCATAATAATAGCTATGCATATGTAATATCTATGTCACGAATCTTGTAGACCTGTACAAAATCACCATAAATATATCAGAAAAGATTCTGTCTCATGAACAGTATCAAGTGTCCTATGGTATGACGTACTTGATAATGCAAGCACGAAGATATATAGGGTCACGATATTAATCTCTAGTGACGTTACACGACTCCGCGTACGATGTCGACATCCGAATCTTATTTGAACGCTAAGCAATGTCACACGGTCCTAGGTTGAACAGATACATTATATAAATAGATCAAGGAAATAATATAAAGCAAGTACTATAAGTATGGCAAAGTACACTTGCCTGGGGTTTGGTTTCCAATAGTTGCTCTGGTATCAGCGGGGTCTTCAAGTACTCCTTCGGATAATGAAATAGACATTACCATCATACTCAGAAAATATGAAATAGCTAGGATTGCCTATCCATAAGTTTAATTTGGACACAGGGGCAAATTGATAGTTTCTGGTGAAAGCGGGGTCCACATGTGGCCCACTTCGTACCAAAAAATGTGCCAGAGATAAAAGTTCTCCAAATTTATCAAATTTAGTGTCAACAGGTCCAGAATGATGATATGAAACCAACGGAATGTCCAGAATTGGATTTCGATGAGCCAATCACAAAATTGCCCGTCAAGTGGAGTCATGGGACCCGCGATACGGGATTTTGTCAACGTTCTCAGAATCGAACCAAACTTGGGTCACAGGACCAGCAAATTCTATGAATCCGATGGCGCAAGTTTTGTTATGAAACGACGAGCACACACAAAGTTACAACGAGTTTCAGAACAGGACCGATATGGGATAATTTTGACGGATACGTATTGATTCCGGTGTACACGCACATCCAAATCAACTTTCGCAAAATCTCATACGTCTGTATTGACGGCGCGCACCTTTCGATGAAATTTGCACACGACCAAGTTGCCTCATTTAGCGGGATGCACCCAGTTCCGAGAAAATTTAGGATTTTAAAGACCAAATTTTTGGTCGATTTCACCCGCGAATAAATTATAATCTACAGCACATAAAATTAAACTAATTATAAGGTCTAAAACTCGGTTATATGGTCTAAATAACTGTTCAAATAAAATTAGAAATAGTTAATAGGTTACACGTAAAACGATCGTGAACTTGTGAGTTCGGGACAGTTTCTGAAAGTCTAACCTTAGAAATATTTTTTTGTTTTTGCGTCGCAATTTGCGACCGACATAGGACACGATATGTCAGTCTAAGGGAACGGGGGTTCGAGAGGGTTACACAGGGAATGGGTCACAATAGACCGTTCAAAAAATAATGCGACGAGGAAAGAGCAGGACTCACCGGAATAGGGAATCAGAGTCGACTACACGTCGTGTACACTCGGTGGCGCAGCGCACGTCGGCGGCGGGTGCGACGCTGCTGCTGTCACAACCCGCACCCGGTTATTCGGGCACGAGTGCGTGGGCACGTCCAGCCTACGCCGCAGTGTCGGCGGTAGTACGCTGTCTAGGTCATTTCTGGGGTCAATAAGTATCTATCTCATCCACAATAAATAGACAAGGAAAGTAGCAGGAAATAGGAATGCTAACTTTTATAAAACAAATTGTGACAACAGATCCATAGTTAATACAAAGCCAGAAGATAGATCGGGGACAAACCCGAGTATATGCTGAAAAGGAAATAAAATAATAACTAACTGGCTACTCCTCCTCAAGGTAGTCTCCTGAGTGGGAATCGGCTCCTCATATGTGTCACCTGCTAACTCATAGTGGCCATAATAGGTAGGGGCAACGTTCTCATCATCGCCTAAAACAACGGATCCAGTCAGGAAAGGAGCAAAGTACACAATGCACAACAAGATTAAACTAAATATTCATGACAATTAACTTGAGTATCATGTTAAGAAAGTTGCATAGAAGAACATCAATATCTCAGAGTTAATGCTATAAACAGGAATATGAGACAGGAAATGAAACTACAACAGTCAGCAAGAACTATAACTAGACCAGAAGCTATCTATGTGAACTTGTGTTTATTTTAGAATACATAGTTGGCATGTAGGGGTTTATAAGGCTAATCCGGCCGTCATAAACGGCTATTAGATAATACAATCGAGATCCGGCTGATGGACAGTCGTGTACCAACAGCTATTAGACAATACAGGGGAAAGGGTAAACTACATGCCTTCTAGGTATTCTCCCACCCGACACGAAAAACAAGACATGAACTCCAGTATTCAAGACATGAAAATCCAGTGTTCTAACACTACGTGTAATCATCCAATGATGCTAGTAGAGCAAAGAATTAATTATCACAATATAAAGAATAAACTTGAAGTGCAGGTACTTGCCTGTTGTTTGGATCCGATTAATATTGGCTCTCGGGGGAAAATTCCAGAGATGAGTCCAAAAGCTGAAATAGACATTACCATCATGCTCAGAAGATGTCAAATAGCTAGAAACGCCTGTCCTTGGGTCCAAATTGGAGACAAGGGCAAAAACGGCAGTTTCGGGTCAAAACGGGGTCCGCCTGTGGGCCCGCTTTGCATCAAAAAATGCGTTCGGGTCAAAGGTCTCCAAATTCACCAAACTTAGTGTCAACAGGTCAGGAATGCTGATACGAACCCAACGGAACTTCCATATTTGGATTTCGATGAGCCGAACACAAAATCGCCCTTCGAGCGGGGCCTGTGGGGCCCACGACACGCGATTTTGTCAACGTTCTCAGAATCGAACCAAACTTGACCCACAGGACCAGCGTATCGCTACGAGTCCGATGGCACAAGTTTCGTCTCGATCTGACATGTGTGCACGAAGTTAGGGTGAATTGCAGAAAAGGCGGATACGGGACGATGTCCGCGGATATGCGTTGATTCCGGTGTGCACGCACACCCGAATCAGCTTCCACGAAGACTCACACGTCCGTATCGACGATGCGTACGTATCTGTGAAGACCGCACGCGACCAAGTCGTCCCGTTTGGCGGAACGGACTCAGTTCCGGGGTGAAACAGGGTCTGATTTTTTTCCTGTTTTTGGATCGCGGTGTGCGATCACCACAGGACGCGATGCCCCGAACAGTTTGTCCGGACACCGAGAGGGTCATACAGGCTTCGCGTAGAAATTTACAGAATTGAAAACGGAGATACAGGGTGCAAGATACGAGGACCTGAACTGGCTCGAGAAACAGGGATATCTTATGTCCGTGTCGTGTCCGACACGACACGAGGAATCGGGGAAATTAGGGTTTCGGTTCTGCGGATGGCCGTAGACGGCGGGGGCCGGCCGGAGGGAGGCCGGAGAGGGCCGGGGAAGGTTCGCCGGGCTGGGCGGAGTCGGTGGACGGCGGCGCGCGGGAAGGAGGGGCGGCCGGAGTCGGCTGCTCGCGTGTCCGGCTGCTGCGGGTCGACCTCGAGCTGCTGGCGGTGTCTGAGACGGCGGAGGAGGAGGAGCAGAGGAGGGTGGCAGCGGCGGGCGGTCGAGGCGAGTGGGTGGTGGCTCGCCGGCTAGGGGGGGTGCCGGAGAAGGAGGCTAGGGTTAGGGTTAGGGTCGGAGTTGGAGGAGAAAGAAGAAGAGAGGGGGGGATTTAATAGGGCGGAGGAGGCCGGCCAAGGCGGGGCGAGAGGGGGGGCGTGGCCGCGGAGAGCGGGGCGAGCCGGCCGGAGCTGGCGGCGCTGCGCGCGGAGCTCGCCGGAAGAGTCGGGCGGCGTGGGGGCTGGGGGAAACGGTCGTGCGGGTTTTGGGTCGCGGTCGGGCGGGTCTGGCGGATCCGACCCGACCCGCGAGGGGGCTGGGCCGGGCTCGGGCCCAATGGGCCGGGCCGGGCTGCTGGGCTGGAATAATAGAAATAATATAAATAATAATAATAATAAATATAATAAAAATAGTTAATTAAATAATTAATTAATAAAAATGGTTTTTAGGCATTTAAAAATAGGTCTGAGGTCCAGAAAAATCCAGAAAAATTACCCTAAGTCCAGTTTTTCATTTTACACCCAAAAATATTATTTTCATGATATTTTAATATTATTTATTGCCAATTAAAAATCATTTAATAATTCAGAACCTTGATTTTAATTACAGAAAATTCTCAGAAAATTCTAGAAAATTGGGAAAAATCCAAGATTTAATAATTTGAAAATTTAGGGGGTTTACAACCTACCCAACTTACAAAAATTTCGTCCTCGAAATTTAAATTATGGCAGGGTTCTCTCTGTCCAGACTCACTTGATTATAGTCTAACTGGTTTCTCTCAGGTGAACATTGCGGTCGCTACCCAACTTAGAATTTTACCCATATCCTCTAAGGCTGTACAACTAGTGAGGCTAGGTCTCAACTTAATAAATCATGGTATTGAATCTTCAAGTCTGCAATACAAAACACAGCACCTAGGGTCTTGTCTTAGTCCTAAAGGGTTATCATCAATTCGTCCGGTCTGAGGGGTATGTCTAGCACTACAAATCAACTCATACCAACCACAGGTTTTTGTCTTTCCGAAATAAGGGAAGACGAGGATCAATAATAAAGAGTTTTAAGGGCGAGGTGGTAGAACAGAGGTATAGGGATCAAGGCGTTTAAGGAATTCTACTGGAAATTGTCAGGCGGTTATGGATCGAGATTCTATTCTGGTAATGCTGATACGATATGCTCGGACGTATTTAGGGGGCAAGTAGACTAGTCGACTATATCTCAATCCACGTAAAGTAGTGCGAAGGACGAATCAAAATGCACTAAGGCTGATCAGACCGTAATACACTGATTCTGAATAGACAATCGTATTAGTGTGTCGATCCACTAATACATATGTCATGAACAAGCTCGATAAAGAGTAAGCTTGCAAAACTAGGCTATAGAATAGCAGCATAAGTCAAGTACAGCAAAATTAAGTGCGCTAGATGGTGATGCAAGGAGGTACAAATTATTTAAGTACACAAAACAACCTATAATAAACATAATAACAAAAGATTCTACAATCTCTACAGTTATAAATATAGAAGCATTCCAGGTTATTAGCAAGTTTAAAGTTACTAGGTTGGGGCTGAGGTCACGAACCAATAGGCACAAGCTAAAATGATACTAGAAACGACAGCTAAAAAGAATCACTTACGCGCATTAACTATTCCAAAAGTCTGCGCGTTCTCCATTGTCATGCTGGTAGAGCATCTCGTGGTGAGCTTGTAGGAACTTCATCGCTTGCTGTTAGATCCTTTACTCTGCATCCAAAATAAACGATAAAGGCGCACAGGAATCAAGGCAGGATGCAAGTCAATAAAATGATTCGAAGCCGGTATGAATATCAAGAAAGATTCAATTAAGTGGATGAGCTTTTCCTAAAATTCTCAATTCTTATTGCAGGCCTGTTCGGTCCCTAAGTTGAAACCGAACAACTTAGTCGTTTGACCTGCATGGGCCACCACAAAAACGTGTCACGACCCGCACCCGGTTATTCGGGCACGAGTGCGTGGGCACGTCCAGCCTACGCCGCAGTGTCGGCGGTAGTACGCTGTCTAGGTCTTTTCTGGGGTCAATAAGTATCTATCTCATCCACAATAAATAGACAAGGAAAGTAGCAGGAAATAGGAATACTAACTTTTATAAAACAAATTATGACAACAGATCCATAGTTAATACAAAGCCAGAAGATAGATCGGGGACAAACCCGAGTATATGCTGAAAAGGAAATAAAATAATAACTAACTGGCTACTCCTCCTCAAGGTAGTCTCCTGAGTGGGAATCGGCTCCTCATATGTGTCACCTGCTAACTCATAGTGGCCATAATAGGTAGGGGCAACGTTCTCATCATCGCCTAAAATAACGGATCCAGTCAGGAAAGGAGCAAAGTACACAATGCACAACAAGATTAAACTAAATATTCATGATAATTAACTTGAGTATCATGTTAAGAAAGTTGCATAGAAGAACATCAATATCTCAGAGTTAATGCTATAAATAGGAATATGAGAAAGCAGGAAATAAATGAGACAGGAAATGAAACTACAACAGTCAGCAAGAACTATAACTAGACCAGAAGCTATCTATGTGAACTTGTGTTTATTTTAGAATACATAGTTGGCATGTAGGGGTTTATAAGGCTAATCCGGCCGTCATAAACAGCTATTAGACAATACAATCGAGATCCGGCTGATGGACAGTCGTGTACCAACAGCTATTAGACAATACAGGGGAAAGGGTAAACTACATGCCTTCTAGGTATTCTCCCACCCGACACGAAAAACAAGACATGAACTCCAGTATTCAAGACATGAAAATCCAGTATTCTAACACTACGTGTAATCATCCAATGATACTAGTAGAGCAAGGAATTAATTATCATAATATAAAGAATAAACTTGAAGTGCAGGTACTTGCCTGTTGTTTGGATCCGATTAATATTAGCTCTCGGGGAAAAATTCCAGAGATGAGTCCAAAAGCTGAAATAGACATTACCATCATGCTCAGAAGATGTCAAATAGCTAGAAACGTCTGTCCTTGGGTCCAAATTGGAGACAAGGACAAAAACGGCAGTTTCGGGTCAAAACGGGGTCCGCCGGTGGGCCCGCTTTGCACCGAAAAATGCGTCCGGGTCAAAGGTCTCCAAATTCACCAAACTTAGTGTCAACAGGTCAGGAATGCTGATACGAACCCAACGGAACTTCCAGATTTGGATTCCGATGAGCCGAACACAAAATCGCCCGTCGAGCGGGGCCTGTGGGGCCCACGACACGCGATTTTGTCAACGTTCTCAGAATCGAACCAAACTTGACCCACAGGACCAGTGTATCGCTACGAGTCCGATGGCACAAGTTTCGTCTCGATCTGACGTGTGTGCACGAAGTTAGGGTAAATTGCAAAAAAGGCGAATACGGGGCGATGTCCGCGGATACGCGTTGATTCCGGTGTGCACGCACACCCGAATCAGCTTCCACGAAGACTCACACGTCCGTATCGACGATGCGTACGTATCTGTGAAGACCGCACACGACCAAGTCGTCCCGTTTGGCGGGGCGGACTCAGTTTCGGGGTGAAACAGGGTCTGGTTTTTTTCCTGTTTTTGGATCGCGGTGTGCGATCACCACAGGACGCGATGCCCCGAACAGTTTATCCGGACACCGAGAGGGTCATTCAGGCTTCGCGTAGAAATTTACAGAATCGAAAATGGAGATACAGGGTGCAAGATACGAGGACCTGAACTGGCTCGAGAAATAGGGATATCTTGTGTCCGTGTCGTGTCCGACACGACACGAGGAATCGGGGAAATTAGGGTTTCGGTTCTGCGGATGGCCGTAGACGGCGGGGGCCGGCCGGAGGGGGGCCGGAGAGGGCCGGGGAAGGTTCGCCGGGCTGGGCGGAGTCGGTGGACGGCGGCGCGCGGGAAGGAGGGGCGGCCGGAGTCGGCTGCTCGCGTGTCCGGCTGCTGCGGGTCGACCTCGAGCTGCTGGCGGTGTCTGAGACGGCGGAAGAGGAGGAGCAGAGGAGGGTGGCAGCGGCGGGCGGTCGAGGCGAGTGGGTGGTGGCTCGCCGGCTAGGGGGGTGCCGGAGAAGGAGGCTAGGGTTAGGGTTAGGGTCGGAGTTGGAGGAGGAAGAAGAAGAGGGGGGGGATTTAATAGGGCGGAGGAGGCCGGCCAAGGCGGGGCGAGAGGGGGGGCGTGGCCGCGGAGAGCGGGGCGAGCCGGCCGGAGCGGGCGGCGCTGCGCGCGGAGCTCGCCGGAAGAGTCGGGCGGCGTGGGGGCTGGGGGAAACGGTCGTGCGGGTTTCGGGTCGCGGTCGGGCGGGTCTGGCGGATCCGACCCGACCCGCGAGGGGGCTGGGCCGGGCTCGGGCCCAATGGGCCGGGCCGGGCTGCTGGGCTGGAATAATAGAAATAATATAAATAATAATAATAATAAATATAATAGAAATAGTTAATTAAATAATTAATTAATAAAAATGGTTTTTAGGCATTTAAAAATAGGTCTGAGGTCCAGAAAAATCCAGAAAAATTACCCTAAGTCCAGTTTTTCATTTTACACCCAAAAATATTATTTCCATGATATTTTAATATTATTTATTGCCAATTAAAAATCATTTAATAATTCAGAACCTTGATTTTAATTACAGAAAATTCCCAGAAAATTGGGAAAAATCCAAGATTTAATAATTTGAAAATTTAGGGGGTTTACAGCTGCGGCTGTTGGTCTTTAGGGTCGCCGGAGTTCTGGGCGGAGACGTCACCGGGGACCTCAGGGGGGCCATCCATGGGTCGAGGTCGGTTGGCGGCCGGGAGTGGTGGAGAGGGGTGGCTGTGATGGCGGAGGTGTTGGTGATATCGGTGGTGGCAGTGGAGGATGAAGGGGCTGGAGAGTCGGTGGAGGAAGGGTCTATCGGAGGAACTCGAGGCGGAGGCTGGGGAGTTGTCGATGGGGGCTCGACGGGGTCACGACGGAGGATGTGGCAGCGGGGTGTGATGGGGGTGTCAGTGGTGATGGCGGAGAAGGGTCGGCTTGGGGGTTTTATAATGGAGCGGCAACCGTTGGCGGGGAGGGGAGTGGTCGTCGGGGAGGTGAGTGGTCGAGAGCGGTTGCGGATGAACAGCTGCGGGGAGGCGGCGGAGAGGAATCGGCAGGGACGTCGTTGGGGATTTTTTTCAATGGTTGTTATAGCTGGCGGGTCGGGTCGGGTTTGGATAGGCGGGTCGGGTTTTGGGTACGGATCCGAATCCGACCCGATAGGAGTTTGGGTTGGTTTATTTAGGCTGGTTTAATCCGGTTCAGGATGGTTTAAACTGATTTATTTTGGGTGTATTTAAAAACTATATTTTTAGGTCTTTAAAAATAGTTTTTTGGTCCAATAAATTCTAAAAAAAATTACACTTTGACTAATTATTTATTTTACACCCAAAAATATTATTTATATAATATTTTAATATTTAATAAAATACTTAAAAATATTTAATTCTAGAAAAGATTTATTTTAATTAGTTAAAATTTACGAAAAATCCCAAAATTTATTTTTTAATTTCTGAAAAATTCGGATGTTTATACTTATCTATATGAACATGAGTCACTGGCATAGTCATAAAGGACGAGTTATAGTCATTTACGAGGATGGAATACAACGAAAGTACATGGTGCTCTACAAACTATCCCTTCCAGCACATGAGACTATCAGCCTTTGAGCAAGAATGGTGAGGCGTGAGCGGAGATGCCATCCAGCTACATAAAAGGCTGCTGCGTGAGTTCCATCCGGATCGGATCGGCCCAAGTGCCCCAGAGACCGTCCGTGGAACGAGATTCGAGAATATCTCTTGTTACCAAGTTGTTCGTGATATGCAAGTCTTGGGTCTTCCAGATTCACAATATGACATGATAATCCTTGATTATTGTTCTGAACGAGTATTGCTTCACGATCTGTGATTTCTTCTTTTACTTGACATGATTCACGTTCAGTGTTCAACTTGACTTGATGCATTCCCCTGGTTTGGAGACTGTCTTGGAGACCTAACGGTCTTGGATGTGGTGCTCCGTTTCCCCTATTCGGGGAGCGCGGCTAAGAAATACAAGATGGTATCGTTCGATCGGGATAGATTGAAACAAGAACTTATCCTCGTTATAGATTTGCTTCTTCGGAATCGATTCCCATATTCAGTGAACCGTGCCCCCGAGATCGACTTAGCGGCAGAGTCAGGAGGGACCTCTCCGCTGCATCTTTTGTTGCCTCGGATTTCGATGTCATTTTTTTCTTTCGTGCTTTGAGTTGGTTTTCGGATTTTCTTGTTTTTTTTGAACGGTTTCGATGGATTTTATTGTTTTTGTTCCTTGAACTGCACTTCAATTCCGATAAAAGAAAGAGTGGAAGAGGTATTGATCCAGCTGTTCATGGATGCAGTGAACGAGCAGTAGGCGGCGTACAAGCGGAGTCTTGAAGTACCTCTTTTCTTCTCCCTTCCAACCAACTAAGTGAGTGGCTACTGTCACGCCCCGATCTCCCGCAGGCTATTTCGGCCGTTCCCGCTAGGCGGGAATCACCCTCGCCAGCGCTCCCGCGGAACGATCGCTTTGACCCATCCGGGCGTGATGACGTACAAGCGTGATCCACGCCCGTGCAAGGCCATGGTTCATTGGCTGGCGGCAAGAGTTCTAAGCCACAGAGTCGCACATATTGTCCGAGTGCAGCGGAGTCATGAACGCATAGCGATTTGGTAACAGGTTCACTGAGTCAACAAATATAGCTGAAGCATTGAAACACAAGTTAAAGTAAAGCAAGCTCTTTTATTAATATGAACATGTATTACAGGCGGCGTATAGCCGAGATTACAAGTCACTCAAGCCTCTCTCTCTGAAACAGTAAAAGTGTGCCAAGTGGCTACAACAGTGGAATGATTGTACAGGCGATGGTCAGGCGACGCTCCAACATTATGTCTTGTATATGTGCTTCAGTCCCGGATGCACCGTTGCAAGGCTTCAGAGGGAACTCCTGGCCTTAGCACGCACGAAGGCGGCATCCGCACCGAACGAGGTTCTTCTGCACCCTGCATACAAACTGGTGGATTATCAGTACATTGAATGCACTGGTGGGGAAGCTACTCGCCCGCTCGACAAATCCAAACACGTAATACAGGTTCCGTGCACAACTATTAAGTTGT
The DNA here is from genome assembly GCA_036927795.1 of Iris macrosiphon. Lineage (NCBI taxonomy): Eukaryota > Viridiplantae > Streptophyta > Magnoliopsida > Asparagales > Iridaceae > Iris > Iris macrosiphon. The sequence continues at coordinate 21,400,988 of JAYESA010000007.1, read as the reverse complement.
CTTTCTAGTTGCCTTAGGATCAGTTTCATGCAGATTTGAATAGTCTAACGTGTCGGGCAGTGTGCCGTGCAACATGAGAGGAAACACGGCGAGACTTACCAACTTACCATCTCCTTCCCTGTCCAAGGCAAACATTGAGGCAACTTGTTAATTCGAGCAGAGGCATGTATAAACATTCAGGAGGCAAAGCATATGCAACACGAGGGTCGTTTTAACATGATCGTTCAGGTGTACAGTTGTTCATTTATGTGATGCAGTGACTCGCACGCGGATAGCCGCTAAGCGAGGATGACTTATCTATATGAACAGGAGTCGCTGGCAAAGCCATTATGGACGTTAGTCACTGACGGTTAATGGTATGAAGCGAAAGTACAAGGAGCGCTATATGCCATCTCGTTCAGCACAATGGACTATACAATACGGTTCAGTCACTGGAGAGAATGTATGCAGCGAATGAACAAGGGGCGCTACATGCCATCCCGTCCAGCACAATGGACTGTACAATAACGTGAGTTCCATCCGGATCGGATCGGATCGGTCCCAGTGCCCCAGTGACCGTCCGTGGAACTATACCTCGTTTTCGAGTTGTCCGCGACATACAAGTATTGGGTCTTTCCAATATCACGAGATACACGAGAACAAGAGTGCACTAGAACAAGAGAACATGAGTGCACACAAGAACACGAGTACAAGAGATACTTGAATCATGATTCTGTACAGTCAATAACTTGCCTTGATGCATTCCCCTGGTTCGGGGCTACTTGGTGGCCTATCGGTCCCGGATACTTGCAGGGTCAATCAGGCACGGAATGACTACTTAGTAGTCTCCCGGAGTTGGATGAAAACAAGGCAACATTCAAGCAGACAAGCATGCATTTCTAAGGAACATAAGCAGGCACGTTGCTCGGACCCGAAGGTAAGCCGAGAGATAAAACCGTTAAGGGTCTTAGCATACGAAGGTCTGAACATATATAAGCAGTATTTCATTTCTATGTTCTAGTAAGTAATACAAGTTAGGATTATTCCCTTAGCTAGGTGCGTTGGATTTATTAGCATGCAGGGGGTTATCACCTAGCGACTAGCATGAATATTCCAGATTTTATGTGTGCTGGCTAAGCAAAGACAAGTTCACCGTAGCCACCCACCATAGCGATGGTTCGCCTCGGTAGAGCGATACGTCAAGCGAGCCTCTGAAAGCCTAAGTTAATTTCCTGTAGGGACAAGTCTGGATATCCTTTGCTTCTCGTTTGAGGCAAAGCGGGTCGGAACAGCTGCACTATTACCGTTTGAAACGGCAGTCCGCTTGAGCGGAACGGGATATTACAGCTACCATCCCGATTAGCTAGCCCTTCTTCCAAGTCTTCACACCTAAAAATCTTGTATTCTTGTTGTCTCGATCAAGCGATACCAAGTAATAACTAAAAGATGTCAAGATAAAATAGAAATAGACTTGGATGATTTATGCTTGTCATTCAACTTGGGAACGATTACTTATACTGCATGCTTGTTCGTTTAGAATGTTCATCATATGCTTCAATTTTAGTTAGAATATATTTTTCTTCTATAAATTATGATATGCATATGGAACACACTTTGATTTGCTATAGATTGATCAGAAAGACTATGCAAAACTGTTTATGTTATGGAACTTGTATCGAGCTCGAAATTTGTCTTGAAACGTGTATGAATTGATGGAAAACTTATCGAACGTTGTTGATCACGGATAACTTGTGCACAAGGTTTTGTGGTTTCGCGGACGATCGTCAGGGCACCGGGACCGATCCGATCCGGATGGAACATATGGATTAGTCAATTGGAATTGAGGAAAAAAATGGCATGTGGCGGGGCTCGCCACCTGCGTTCTATATCATTTTCTATCCCGTGACTATAACTCGTCCCTTTGTGGCATCATGTCAGTGATCTATATCGTATATTTAAACCTGTTACAAACTGACTTGTGTCTTCGTGACAGGGAAGGCATGGTAAGTATTATGCAGGTGGTTCAGACGGGCAGGTAAATGTCACCGAACGGTGACAAGTTTATTTCAGTAGTTTTATTATATATTGCTGCTTGTAAAATAAACCAAGACAAGATAGAAAGACCACAATAAATATGCATGCTTCATTAAAATAGCATGTTGATTGGTATAGTTGGGTTAGCTTGCCTTCACCAGTACATTTCGATGTACTGACCCTCGTTGAAACAGGTTTTTCACACTAAGGAACCGAGCGGAGGAGCCGAAGTCATCTTTTCCGATCCAGTCCAGCTGTAGGCGCATCCTGATCATGCCGCATTTTGAAGTACTTGAAGATAGGAGCTAGCAACTCAATACATAATGAAGCTCCGTGGGAAGGCCGTCATCCCGTCCGGAGGTCTTTATCATTTTGAAGTTTAGTAAAGGGATGTAATGTACAGGACTGTTATCTCATTTTGTGTCAACACTTTTGTATGCCCGTGCGACAAATTAGCTGACTTGTTCAAGAGTTTATAATAGATATTCATTATCAATAAAAGAGAACTTTTTTATTGTTTCAAACATGTGTTTCAATTTATCTGCGTACTCTGAATATGTGCTCGTTATGCAAAATACTTTATCCTTGTGCAAGCGCAACCCCAGGCCCGTACGGTAGTCATGCCGGGGGATGCCCTAACGATTCTACGAAATCGGGGCGTGACATATTGGTATCAGAGCACAGCTTCAAGTTTCTTTGACCCTTCGTATAGGAAAAGTTCCTTTAACAAATTTTTTTGCGAACTTTTGAACTCGTTAGGCCAAAATAGGATACGTTTATGCAATAAGTCCATAATACATTATGATCCAAATATAATTTACCTTCTTTTAAAGGAATGGCACCAGCGCAATCCTCAGCGCTAGCACCGGACAAAATGCAAGGCCAAAAAAGTAGTTCGGGTACTTCGGGAAGTTCAAGGAGCCAGCGAGCCATGTCTCGTGTCGATTCCATCCAGCAACTGATGCGGATGTTGGAGGCAAACCAACAAAGGGATGAGGCTCGCTACGAACGGGCCGAGAAGTGAGCGGAGGAGAGTCAACTCAAGTTTCAAGATAATATAGAAGCTCGATTCTCAGTCCAACAGAAGCAGGTAGATACCCTGCAACAGATCGTACAGACTTTGGCCTCCAACCAGTCTGCGGCAACAGCAACGACACCGGTGTAACAGCCCATGCTTGAAGTCGAGCTGCCTCAAACTCCGAGGAAGAAGGATGTGACTGCCTTCGACTTTGGCGACTTCAAGAAAGTCTGTAACACTCCATTCAACGGGACTGAGGACCCAATTGTTGCTATAGATTGGTTGGCCGAACTTGAAGACTACTTTGCTCTGCTAGAGGTCCCCGAAGAAAAATGCGTCGCATGCGCGCAACTACAGCTCCGCCTCAACGCGCACGATTGGTGGAACGTGCATCGACGATCTCTTCAAGTTGACCATGGAGAGGAGGCAATCTCGTGGATGACTTTTCGTGCCGCATTTGAAGAGGAGTTCATACCCCCTCATGTGCGCCGTCAAAAGGAGAACGAGTTTGTGCAGCTGCGGCAAGGCAGTATGACAGTTAAATAGTATTCCGTCAAATTCAATTGACTCTCCAACGAAAATGGGATGCAACAAAAGGAATATGGGGTGTTACATGCCATCCCGCCCACTAACATGCGACTATCAATAGGGTAGACTCAAGTAACCAAGCGTAGGTATAAACTACCAAGGTTCCGACTACCTAATAGTGTCTCCCCTAGCGGGCTATCTACACTTAACCCCGTTGGGAACGCAATAACCTAAAATTTCTCCTAGACCGGCACGATCTCGGTGCTCCGGTGATCGTCCGAGGAATGCAGAATACCTCATGCACGAATTGTCCTTGACCATGCATGTTATTATCTTTTCTCTTTTTTAATATAGTTCAGTTCAGTTCAGTTCTCAGTACAGTTCAATTACTTTGATACTTTCAGTCTTTCTTTCTTTATGCAGCTCCCAGTACGGGAACTGCCTTGGCGACCTTATGGTCCTAAAACATTTTCATGTTTTCAATACTTGGCTCAGAACGACTAATCGGAACGACTATTTTAATAGTCTTCCTACCTCAACAGAGCAAACCATGTTCCAAGTCGTAGTTTCATATCGTGGCATAATCTAAGTGAAGTGCATTGCAATCGTGCGCGAAATAATACTACTGACACAGAAGAAAAGTCTCTACTTGTGCGATGAAACGCATAAGGGAAACTCTATTCGCACTTGTGAAATGCATGTAAAAGTTTCTATCCTCTAGCAGCAGGTTAGATTCAATATTCTATGCAAGTAGTACAAAATGGGATTACTCTCTTAGCTAGGTGCGTTGAATTCTTTTATTAGCATGCAACAGTTGTCACGACCCGCACCCGGAAGTTCGGGCACTAGTGCGTGGGTACGTCCAGCCTACGCCGCAGAGTCGGCGGTAGTACGCTGTCTAGGTCAAATCCATATTTACTAACTAGCTCATTCACAAGTAACATAGGCAAGATAATAATGAGAACAGAAATTTAAGATTGCAACTGAAATAAATACGACCACAGATTCAAATGTTTTAGTACAGCAATTCAGAATGGAATCGGGGACAAACCCGATTAATAAGTTAAGAAACAGAAATAAAAGATAGCTACTACTAGCTACTCTGCAGCAGGGGTCTCCTGGGTGGGTTATGGCTCCTCATAGGTATCATTAGTCCCCTCATAGGGACCATAATAAGTAGGGGCAAGGTCCTCATCTGTAATCCCCCTGATTTTCAAAAATTTATAAATTTGGATTTTTCTGAAATTTTCTGGAATTTTCTTGAATTTTTCTAGAATTAAATTCATGTTCTTTAATTATTAAAGGATTTTTAAATGTTAATAAATAATATCAAAATATTATAAAAATAATATTTTATGGTGTAAAATGGAAAACCGGACACAGGATAATTTTTTGGGAATTTATTGGACCCCGGATGGATTTTAAAAGTCCTAAATACTAATTAAATATTAAACCAATTTAAAACCCAAATAAACCGGGTTTATTTTAACTAAACCAATAGTTGAACCGAACCGGACCGGGTTCACTGACCCAAACCATCCTAAGCCTAACGGGTCGGATCCGGGTTCAATCTGACCCGGCCCGCATCAAACCCAACCCGCATTTCTTTTCGGATCGGGTCGGATCCGCAGACCCGACCCGACCCGCCACCAAACCCGACCCGCAACTCCCCATCTTCCCCAAACGCAGAACCCGCCGCCGTCGTTCTCTCTCCGGCAGTTACGCCGTCGGCGACCTCTCCGCGACTCATCCCCTTCCCCTCCCTCACCGGACGACCCCTCCGTTCCGGCTTCTCCTCACCGGACGACCCTCGACCTCCTCCCTCTCTCCTATAAAACCTAGCCCGCCCTAGCCTTCCGCCTCTCTCCTCCGCCTCGCTGTCGTCTTCTCCGGCTGCCCCATCCTCGACGTCCCCAACACCGCTTCCCTCTGACCCGCCGTCCCCGAGTCCTCGCCAACCTCCACAACCGGCCGCCCTCTCCTCTCTCCCTTCCTCCGATACTGTCCCCATCCAGAGCCGCCCCGGCCGCCCATCTCACCAACTCCAGCAGCCGCCCGCACCGCCTCTCGCTGCCGTGCCCCGCCCTAGCCAGTTCCCTCCTCCGCTCAGACCCTCGCACACGTCGAACCTCGCCGCAGCTCCACCACACCCGAGCCCAACTACTCCCCGCTGCCCACTCCATCCCAGTCAACCTCGCCGGAGACCCGAGCTGCTGCCGACGACCCTCGCCTCCGACCAAGGCCAGCCCGTCCGCCTCCAGCGCCGCCCAGGCTCCACCTCCTTCGGCCAGCCCCGGCGAGTTCCAGAACCCTAACCCTAGTCTCTGTGCGTGTCGGACACAGTGTCAGTTGGACACAGGACACAACTCGAGACACGAGGATACAAAGATCTCAGTTTTTCAGACCCTGTTCAAGTACTCATAACTCTTGACTCGTAGCTCTGTTTTCAATTCCGTCTGTTGCATCACGACCCCTGCGTGATCCCCTCGGTGCCCGTGTAAACCGCTCGGGGCATCGCCTCCTGTGGTGATCGCACACCGCGATCCAAAAACAGGAAAAAACCAGACCCTGTTTTACCCCGGAACTGAGTACGCCCCGCCAAACGGGACGACTTGGTCATGTGCGGTCTTCACAGATACGTGCGCGTCGTTGATACAGACGTGCGGGATTTCGCAGAAGCTGATTTGGATGTGCGTGCACACCGGGATCAGTGCGTATCCGCAGACACCGCCCAGTATCCGTACTTTCTATTTCTTGCTGTAACTTAGTGTACACACGTCGGATCGAGACGAAACTTACGCCATTGGACTCGTAGCAATACGCTGGTCCTGTGAGCCAAGTTTGGTTTGATTCTGAGAACGTTGGCAAAATCGCGTGTCGTGGGCCCCACAGGCTCCGCTCGACGGGCGATTTTGTGATCGGCTCATCGGAATCCAATTCTGGAAGTTCCATTGGGTTTGTATCATCGTTCCAGACCTGTTGACACTAAGTTTGGTGAATTTGGAGACCTTTGACCCTGACGCATTTTTCGGTGCAAAGCGGCCCACATTTGGACCCCGCCTTGACCCGAAAATGATGTTTCTGTCCTTGTCTCCAAATTGGACTCAAGGACAGGCGTTTCTAGCTGATTTGTATTTTCTGGATCTGATAGTGATGTTTGTTTCAGCAACCGGAGTACTGCTTGCAAGTTCTGCTACTGACAGAGCTACAATTGGGGCTGGAAACTCAGGCAAGTGTACCTTGCCATAAATTACAGTTTATTAGTTTATTTAGTTCTCTTGCTTTACTTTTCTGTGACTATTGTACAAGCTATAACCTAGGACCGTATGACATACTTAGCGTCCGATTACAGTCGGGTGCCAACTCCGTACGCAGAGTTGTGTATGTCATTTAGTGATGGACATTCGATACATTTACATTCTCATGCTTGTTTATCAAGTACGTATACCCAGGACACTTGACACTATACATGTTTACAGAATCTTCCTGAGATATTCAAGGTGATTCTGTGTAGGATACAGGATGGACATAGACATTATATTCTTAGATTATGACTTGTTGCATTTAGCTCTGATCTCACGTGACATGGACATAAGACGTTATGAACATGAGACGTGTGATTACATTGGGTGGGGAGAGACACACAGGCTACAGGCTGATCATATATATAAAACCCTATTATTGCGGTGCTCAAGACTCTAAGCCCGAGCTTGGCCCACTACTAGTTATTTACTGCTATCGGCTCTCCGACACAGAGCTTGTAGCGGTCTCAGCCTGAGTACTAGTGATGCTCTCAGTTGCATTTCACTTAGATGGTTATGTAGTTACCCTACTTATTTTATTTACTATTCCACTGCATTATTTTGGCTTGTATTATTTGTACCTTGCTATGTCCCCTGAGGACCTGGAATGGATTATGTCCCCAGGGTTAGCAGAGGAGATCCACTCTGAGGCTTACAGGACAGGTGCTTTAGCAGGAGCAGAAACAGGTTCAGGAGCAGGCAAGGAAGCAGAACCAGGAACCAAGGACTAGGTGATTGCCATGGATATCTTTGAGTATATGTTCTTACATACTCAATCAGTGATGTTATTTACTTTCTTATTTAAAGAACAATTGTATCAGACTTGATTATCGGGTTGTTCCCCGAATACTCTATTTTATGACTTGATGTTGATGACTTATTTCCTTTTGTTGATTTGCTTTATTCTTCTGTGGATGAGATTAGTTTTAACATATTGTTTTAGTAGACCCGGACTGTTGTAATACAGCTTAAGCATGCCCCGATGGATCCATTAAATTGGGTTTGTCCATCGGTGTGTGCTGCTGGCCATTGCCACGTGTCTAGTCCCTCGTTATTTTGGGACTGGGGCGTGACATAGTTTTTGTGGTGGCCCATGCAGGTCATCGACTAAAATGTTCGGTTTCAACTTAGGGACCGAACAGGCCTGCAATAAGAATAGGATAAAGTTTTAGATCTCATCCACTTGCTTGAAAAACGTTCTTGATATCTGTATTGGATTCAAATAAAATTTTGACTTGCATCTTGTCTTGATTCTAGTGTGCTTCTTATAGTTTAATTCTGTTGCAGAATTATGGATTCACAAACCGGCGACGAGACTCATCCAGCAGCACCACAAGATGTTGTGGTTAACCACGAAGATGAAGTGATACTAGTGGATGAAGGTCAAACATCACAACAACTCAGTCCAGCAAGACAGAATGCCTCGAGAATCCCAGAAAATGATGTTCCACCATCAACGCAGCTTGCTCCTCCGATGCCTACTGTTCCACAAGGGCAGGCTATAGACGAACAACAACTGTTCTGAATGTTCTACGCGATGATGCAATCCCATCAGAAGGTTCAACAAGAAGATCAGCAAAACCAAGTAGAGAAGTTCATCGACAGATTTAGCTCAGAGTTAAGGAGATTAATCAGTTTAAATGCACCTACCTTAGACGTGAACGTTCTTGCTGCAACACGACCCATGGAGTGCAACACAAGGATCGAGTCCAGCCAGAAGCGGCCATATGCAATAGCACCAGACAAAGCACAACAAGAAAGAGTTGCAAAGCGACCACAGCTGAACCCACTACTTGTACTAGTCCTCCCTACTTGTCACTATTGTGGCAAGGTAGGCCATCTCGCTAAAGAATGCCGGCGAAGACTGGGACGATGTTTAGCTTACGGATCTAAAAAGCATTCGGTAAGGGATTGCCCTGAACGTCGAGAGAAAGCAGTGATGATTCAACAACTAGCCGCATCAGCACCAGCCGGAGCACCACTGAAAGAAATTGCAAAAAAGTCTCAACTGCACCAACCACCAGAAGTATCTCCGCAAGTACTGCCTATCTGTCAAAACTGTCGCAAGATAGGCCACATTGAGAACGAGTGTAGACGTAAATTGGGATTATGCTTGATTTGCGCGTCCAACCAACACTTAGCCAAAGATTGTCCTCAGCATCGGAAGAGAGCACTGATGATAAACAGACAAGCGCTACCAGCACCAAGGCCAGCCTCTCCAGCATTAAAAATACTACAAACGGAAGCTGAAGGAGTTCTACCACATGCCCCAGGAGAAAATCAGCCGAGGCCACCTTTGGCACCACAAGCAGCACTCTTCCAGCAAGCCCAACAGCAGCCGAGAAATCATCTGCGAGGACGTGGACAAGCTCCAGTGATGACTCTAGAGGAAGCACAGATTCATGGAGTAGCTATTACGGGTAAGTTTTTATAGTTTTCTGCTTCTAGATTGCTTTAGTTCGTGCCTGCTGGTTCGTGACCCTAGACTTCACCTGAAAATTTAAATTGCTAATAATAGATAACCTAGTAATTTTGAACTTGATAAATAACCTAGAATGTTAATCTAATATGTTTTAAACCAGTGATAAACCTAGTAATTATTTTGAACTTGCCAATAAGGTAGAATGTCTATAAATGTTAACCTGATAAGTTTTTAAAAGGATAAAACTGGTTTTCTAAAATGTAATCTTCTAAATTTCCTTCAATTGGGAAATTTCATAACTTTTAATGCTTAGGAAAGTAATTTCCTAGGTGTTACGCTAAAACCTTGATTCTCCTTGATTTGGATGTGCTTCGAATAAATTTTGCAACCGTGTCATCTCTGTTGACCGATTATTCTTTGATTGCGAGGACGCAATCTTCTTAAGGGGGTAGATTGTAATCCCCCTGATTTTCAAAAATTTATAAATTTGGATTTTTCTGAAATTTTTTGGAATTTTCTTGGATTTTCCTGGAATTAAATTCATGTTCTTTAATTATTAAAGGATTTTTAAATATTAATAAATAATATCAAAATATTATGAAAATAATATTTTATGATGTAAAATAGAAAACCGGACACAGGATAATTTTCTGGGAATTTATTGGACCCCGGATGGATTTTAAAAGCCCTAAATACTAATTAAATATTAAACCAATTTAAAACCCAAATAAACCGGGTTTATTTTAACTAAACCAATAGTTGAACCGAACCGGACCGGGTTCACTGACCCAAACCGCCCTAAGCCTAACGGGTCAGATCCGGGTTCAATCTGACCCGGCCCGCATCAAACCCAACCCGCATTTCTTTTCGGATCGGGTCGGATCCGCAGACCCGACCCGACCCGCCACCAAACCCGACCCGCAACTCCCCATCTTCCCCAAACGCAGAACCCGCCGCCGTCGTTCTCTCTCCGGCCGTTACGCCGCCGGCGACCTCTCCGCGACTCATCCCCTTCCCCTCCCTCACCGGACGACCCCTCCGTTCCGGCTTCCCCTCACCGGACCACCCTCGACCTCCTCCCTCTCTCCTATAAAACCTAGCCCGCCCTAGCCTTCCGCCTCTCTCCTCCGCCTCGCCGTCGTCTTCTCCGGCTGCCTCGTCCTCGACGTCCCCAGCACCGCTTCCCTCTGACCAGCCGTCCCCGAGTCCTCGCCAACCTCCACAACCGGCCGCCCTCTCCTCTCTCCCTTCCTCCGCTACTGTCCCCATCCAGAGCCGCCCCGGCCGCCCATCTCACCAACTCCAGCAGCCGCCCGCACCGCCTCTCGCTGCCGTGCCCCGCCCTAGCCAGCGCCCTCCTCCGCTCAGACCCTCGCACACGTCGAACCTCGCCGCAGCTCCACCACACCCGAGCCCAACTACTCCCCGCTGCCCACTCCGTCCCAGTCAACCTCGCCGGAGACCCGAGCTGCTGCCGACGACCCTCGCCTCCGACCAAGGCCAGCCCGTCCGCCGCCAGCGCCGCCCAGGCTCCACCTCCTTCGGCCAGCCCCGACGAGTTCCAGAACCCTAACCCTAGTCTCTGTGCGTGTCGGACACAGTGTCAGTTGGACACAGGACACAACTCGAGACACGAGGATACAAAGATCTCGTTTTTTCAGACCATGTTCAGGTACTCATAACTCTTGACTCGTAGCTCTGTTTTCAATTCCGTCTGTTGTATCGCGACCCCTGCGTGATCCCCTCGGTGCCCGTGCAAACCGCTGGGGGCATCACGTCCTGTGGTGATCGCACACCGCGATCCAAAAACAGGAAAAAATCAGACCCTGTTTCACCCCGGAACTGAGTACGCCCCGCCAAACGGGACGACTTGGTCATGTGCGGTCTTCACAGATACGTGCGCGTCGTTGATACGGACGTGCGGGATTTCACAGAAGCTGATTTGGATGTGCGTGCACACCGGGATCAGTGCGTATCCGCAGACACCGCCCAGTATCCATACTTTCTGTTTCTTGCTGTAACTTAGTGTACACACGTCGGATCGAGACGAAACTTGCGCCATTGGACTCGTAGCAATACGCTGGTCCTGTGAGCCAAGTTTGGTTCGATTCTGAGAACGTTGGCAAAATCGTGTGTCGTGGGCCCCACAGGCTCCGCTCGACGGGCGATTTTGTGATCGGCTCATCGGAATCCAATTCTGGAAGTTTCGTTGGGTTTGTATCATCGTTCCTGACCTGTTGACACTAAGTTTGGTAAATTTGGAGACCTTTGACCCTGACACGTTTTTCGGTGCAAAGCGGCCCACATCTGGACCCCGCCTTGACCCAAAAATGACGTTTCTGCCCTTGTCTCCAAATTGGACTCAAGGACAGACGTTTCTAGCTGATTTGTATTTTTTGGATCTGATAGTGATGTTTGTTTCAGCAACCGGAGTACTGCTTGCAAGTCCTGCTACTGACAGAGCTACAATTGGAGCTGGAAACTCAGGCAAGTGTACCTTGCCATAAATTGCAGTTTATTAGTTTATTTAGTTCTCTTGCTTTACTTTTCTGTGACTATTGTACAAGCTATAACCTAGGACCGTATGACATACTTAGCGTCCGATTACAGTCGGGTGCCAACTCCGTACGCAGAGTTGTGTATGTCATTTAGTGATGGACATTCGATACCTTTACATTCTCATGCTTGTTTATCAAGTACGTATACCCAGGACACTTGACACTATACATGTTGACAGAATCTTCCTGAGATATTCAAGGTGATTCTGTGTAGGATACAGGATGGACATAGACATTATATTCTTAGATTATGACTTGTTGCATTTAGCTCTGATCTCACGTGACATGGACATAAGACGTTATGAACATGAGACGTGTGATTACATTGGGTGGGGAGAGACACACAGGCTACAGGCTGATCATATATATAAAACCCTATTATTGCGGTGCTCAAGACTCTAAGCCCGAGCTTGGCCCACTACTAGTTATTTACTGCTACCGTCTCTCCGACACAGAGCTTGTAGCGGTCTCAGCCTGAGTACTAGTGATGCTCTCAGTTGCATTTCACTTAGATGGTTATGTAGTTACCCTACTTATTTCATTTACTATTCCACTGCATTATTTTGGCTTGTATTATTTGTACCTTGCTATGTCCCCTGAGGACCTGGAATGGATTATGTCCCCAGGGTTAGCAGAGGAGATCCACTCTGAGGCTTACAGGACAGGTGCTTTAGCAGGAGCAGAAACAGGTTCAGGAGCAGACAAGGAAGCAGAACCAGGAACCAAGGACTAGGTGATTGCCATGGATATCTTTGAGTATATGTTCTTACATACTCAATCAGTGATGTTATTTACTTTCTTGTTTAAAGAACAATTGTATCTGACTTGATTATCGGGTTGTTCCCCGAATACTCTATTTTGTGACTTGATGTTGATGACTTATTTCCTTTTGTTGATTTGCTTTATTCTTCTGTGGATGAGATTAGTTTTAACATGTTGTTTTAGTAGACCCAGACTGTTGTAATACAGCTTAAGCATGCCCCGATGGATCCATTAAATTGGGTTTGTCCATCGGTGTGTGCTGCTGGCCATTGCCACGTGTCTAGTCCCTCGTTATTTTAGGACTGGGGCGTGACATGGTTTTTGTGGTGGCCCATGCAGGTCATCGACTAAAATATTCGGTTTCAACTTAGGGACCGAACAGGCCTGCAATAAGAATAGGATAAAGTTTTAGATCTCATCCACTTGCTTGAAAAACGTTCTTGATATCTGTATCGGATTCAAATAAAATTTTGACTTGCATCTTGCCTTGATTCTAGTGTGCTTCTTATAGTTTAATTCTGTTGCAGAATTATGGATTCACAAACCGGCGACGAGACTCATCCAGCAGCACCACAAGATGTTGTGGTTAACCACGAAGATGAAGTGATACTAGTGGATGAAGGTCAAACATCACAACAACTCAGTCCAGCAAGACAGAATGCCTCGAGAATCCCAGAAAATGACGTTCCACCATCAACGCAGCTTGCTCCTCCGATGCCTACTGTTCCACAAGGGCAGGCTATAGACGAACAACAACTGTTCTGAATATTCTACGCGATGATGCAATCCCATCAGAAGGTTCAACAAGAAGATCAGCAAAACCAAGTAGAGAAGTTCATTGACAGATTTAGCTCGGAGTTAAGGAGATTAATCAGTTCAAATGCACCTACCTTAGACGTGAACGTTCTTGCTGCAACACGACCCATGGAGTGCAACACAAGGATCGAGTCCAGCCAGAAGCGGCCATATGTAACAGCACCAGACCAAGCACAACAAGAAAGAGTTGCAAAGCGACCACAGCTGAACCCACCACTTGTACTAGTCCTCCCTACTTGTCACTATTGTGGCAAGGTAGGCCATCTCGCTAAAGAATGTCGGCGAAGACTGGGACGATGTTTAGCTTGCGGATCTAAAAAGCATTCGATAAGGGATTGCCCTGAACGTCGAGAGAAAGCAGTGATGATTCAACAACTAGCCGCATCAGCACCAGCCGGAGCACCACTGGAAAAATTGCAAAGAAGTCTCAACTGCACCAACCACCAGAAGTATCTCCGCAAGTACTGCCTATCTGTCAAAACTGTCGCAAGATAGGCCACATTGAGAACGAGTGTAGACATAAATTGGGATTATGCTTGATTTGCGCGTCCAACCAACACTTAGCCAAAGATTGTCCTCAGCATCGGAAGAGAGCACTGATGATAAACAGACAAGCGCTACCAGCACCAAGGCCAGCCTCTCCAGCATTAAAAATACTGCAAACGGAAGCTGAAGGAGTTCTACCACATGCCCCAGGAGAAAATCAGCCGAGGCCACCTTTGGCACCACAAGCAGCACTCTTCCAGCAAGCCCAACAGCAGCCGAGAAATCATCTGCGAGGACGTGGACAAGCTCCAGTGATGACTCTAGAGGAAGCACAGATTCATGGAGTAGCTATTACGGGTAAGTTTTTATAGTTTTCTGCTTCTAGATTGCTTTAGTTCGTGCCTGCTGGTTCGTGACCCTAGACTTCACCTGAAAATTTAAATTGCTAATAATAGATAACCTAGTAATTTTGAACTTGATAAATAACCTAGAATGTTAATCTAATATGTTTTAAACCAGTGATAAACCTAGTAATTATTTTGAACTTGCCAATAAGGTAGAATGTCTATAAATGTTAACCTGATAAGTTTTTAAAAGGATAAAACTGGTTTTCTAAAATGTAATCTTCTAAATTTCCTTCAATTGGGAAATTTCATAACTTTTAATGCTTAGGAAAGTAATTTCCTAGGTGTTACGCTAAAACCTTGATTCTCCTTGATTTGGATGTGCTTCGAATAAATTTTGCAACCGTGTCATCTCTGTTGACCGATTATTCTTTGATTGCGAGGACGCAATCTTCTTAAGGGGGTAGATTGTAATCCCCCTGATTTTCAAAAATTTATAAATTTGGATTTTTCTGAAATTTTTTGGAATTTTCTTGGATTTTCCTGGAATTAAATTCATATTCTTTAATTATTAAAGGATTTTTAAATATTAATAAATAATATCAAAATATTATGAAAATAATATTTTATGATGTAAAATAGAAAACCGGACACAGGATAATTTTCTGGGAATTTATTGGACCCCGGATGGATTTTAAAAGCCCTAAATACTAATTAAATATTAAACCAATTTAAAACCCAAATAAACCGGGTTTATTTTAACTAAACCAATAGTTGAACCGAACCGGACCGGGTTCACTGACCCAAACCGCCCTAAGCCTAACGGGTCAGATCCGGGTTCAATCTGACCCGGCCCGCATCAAACCCAACCCGCATTTCTTTTCGGATCGGGTCGGATCCGCAGACCCGACCCGACCCGCCACCAAACCCGACCCGCAACTCCCCATCTTCCCCAAACGCAGAACCCGCCGCCGTCGTTCTCTCTCCGGCCGTTACGCCGCCGGCGACCTCTCCGCGACTCATCCCCTTCCCCTCCCTCACCGGACGACCCCTCCGTTCCGGCTTCCCCTCACCGGACCACCCTCGACCTCCTCCCTCTCTCCTATAAAACCTAGCCCGCCCTAGCCTTCCGCCTCTCTCCTCCGCCTCGCCGTCGTCTTCTCCGGCTGCCTCGTCCTCGACGTCCCCAGCACCGCTTCCCTCTGACCAGCCGTCCCCGAGTCCTCGCCAACCTCCACAACCGGCCGCCCTCTCCTCTCTCCCTTCCTCCGCTACTGTCCCCATCCAGAGCCGCCCCGGCCGCCCATCTCACCAACTCCAGCAGCCGCCCGCACCGCCTCTCGCTGCCGTGCCCCGCCCTAGCCAGCGCCCTCCTCCGCTCAGACCCTCGCACACGTCGAACCTCGCCGCAGCTCCACCACACCCGAGCCCAACTACTCCCCGCTGCCCACTCCGTCCCAGTCAACCTCGCCGGAGACCCGAGCTGCTGCCGACGACCCTCGCCTCCGACCAAGGCCAGCCCGTCCGCCGCCAGCGCCGCCCAGGCTCCACCTCCTTCGGCCAGCCCCGGCGAGTTCCAGAACCCTAACCCTAGTCTTTGTGCGTGTCGGACACAGTGTCAGTTGGACACAGGACACAACTCGAGACATGAGGACACGAAGATCTCATTTTTTCAGACCCTGTTCAGGTACTCATAACTCTTGACTCGTAGCTCTGTTTTCAATTCTGTCTGTTGCATCGTGACCCCTGCGTGATCCCCTCGGTGCCCGTGCAAACCGCTCGGGGCATCGCGTCCTGTGGTGATCGCACACCGCGATCCAAAAATAGGAAAAAACCAGACCATGTTTTACCCCGGAACTGAGTACGCCCCGCCAAACGGGACGACTTGGTCGCGTGCGGTCTTCACAGATACGTGCGCGTCGTTGATACGGACGTGCAGGATTTCGCAGAAGCTGATTTGGATGTGCGTGCACACCGGGATCAGTGCGTATCCGCGGACACCGCCCAGTATCCGTACTTTCTGTTTCTTGCTGTAACTTAGTGTACACAAGTCGGAACGAGACGAAACTTGTGCCATTGGACTCGTAGCAATACGCTGGTCCTGTGAGCCAAGTTTGGTACGATTCTGAGAACGTTGGCAAAATCGCGTGTCGTGGGCCCCACAGGCTCCGCTCGACGGACGATTTTGTGATCGGCTCATCGGAATCCAATTCTGGAAGTTCTGTTGGGTTTGTATCATCGTTCCCGACCTGTTGACACTAAGTTTGGTAAATTTGGAGACCTTTGACCCTGACGCATTTTTCGGTGTAAAGCGGCCCACATCTGGACCCCCCCTTGACCCGAAAATGACGTTTCTGCCCTTGTCTCCAAATTGGACTCAAGGACAGGCGTTTCTAGCTGATTTGTATTTTCTGGATCTGATAGTGATGTTTGTTTCAGCAACCGGAGTACTGCTTGCAAGTCCTGCTACTGACAGAGCTACAATTGGAGCTGGAAACTCAGGCAAGTGTACCTTGCCATAAATTGCAGTTTATTAGTTTATTTAGTTCTCTTGCTTTACTTTTCTGTGACTATTGTACAAGCTATAACCTAGGACCGTATGACATACTTAGCGTCCGATTACAGTCGGGTGCCAACTCCGTACGCAGAGTTGTGTATGTCATTTAGTGATGGACATTCGATACCTTTACATTCTCATGCTTGTTTATCAAGTACGTATACCCAGGACACTTGACACTATACATGTTGACAGAATCTTTCTGAGATATTCAAGGTGATTCTGTGTAGGATACATGATGGACATAGACATTATATTCTTAGATTATGACTTGTTGCATTTAGCTCTGATCTCACGTGACATGGACATAAGACGTTATGAACATGAGACGTGTGATTACATTGGGTGGGGAGAGACACACAGGCTACAGGCTGATCATATATATAAAACCCTATTATTGTGGTGCTCAAGACTCTAAGCCCGAGCTTGGCCCACTACTAGTTATTTACTGCTACCGGCTCCCCGACACAGAGCTTGTAGCGGTCTCAGCCTGAGTACTAGTGATGCTCTCAGTTGTATTTTACTTAGATGGTTATGTAGTTACCCTACTTATTTCATTTACTATTCCACTGCATTATTTTGGCTTGTATTATTTGTACCTTGCTATGTCCCCTGAGGACCTGGAATGGATTATGTCCCCAGGGTTAGCAGAGGAGATCCACTCTGAGGCTTACAGGACAGGTGCTTTAGCAGGAGCAGAAACAGGTTCAGGAGCAGGCAAGGAAGCAGAACCAGGAACCAAGGACTAGGTGATTGTCATGGATATCTCTGAGTATATGTTCTTACATACTCAATCAGTATTGTTATTTACTTTCTTGTTTAAAGAACAATTGTATCAGACTTGATTATCGGGTTGTTCCCTGAATACTCTATTTTGTGACTTGATGTTGATGACTTATTTCCTTTTGTTGATTTGCTTTATTCTTCTGTGGATGAGATTAGTTTTAACATGTTGTTTTAGTAGACCCGGACTGTTGTAATACAGCTTAAGCATGCCCCGATGGATCCATTAAATTGGGTTTGTCCATCGGTGTGTGCTGCTGGCCATTGCCACGTGTCTAGTCCCTCGTTATTTTGGGACTGGGGCGTGACATCATCATCGCCTAAATCAACAGATCCAGTCAGGAAAGGAGCAAAGTACACAGTGCACAACAAGATTAAACTAAATATTTATGACAATTAAAAAGAATATCATGTTGAGGAACTGCTTAAAAGAACATCAATATCTCAGAGTTAATGTTGTAAACAGGAATATGAGAAAACAAAAATAAATAAGACAGGAAGTGAACTACAACAGTCAGCGAGAAATATAACATGACCAGAAAACTATCTGTGTGAACTTGTGTTTGTTTTTAGAATACATAGTTGGCATATAGGGGTTTATAAGGCTAATCCGGCCGTCATAAACAGATATTAAACAGGAAAAATCGAGATCCGGCTGAGGTACAGTCGTGTACCAACAGCTATTAAACATGGCAGGGGAAAGGGTAAACTACATGCCTTCTAGTATTCTCCCACCCGACATGAAAAACAAGACATGAACTCCAATATTCAAGACAGGAAATCCAGCATTTCTAACACTAGGTGTAATCATCAAGGGTACTAGTAAAGCAGGGAAATAATTATCATAATATAAAGATTTAACTTGAAGTGCAGGTACTTGCCTGTTGTTTGGATCTGATTAAAATTGGTTCTTGGGGAAATTTCCAGAGATGAGTCCAAAAGCTGAAATTGACATTACCATCATGCTCAAAAGATGTCAAATAGCTAAAAACGCCTGTCCTTGGGTCCAATTTGAAGACAAGGGCAAAAACGACAGTTTTGGGTCAAAACGGGGTCCGCTGGTGGGCCCGCTTTGCACCGAAAAATGTGTCCGGGTCAAAGGTCTCCAAATTTACCAAACTTAGTGTCAACAGGTCAGGAACGCTGATACGAACCCAACGGAACTTCCAGATTTGGATTTCGATGAGCCGAACACAAAATCGCCCGTCGAGCGGGGCCTGTGGGGCCCACGACACGCGATTTCGACAACATTCTCAGAATCAAACCAAACTTGACCCACAGGACCAGCGTATCGCTACGAGTCCGGTGGCGCAAGTTTCGTCTCGATCTGACGAGTGTACAAGAAGTTAGGGCAAATTACAGAAAAGTCGGATACGGGACGATGTCCGCGGATACGCGTTGATTCCGGTGTGCACGCATACTCGAATCAGCTTCCGCAAAATCTCACACGTCCGTATCGACGACGCACACGTATCTGTGAAGACCGCACGCGACCAAGTCTTCCCGTTTGGCGGGACGCACTCAGTTCCGGGGTAAAACAGGGTCTGGTTTTTCCTATTTTTGGATCGCGGTGTGCGAGCACCACAGGACGCGATGCCCCGAGCAGTTTGTCCGGGCACCGAGAGGGTCATACAGGCTTTACAACATAATTTGCGGAATTGAAAACGGAGCTACGAACAAAAAGTTACACGCACCTGAAGGGAACCCGAAAATCAGGGTCGAGTCGTGTCCGACTCGTGTCGGACACGTGAAGGAGAATTAGGGCTAGGGTTAGGGTTTGGGACGCTGTGGCGGCGGCCGGTGGTCGGCACGGCGGCGGAGAGGCCGACTAGGGCGGCTGGGGGTGCTGCGGCGGAGGGCGGCGTAGCACGGCGGCGCGCCGGGAGGCGGCGGAGGCGGCGCTGGCTGCTGCTGGTGCTGCTGCCGGAAACGGAGGAGGAAGGGGGAGGAGGCGGCGCAGAGGGAGGAGGACGGCGCTGGGCTGCGGGCGGTGGTCGACGGAGGTGCAGCGGCGTGGAGCTGGCTAGGCGGTGGCTGAGGATGGAGGCGTCGACAAGGAGGGGGAGCCGGTGGTCGGGGAGGTGAACGGAGAGGGCTGGGGGAGGGTTTATATAGGGCTGGCGCGGCCGGGATAGGCGGAGGAGGCGGCGGCCGGTGCGGAGGTGCGCGGAGCGGGCGGAGGAGCGCGGGAGGCGGCGGCGGCGGACGCGGAGCAGCGCGGGTCAGGCGGTCGTGGGGGGGTGCTGGGGAGACCGGGTCGGCGGGCGGACGGGTCGGGTTCGGGCAGACCCGACCCGACCCGGTAAGGAAAACGGGTTGGGCTGCTGGGCTGGGCCGGATCAGGCCCAATGGGCCAGAAAAAAAATAAAAATAAAAATAAAATAATAGAAATAATAATAATAAAAATAAATATAATTAATTAATTAATAAAATAGTTTTTAGGCATTTAAAAATAGGTCTGAGGCCTAGAAAAATCCAGAAAAATTATCCTAAGTCCAGTTTTCCATTTTACACCCAAAAATGTTATTCCCATAATATTTTAATATTATTTATTGTCAATTAAAAATTATTTATTAATTAAAAACCTTGATTTTAATTACAGAAAATTCCCAGAAAATTCCAGAAAATTGGAAAAAATCCAAGATTAAATAATTTGAAAATTCAGGGGGTTTACAACCTACCCAACTTACAAAAATTTCGTCCTCGAAATTTAAGAATAACAAGGCACGAAAGGAAAGGCCGAGAATTAAAATATACCTCAGGGTTCAAAAAGATAAGGGTAGCGTTCTCTAATCTCGTCTTCTCGCTCCCAGGTGGATTCGCCGGGAGAATGGTGCTTCCAAGCTACGCGAACCAGGGAAATGACCTGGTTCCGTAGAACTTTCTCCGATCGATCCAGTATCTCCACGGGTTGCTCTTGGTAAGTCAGACTTGGGCCTACTTCGAGCTCTGAGTGATCCAAAATATGGCTGGGGTCTGACACGTACTTTCTCAGCTGCGACACGTGGAAGACGTTATGGACTCCATCCAGAGAGGGTGGCAATGCCAGACGGTATGCCACTTCTTCGATTTTCTCCTGAATGCCAAAAGGTCCAATAAATCTTGGGCTGAGTTTTCCACTCCTTCCGAACCTAATGGTGCCACGTGTCGGGGAAATCTTCAAGAATACCAGTTCTCCAACCTTAAAATAGAGTCATAATCAAGTCTTAGTTGCATAATCATAATGTTTAAATTGACTTGAATTCATAAATTTAATTACCTCAAATTCTAAGGGCCTTCGGTAGCTATTTGCCCAATGTCGTTGCCTGTCTTGAGCCACTCGAAGTCTGTCCCTTATTTGTTTTACCTTCTCAGTTGAATCGATCACCATCTCTGGTCCCAGCAGGGCTCTTTCTCCAACGTCGTCCCATGATAGCGGGGTACGACATCTTCGTCCATACAGAGCTTCAAATGGAGTCATCTCAATACTTGCTTGGTAACTGTTATTATAAGAGAACTCCACAAGATGTAGATAGTCTTCCCAGGATCCTCCAAAATCCAGAACACATGTACGGAGCATATCTTCAAGTGTCTGGATTGTACGTTCCGATTGTCCATCGGTTTGGGGATGATAAGCTGTGCTGAATTTGAGTTGAGTC
Organism: Iris macrosiphon; assembly: GCA_036927795.1. NCBI lineage: Eukaryota > Viridiplantae > Streptophyta > Magnoliopsida > Asparagales > Iridaceae > Iris > Iris macrosiphon. The sequence continues at coordinate 21,379,761 of JAYESA010000007.1, read as the reverse complement.
CCCAAGTTGGCTTGTAAGCTCTTCCAGAAGTGAGAGGTGAATCTTGAATCTCGGTCGGAGACAATACTTACTGGAACTCCATGCAGCCTGACAATATGTCTGATATATAAATCTGCCAGTTTTTCTGTAGATAGCCCTACTTTGAAGGGTAGAAAATGTGCAGACTTGGTCAGTCTATCTACTATCACCCAGATTGCATCCTTTCCACTAGGTGTCCTTGGAAGACCGAAAACAAAATCCATTGTGATATGTTCCCACTTCCACTCCGGAATGGGTAGTGGTTGAAGCAATCCTCCAGGTCTTTGTCTTTCTGCCTTGACTTGCTGGCACACTAAACAACGAGATACGAACCGGGCTACTTCTTTTTTCATGCCATGCCACCAAACATGCGTCCTCAGGTCCTTGTACATCTTGTTGGCTCCTGGATGTATAGAGTATTGTGATCTGTGCGCCTCTTGCATAATTTCTTCTCTTATGTCTCCTCGAGGTACACATAATCTATCGCCATGCCTCAGTGATCCATCTTCATGAATTCTGAAATCTTCCACTAATCCAGCTTGCACTTGTCCTCGAAGGCTTCGCAGGCCTTCGTCTTGAAACTGAGTCTCCTTGATCTTGTCTATTAAAGTAGACTGAATCTGTAGGTTCATCATTTGGCCTTCTTTTCCTGGGATAATTACTTCAATACCTAAACTTTCCAAGTCCTCTAGCAGGTGTCTGTCCATAGTCAAGTACATCGCCATAGGATATCTGCTTAGAGCATCAGCAACTACATTGGCCTTCCCAGGATGATATTGGAGGGTGATATCAAAGTCTTTCATTAGTTCCAGCCACCTTCTTTGCCTCATGTTTAGCTCTTTCTGGGTGAAAATATATTTTAGGCTTTTATGGTCCGTAAATATTTCCACCCTTTCTCCATAAAGATAGTGCTTCCATAGCTTAAGAGCAAAAATGACAGCTGCCAATTCTAAATCATGAGTTGGATAGTTCTTTTCATAAGGTTGAAGCTGTCTAGAGACATATGCTATTACTTTCTTGTTCTGCTCCAAAACACAACCTAGACCTTTTTCAGAAGCATCACTATAAATAGCGAAACCTCCGGTTCCAGAAGGTAAGGTCAGAATAGGGGCAGTAGTCAGCATTTTCTTTAATTCCTCGAAAGCATGCTGACATTCATCAGTCCAGGTGAACTCTTCATCCTTCCTTGTTAATTTTGTCATGGGCTCAGCAATTCTTGCAAAGTCTTTCACAAACTTTCGATAGTAGCCAGCTAGTCCCAGGAAGCTTCTAATCTCTGCTACAGAGTCTGGAGTGGGCCAGGATTCTACTGCCGCTATCTTCTTAGGATCTACTGCTATTCCATCTCCAGTCACAACATGTCCCAAGAATTCTACTTTGTCTAGGAAGAAAGCACATTTAGATAATTTTTCATAAAGTTTTTCCTTCCTCAAAGTCTCCAATGCTAACCTCAAATGTTCTTCATGTTCTTCGGGGGTCTTGGAGTAGATCAAAATATCATCAATGAAGACCACTACAAATTTGTCTAGGTATGGCTGGAAAACTCTGTTCATTAAGTTCATAAAAACTGCTGGAGCATTAGTCAACCCGAACGGCATTACTAAGAATTCGTAGTGTCCGTTCCGGGTATTGAAAGCAGTTTTAGGGATGTCTTCCTTTCTCACCCTTACTTGGTGGTAACCAGACCTCAAATCAATCTTTGAAAATACCCGAGCTCCACTCAACTGATCAAATAGGTCATCTATCCTGGGCAGGGGATACTTATTCTTAATTGTTAAGGCATTCAAGGCCCTATAGTCAATACACATTCGGGATGTTCCGTCCTTCTTGGGCACAAATAATACTGGAGCTCCCCAGGGTGAGACACTAGACCTAATGAAGCATTTGTCTTCTAGTTCTTTGATTTGCTCATTTAGTTCTATTATCTCCTTCTTGTTGATTCTATAGGGATTTTGAGATACTGGTGCTGCTCCTGGCACTAAGTCAATGGAGAATTCAACTTCTCGGTCTGGGGGTAAGCCTGGGAGATCCTCAGAGAAGACGTCAAGGTATTCAGAGATGATAGGTAGTGGTAATTCTTCTGTTACTAGGGCTCCACAAATTTTGTTATTACCCATTTCTCTAGAACCTCTAGCAAATTCAAATTCTGGCTTGTCAGGGGGCCTGAAGATTACACTACCTCTGTGGCAGTCTATAGTGGCATGATATTGACTCAACCAATCCATACCCAGTATAATATCAAAACTGGGAACTGGCATTACGAGTAGCCTAGCATACAGTTCTCTTCCACACAATGTAATAGGACAATTGTTACAGGCATCACTAACCGGGATGATTCCTCCACCGGTAATGATCTTATAACAATTCCTAAGGGGTTTAGTGATTAAGCTATGCTTCATAAGGAAATCTACTGACATGAATGAATGTGAAGCTCCAGAGTCAAACAAAGTAATAGCTGGTATTGAATTTATAAGCACAGAACCTGTGATCACGTCTGCTGTGGCTTCAGCTTCTTCCAGAGTTATTGCATAAGCACGGCCTTGCTGCGGTGCACCCCTCTGTTGCTGCTGTTGGTGCTGAGCAAAGCGTTGTTGTTGTGTTGGAAGCGGGGGTCCCCTCTGTTGTACTGTTGGGGCCCTGGCCTGGACGGAAGCTTTGGGTGCAGCGGTGCGTCCTTGAGCAGCTGGACAGTCCCTCATTTGATGCGCTGCTGAGCCGCAGTAGAGGCAGGCACCTAGTCTTTTCCTGCAGACTTGCCAAGTATGACCTAGTTTTTGGCAAAAGTTATAAGCAGCAGCTTGTTGGTTCTGTCCTTGAGCCTGGTGTTGGGGTGCTGGAGCTCGAGGGAGAGGACGCTGAGTTTGCTGCGGGGCCCTCTGCTGTTGTTGTTGTTGTTGTTGAAAAGGGCATTTATTGGGTCCCGCATTTCCGGTATCTCTCTCTCGTTTCAGTTTATGCCCCATATCTCTCTCAACGCCTTGTGCCACGCTCAGGATTTCCTCATAGGTGCGAGCTCGGCTGGTGGTGACAGCAAGGCGAATATCCGGAGACAGCCCCTTCTTGAATCTACGGGCTCTGTCTTCCGGGGTACGAACCATGTACTCCGCAAAGTGGCTTAACCTGCTAAATTCAGCAGTATATTCATCAACAGACAGAGTACCTTGTTCCAGTCTCTCGAATTGGCTTTCGAGAGCTTCCCGAGCCACTTCGGGGTAGAATTTCTCCTTGAATAGCCTCTTGAAGTCCTCCCAGGTGAGGTCAGGAGCAGATAGTTGGGGTTCATCTCTGAACCAGGTTCGAGCAATATCGAACATTTGCAGGCTTGCGGACTCCACTTTGAGGTCATCAGGGACCCGAGCAGTCTTCAGGAGTCTTTCGACATTCTCTATCCACTCATCGGCATAGAGAATGCCCTCAGTTCCGTAGAATTCCAGGGGTCTAAGATTCTTGAAGTCTTTGGCACTCCCTGGCCTCTTGAGTGACGACTCCTGAGACTTAAGAGCTTCTGAGAGGCTGGTCCGCAGAAGTGCAGTCTGTTCTTTCTGGGATTCCACCAATCCCTGGAACACTCCAAGTAGCTGTGCCCCATCTAGAGTAACTGCCGGAACAGATGGAGACGGCGGGAGTGCAAGAGTCTCGGGCACATTCTGCTCAGCTGGTTCTGATGTGCCTCCTACTGTGTTCCTGGTCTGGACCATTCTGAAAGATTAAGGGATAGGAAGATCAGAATAGAATACTTGGAAATCAAAGACGATAGGAAACTTGAGCAGAAATGATATCAAGAATTGAAATAAGGACCCTATACTGTGAATGAGCTTTTCCTAGAATCCGCAATCTTATTCCATACCCTGTCCTAGGGTATTACCCTATTTAAGGATAGGACCTGCATGGGCCACCATAAAAACGTGTCACGACCCGCACCCGGAAGTTCGGGCACGAGTGCGTGGGTACGTCCAGCCTACGCCGCAGAGTCGGCGGTAGTACGCTGTCTAGGTCAAATCCATATTTACTAACTAGCTCATTCACAAGTAACATAGACAAGATAATAATGAGAACAGAAATTTAAGATTGCAACTGAAATAAATACGACCACAGATTCAAATGTTTTAGTACAGCAATTCAGAATGGAATCGGGGACAAACACGATTAATAAGATAAGAAACAGAAATAAAAGATAGCTACTACTAGCTACTCTGCAGCAGGGGTCTCCTGGGTGGGTTCTGGCTCCTCATAGGTATCATCAGTCCCCTCATAGGGACCATAATAAGTAGGGGCAAGGTCCTCATCATCGCCTAAATCAACAGATCCAGTCAGGAAAGGAGCAAAGTACACAGTGCACAACAAGATTAAACTAAATATTTATGACAATTAAAAAGAATATCATGTTGAGGAACTGCATAAAAGAACATCAATATCTCAGAGTTAATGCTGTAAACAGGAATATGAGAAAACAGAAATAAATAAGACAGGAAGTGAACTACAACAGTCAGCGAGAAATATAACATGACCAGAAAACTATCTGTGTGAACTTGTGTTTGTTTTTAGAATACATAGTTGGCATGTATGGGTTTATAAGGCTAATTCGGCCGTCATAAACGGCTATTAAATAGAGAAAATCGAGATCCAGCTGAGGTACAGTCATGTACCAACAGCTATTAAACATGGCAGGGGAAAGGGTAAACTACATGCCTTCTAGTATTCTCCCACCCGACATGAAAAACAAGACATGAACTCCAATATTCAAGACAGGAAATCCAGCATTTCTAACACTAGGTGTAATCATCAAGGGTACTAGTAAAGCAGGGAAATAATTATCACAATATAAAGATTTAACTTGAAGTGCAGGTACTTGCCTGTTGTTTGGATCTGATTAAAATTGGTTCTTGGGGAAATTTCCAGAGATGAGTCTAAAAGCTGAAATAGACATTACCATCATGCTCAGAAGATATCAAATAGCTAGAAACGCCTGTCCTTGGATCCAATTTGGAGACAAGGGCAAAAACGGCAGTTTCGGGTCAAAACGGGGTCCGCCGGTGGGCCCGCTTTGCACCGAAAAATGTGTCCGGGTCAAAGGTCTCCAAATTCACCAAACTTAGTGTCAACAGGTCAGGAACGCTGATACGAACCCAACGGAACTTGCAGATTTGGATTCCGATGAGCCGAACACAAAATCGCCCGTCGAGCGGGGCCTGTGGGGCCCACGACACGCGATTTCGACAACGTTCTCAGAATCGAACCAAACTTGACCCACAGGACCAGCGTATCGCTACGAGTCCGGTGGCGTAAGTTTCGTCTCGATCTGACGAGTGTACAAGAAGTTAGGGCAAATTACAGAAAAGTCAGATACGGGGCGATGTCCGCGGATACGCGTTGATTCCGGTGTGCACGCACACCCGAATCAGCCTCCGCAAAATTTCACACGTCCATATCGACGACGCACACGTATCTGTGAAGACCGCACGCGACCAAGTCTTCCCGTTTGGCGGAACGCACTCAGTTCCGGGGTAAAACAGGGTCTGGTTTTTCCTATTTTTGGATCGCGGTGTGCGAGCACCACAGGACGCGATGCCCCGAGCGGTTTGTCCGGTCACCGAGAGGGTCATACAGGCTTTACAACATAATTTGCGGAATTAAAAACGGAGCTACGAACAAAAAGTTACACGCACCTGAAGGGGACCCGAAAATCAGGGTCGAGTCGTGTCCGACTCGTGTCGGACACGTGAAGGAGAATTAGGGCTAGGGTTAGGGTTTGGGACGCTGTGGCGGCGGCCGGTGGTCGGCACGGCGGCGGAGAGGCCGGCTAGGGCAGCTGGGGGTGCTGCGGCGGAGGGCGGCGCGCTGGGAGGCGGCGGAGGCGGCGCTGGCTGCTGCTGGTGCTGCTGCCGGAAACGGAGGAGGAAGGGGGAGGAGGCGGCGCCGAGGGAGGAGGACGGCGCTGGGCTGCGGGCGGTGGTCGACGGAGGCGCAGCGGCGTGGGGCTGGCTAGGGCTGTGGCTGAGGGTGGAGGCGTCGACGGGGAGGGGGAGCCGGTGGTCGGGGAGGTGAACGGAGAGGGCTGGGGGAGGGTTTATATAGGGCTGGCGCGGCCGGGATAGGCGGAGGAGGCGGCGGCCGGTGCGGAGGTGCTCGGAGCGGGCGGGGGAGCGTGGCCGGCGTGGCGCAGCGGCCACGGGAGGCGGCGGCGGACGCGGAGCAGCGCGGGTCAGGCGGTCGTGGGGGGGTGCTGGGGAGACCGGGTCGGTGGGCGGACGGGTTGGGTTCGGGCAGACCCGACCCGACCCGGTAAGGAAAACGGGTTGGGCTGCTGGGCTGGGCCGGATCAGGCCCAATGGGCCAGAAAAAAAAAAATTAATAATAGAAATAATAATAATAATAATAATAAATATAATTAATTAATTAATAAAATAGTTTTTAGGCATTTAAAAATAGGTCTGAGGCCCAGAAAAATCCAGAAAAATTACCCTAAGTCCAGTTTTCCATTTTACACCCAAAAATATTATTTCTATGATATTTTAATATTATTTATTGCCAATTAAAAATTATTTATTAATTAAAAACCTTGATTTTAATTACAGAAAATTCCCAGAAAATTCCAGAAAATTGGGAAAAATCCAAGATTTAATAATTTGAAAATTCAGGGGGTTTACAACAGTTGATTTGCCTAGCAACTAGCATAAATTATCCATGTTATTAGGTGTGCAGGCTATTCAAAGACAGGTTCATCGGAGCCACCCACCTTAGCGATGAATCGCATCAGCCGAGCGAGACTCCGAGCACGCCTTTGAAAAGTCTAAGTGTGAACTTCTGAAGGGCCGAGTCTGAATGCCTTTGCATCAACGAGTCACCTCGCTGAGCAAGGCGGGACGGGTCGTATCACTTGCGCCATTTGAATCAGTTTTTCGCATTTAGTAGAGCAAGTCGTTACACATTGACTAGATGAAGTACATCAACGAAGACCATACTAAGCGCATTGCACCAAAGTTTTTTGTCTTGCATCAGTAACAACAACAATAAAATATTGAAGTCAAGTAGATCTTATCATAGTACATCTTGGATGACATGTCACCAAGTCCCTGCCTTCCAGAAGATCGCTCAAGGCATTAGATTGCAGAGACACTCTACATTGTAGCGCTCGTATTTTGAGATAATTTTGAAATCGGGAGGCATATCCAAAAGAATACTCATTTCGTTCTTAATGTACTCTTCTTCTTCTTTCTAACTTGGGTACATTTTTTCACTGTTTTTTGGCATCCTAAGAAAATTTTAGCAAGGCACTCACATCGGATCGGTCATATATTTAGATTTTTCCATGTTTTGAAGATGTATCGGCATTGACTAATTTTTTCTTCTTCTTATATTACATTTTTTTCCCACTGAGCTTTCTAAATCAAAGTTTTGGTTAAATTTATTTACCTACGTATATCTCCATGTACTTTTGTTGATCTACAACTCGAACACAAATGTTGATCATCTATTAAGACTGATGTTAATCATCCCTGAAGATTGATGCTGCTTATTCCTGAAGATTGGTGCTGATCATTCCTGAAGATTGATACCGATTGTAATTGAGCTGTGCACACTTAAGAAGAAGTGTTGTACTTTAGTTATATCTAACTACATTATATGATTGTATAAACTAATTATGGATATGCATGTTCTTAGATATACATTTTTTTATCTGTTGTAACCAACATATATATTGTTGTATATAAACATAACAACACACTTATTAAGATGTTATTTGCTCTTATCAATAACAAAAACATCTCTCTCTCTCTCCTCCAAAGTTTCCGAAGAACATTCTACAACACAAACTACTTGATTAGTTATTAAGATGTCCTCGAAGCTCAAACTAATTGGTATTAATTATTTATTTGGCATGGAAGCTTCTAAAAATAAGTAATATAGTTTATCATTCTTGTAGAAAATGGATAGTAAAAAAAAAAACTTGTGGTTAGAAATCTGAAACAAAATTATTATCTGACTAGAGATTTAGGTGGAAGAATATCTCAATCAAAATTCACACCAAAAGTGAGCAAAGACAGAGACCATGACCATGAGAGCGAGCACGAGCCTGCAAGCACCAAAAGGTGAATGTGCTCAAGCAATGACTTTAGGATCAATAATTCATACGTTAAATCAATGTCAAAAGCCCTACGTTTCCTGTAGTTTGGTGTGTACTATGTATCTATCAAACACGAACGAAAAGAAGATCAATATCATCATCTATCTGCATATGATTGATCTCACTTACTCCAATGTTACGTTTGGTTCTATAATCTGAATTTTTATAAAAAAAATTTATTTATTGTTTATATTTGTATGATAAGAAAATGAAATAGAAAAAATTGATTTAAAAATAATAATAATAATAATAATTTTCCACTCACCTCACAAGTATTTACTAAAAAGTGGACACATATCATTTTCATCCAACAAGCGGTTTTGTAAACATACAAAATGGTTTTGATATTTAATTTGACATGTGTCAATATTTTAGTGAATGGTGAAGAAACATTCTAGATTTAGTGGGTGAACAAAAATTGACTCGTAGTTGATCTATGAGTCCAATATTTGGACTCGATTTATATTACTTAATATTTTTTCGACATCCAAAAAAAAACCTCTTTATTCATGTTGTTACCAAAATTGTTGAAACATAACACGGCTGCTAATAAGTGCCAACATAATCGCTCCAAGCGTAGATTAATTAGGGTCTGTTTTCTAATTGTCAGTAGCGGTTATGAGATATTTTTAGAGTACTAGTTATAAACAATTATGAGGAATCCGTTGGAAGGTTTTAAATAGCGAGTTTTAAGCTAGTCAAACTCGTGTTTGGTAATTTATAACGAACGGTTCTGAAAGTTTTTTAAAAGAATAAAATTATCTACAAGGACGTAGATAAACAAAAGCTCTTTCCAAGTTTTATTTCAAACGTCGAGTCTACTTGATTCTGGATTCTTGAAAATGTCTTTATGTATGTATATCATACAGTGTTCGACTTCGACAATAATCAAATAGGATTTGCGAAGGCTGCACAAAGAGAAAGTTTTTGTCCGTCACCTCCACTACTTAATTATATTGGGTGTGTAGTAATGTAATACTTGATTTCTACATATCGTAAGTATTTATTATAGAAATTTGATTTTGTGAATGGAACTTCAACTGATTCAGTGAAGAATTTAGCGGGTCTATTATCTACACTTTCTTGTTACAGCAGTCCCAGCACTGGAACGGCCACCATGTCCATGCCTCGAGCGGGAGATAGAAGTGTATATTTGATCAAAATAATAGAAAAATATATATAAAATAATAGAAATGTTTGAATGAAAATAGAAGACAAAGATTTTAAAAACTTACTAGATGTTTGCAATGAACAAAAGTTAGTATATTTTTTGTTCATTAAAAACACTGAAAAAAGTAACAGTAATTTGGAAGAAGTACAAGAGAAACACATATGAGAAAGTGACAATAGTGTAGGGTATCAATAGTTATAATTATATTTTTTTGAGAATATAAATAGAATAAAATAAGTAAATCCCTCAAAATTTAAAGATTTGGAATGTTTACAAAAGACATCCAAAATTATATTTTAAAAAAAATTAAATATAGTACCGTAATAAAAACTTATATGTGTGCAAGAGAACATCTTCCAAAACTTTTTTTTTTAATCCCTAAACAAATGTTTGATGCGACCTGTTTTCGTTCAATTTTAACACTTAAATCAAATAAGTAAACTGTCAAATTTAGTGGAAATAATACAATTAATATTGTAAAAAAATCGTATTAAAGGACAATTTGGTTCGACAAAGTAAAAAAATTTAGAAACCAATATTTTGCGAACGTATTACGGTAAAATAAATAAAGGTAAAAAATTCTAAAGTTTTGTTTGTTTGATTGTTGAAAGTGAGTAAAAATGTATAACTTTTTGTTGAAATAACATAAATAGTCGATTTTGTTTTTTTATTAAAGTAGAGCGGGAATGTTATTCTAACCAAATGTGCGAAGTGGAAACTAGAATTTTTCACTTTCGTGACTCACTTCGAAGGAAAAATAAATTCGATATAAAAATTTTAGTTTTATGGCAGACAAAATATATTGTCCATCTCTAATCACAACAAATTTTGTCTCTAAATCTTTATCGCTTGAAATTCGCGACCCAAGCACTCCTAACATCCAACCAAACATGTGGATATGCGCACGGTTGGAAATTGTCTCGATGGCACGTGGGCCAGAGTGACTCTACGTTGTTTGTTGTATATATTGCGAAACATTTAGAATATTTCTAAATGTGTTCATGTACCCATCGATTATTTTCTGGACCCCTCAATACTGAAATAACTCTACCGTCTTTTAGGAAAGGAAGAATGTTTGAGGCCCATTGCATTGAATTCGTGGGCTGATCGTGGGTCACATCCGTCAGATCCGAAACGGACATTTCGGGCCCACTCCATCTCCGTAATATCTGTCCACTACCCGGAAAACCGGCTCATACTTTACTTTGGCCATTTCAAACCCAGATTTCTTTAATGTGTTGGCCACGCGCAACCCAACCAAAAGGACCGGACCGAACCATTGTATTGTTATTTATAACAGATATAATTTCTATGAACAATTTATTTACGTAATATTAAAATTTTTTAATAATTAAATATATACATAAGGCTTAGACGGCTCATTTTTAGTCCGTTTCTAAGCCATATTAAAATAATAGAGATAAAAAGGTACCTGTAAAAATATCTATATTTTTTAAATCAAATTAATTTTGTATAAGGATAATAAAAAAAAATTGTTTGATTTTTTTAAAAATGGATTTAAAATTAGGCCATCTAAGAATTTTGGTATCCCAACCTTTTTTTATAGTAATTTCTTACCAATATATTTTTTTATATACAATTTTCTATCAATTTATTAGTCGTAATTAATACATAAGAGACCCAAATGAAACATATTATTTTTTTAGAAAATTTGAGTCGCATCACTTTATTTATCTATACTTAAGGTGCATCACATCTGTCACGACCCGCACCCGGATATTCGGGCACGAGTACGTGGGTACGTCCAGCCTACGCCGCAGTGTCGGCGGTAGTGTAGCGCCCCGTTCTTCCGATGCGGAGATCGCGGCTAAGAAACACAAGACGGTATCGTTCGATCGGGATAGATTGAATTAAGAACTCGTCCTCGTTATGGATTGGTTTCTTCGGAATCGATTCCCATATTCAGTGGACTGCGCCCCAAGGATCGGCTTAGCGGCAGAGTCAGGAGGGACCTCTCCGCTGCTATCTTTTATTGCCTCGGTTTTCGATGTCGCTTGTTGCTTTCGTGCTTTGAGTTGGTTTTGGGATTTGCTTGTTTTCCTTGAACAGTTTCGATGGTTTTCATTGTTTTCGTTCATAGACTTGCACTTCTATCCCAAGAATGGAAAGAGAGGAAGAAGTATTAATCGAGCTGTTCGTGTGCAGGTGAACGAGCAGTAGGCGGCTTACGAACGGAGTCGTGAAGCGCCTCTTTCCTTCTTCTTTCCAAAATCTAAGTGAGTGGCTACCAACCCGATTAGCTAGCTCTGCTTCCAGCTTCATTCCTTTGCCCCGATCAACGATACCAAGTAATAATAAAAGAAACCAAGATAAAAGAGAATAGACTTGGTTATATGCTTGTCACGAACGAATACTTAAATTCATGCTTGTTCGCTTGGAATAATCATAAAATGTTGCTTGTCTTATGCAAATACATATTTCATACTCGTGTTGCCTGAAAGTGCATAAATGCTTAACAATTATGGATATGTCGTGTGCTCGTGTTGCCTCGAAGGCGTAACTGATTGTTTAAGTAAAGTATTGTTCGATCATGGACAACTTGTGCACAAGGGTAAGTTCTGCGGACGGTCGCTGGGGCACTGGCACCGTTCCGGTCCGGGCGGAACTCGTGTGTAGTCATCGTGTGCTGGAGGGGATAACTTGCAACGCATCGTGTGCTTGTCGTGTTCTGGTTGCATGCTATCCCTGTCCTTGACTATGTCCGTTATGGCACCACGCCAGTGATCATCGTGTATATTTAAACCTGTTGCATACTAACTTGTGTCTTCGTTTCAGGGAAGGCATGGTAAGTATTGTGCAGGTAATTCAGACGGTCAGGTAAAATCCACCGAACGGTGGCACGTTCATTTCAGTAAATTCAATATGCTGCTTAACTGTAAATGAACTAAGGCAAGATAGAAACCCACAAATATGCATGCTTCTCTAAACAACGTGTTGATTGGTAAAGTCAAGCTAGCTCGCCTTCACCAGCATGTTTCGATATGCTGACCCTCGTTGAAACAGGTTCTCCGCACCAAGGCGAACCGAGCGAGGAGCCGAAGTCGTCTACCCGATCCAGTCCAACTGTTGGCGCATCTTCACCGCGCCCCCGAAGCATTTTGGAGTCAGGAGCCTGCAACTCTTCATACACAAATGCAGCTCCGTGGCAAAGCGATCCTCCAGCCAGGAGGTCTTTATCATTTGAGTTTATAAAAGGATGTAATGTACAGGACTGTCATCTCATTTTGAGTCAACCCTTTTGTAAGCCGTTCGGCATATTAGCTGACTCGTTCAAGAGTTTGTAATAGATGTTCATTATCAATAAAGAGAACTTTTCTATGTTTCAAATCTGTGTTTCAATTTATCTGCGTACTCTGAATACGTGCTTGCTATGCAAATCATTAAAAAGCCTTGTGCGGGCGCAACTCCAGGCCCGCACGGCGGTCACGACTCGGGGGACGCCTCGGGGCGTGACATAGTGGTATCAGAGCACAGATTCAAAGTTCCTTAGACTTCGTGCTGGAAAAGTTCCTTTAACGATCAAATTCCTGTGCGAACTCTTGAACTCGCTAGGCCAAAATGAGATACGTTTATGCAATAAGTCCATAATACATTATGATCCTAATGTAATTTACCTTCTTTTGAAGGAATGGATCCAGCGCAATCTGCAGCGCAACCACCGATCGAAACACAAGAGAGCAGTTCGGGCAATTCGGGAAGCTCTCGGAGCCAGCGAGGCATGTCTCAAGTCGACCCGCTAGAGCGGTTAATGAAAATGCTAGAAGAGCAACGACAAAGAGACGATGCCCGCCAAGCCAAGCTCGAGAGTAATTTAGAGACCCGTTTCTCAGTCCAACAGAAGCAGGTCGATACCCTGCATCAAATCGTTCAGACTTTGGCTGCCAATCATTCCGCCGCAACAGCAGCGACTCCGGTGGAACAGCCCGTGCTTGAAGTGGAGACGCCTCAAATCCCAAGGCCGAGGGACGTGACTGCCTTCAACTTGGGCCATTTCAAGAAAGTCTGCAACACCCCGTTCAACGGGACTGAGGACCCAGTGGTAGCTCTAGATTGGCTAGCAGAACTTGAAGACCACTTCACTCTGCTAGAGGTCCCCGAAGATAGGCGCGTCGCCTGCGCGCAACTGCAGCTCCGCCTCGACGCACACGATTGGTGGGACGTGCATCGACGATCTCTCCAATTTGATCACGGAGAGGAGGCGATCTCGTGGACGACCTTTCGTGCCGCGTTTGAAGAGGAGTTTATCCCGCCTCCAATACAACGTCAAATGGAAAATGACTTCGTGCAACTAAGGCAAGGCAGGATGACAGTTAAAGAATACTCCGCCGAATTCAACCGACTCTCCAAATTCGCTAGGGCCTATTTACCTGATGTAGCGAGTCGAGCCAGAAGGTTTGAAGGTGGACTACGCCCTGCCATCTATTCGCACGTGGTCAATAATCAGTACGGGACAATGCGTGAAGTCATGGATCACGCCCTATCTCTCGAACCACTCTATCCTCATGTTGCTGCCGGCGCTGTGCATACATCCAGTCACAAACGCCAAAGCAACGAGGGAGGAAATACCGCTACAAAGCGCCCGAATAACGCTGGTCAGCAGGACGGGGATTGGAACAAAACTTGTCACTTCTGTAGGAGAAAAGGGCACCTTAAGAAGTACTGCCGTAAAAGACTTGGATTATGCCTCGCTTGTGGCGATCCAGCCCATGCTATTTCCTCCTGTCCGAACCTTCATGGTCGTCGTCCTGAACAAAATAATCCCTAACGGTAAGTTCTACCCTAAGTTTCGGGACGAAACTTCCAATTAGTTGGGTAGGATGTAGCGCCCCGTTCTTCCGATGCGGAGATCGCGGCTAAGAAACACAAGACGGTATCGTTCAATCGGGATAGATTGAATTAAGAACTCGTCCTCGTTATGGATTGGTTTCTTCGGAATCGATTCCCATATTCAGTGGACTGCGCCCCAAGGATCGGCTTAGCGGCAGAGTCAGGAGGGACCTCTCCGCTGCTATCTTTTATTGCCTCGGTTTTCGATGTCGCTTGTTGCTTTCGTGCTTTGAGTTGGTTTTGGGATTTGCTTGTTTTCCTTGAACAGTTTCGATGGTTTTCATTGTTTTCGTTCATAGACTTGCACTTCTATCCCAAGAATGGAAAGAGAGGAAGAAGTATTAATCGAGCTGTTCGTGTGCAGGTGAACGAGCAGTAGGCGGCTTACGAACGGAGTCGTGAAGCGCCTCTTTCCTTCTTCTTTCCAAAATCTAAGTGAGTGGCTACCAACCCGATTAGCTAGCTCTGCTTCCAGCTTCATTCCTTTGCCCCGATCAACGATACCAAGTAATAATAAAAGAAACCAAGATAAAAGAGAATAGACTTGGTTATATGCTTGTCACGAACGAATACTTAAATTCATGCTTGTTCGCTTGGAATAATCATAAAATGTTGCTTGTCTTATGCAAATACATATTTCATACTCGTGTTGCCTGAAAGTGCATAAATGCTTAACAATTATGGATATGTCGTGTGCTCGTGTTGCCTCGAAGGCGTAACTGATTGTTTAAGTAAAGTATTGTTCGATCATGGACAACTTGTGCACAAGGGTAAGTTCTGCGGACGGTCGCTGGGGCACTGGCACCGTTCCGGTCCGGGCGGAACTCGTGTGTAGTCATCGTGTGCTGGAGGGGATAACTTGCAACGCATCGTGTGCTTGTCGTGTTCTGGTTGCATGCTATCCCTGTCCTTGACTATGTCCGTTATGGCACCACGCCAGTGATCATCGTGTATATTTAAACCTGTTGCATACTAACTTGTGTCTTCGTTTCAGGGAAGGCATGGTAAGTATTGTGCAGGTAATTCAGACGGTCAGGTAAAATCCACCGAACGGTGGCACGTTCATTTCAGTAAATTCAATATGCTGCTTAACTGTAAATGAACTAAGGCAAGATAGAAACCCACAAATATGCATGCTTCTCTAAACAACGTGTTGATTGGTAAAGTCAAGCTAGCTCGCCTTCACCAGCATGTTTCGATATGCTGACCCTCGTTGAAACAGGTTCTCCGCACCAAGGCGAACCGAGCGAGGAGCCGAAGTCGTCTACCCGATCCAGTCCAACTGTTGGCGCATCTTCACCGCGCCCCCGAAGCATTTTGGAGTCAGGAGCCTGCAACTCTTCATACACAAATGCAGCTCCGTGGCAAAGCGATCCTCCAGCCAGGAGGTCTTTATCATTTGAGTTTATAAAAGGATGTAATGTACAGGACTGTCATCTCATTTTGAGTCAACCCTTTTGTAAGCCGTTCGGCATATTAGCTGACTCGTTCAAGAGTTTGTAATAGATGTTCATTATCAATAAAGAGAACTTTTCTATGTTTCAAATCTGTGTTTCAATTTATCTGCGTACTCTGAATACGTGCTTGCTATGCAAATCATTAAAAAGCCTTGTGCGGGCGCAACTCCAGGCCCGCACGGCGGTCACGACTCGGGGGACGCCTCGGGGCGTGACAGGTAGTACGCTGTCTAGGGCATAATCACAGGTAATATAAAATCTAGCTCATTCACAATAATTAAATAGGCAAGAAAATAACAGGAAAAGAATGCTAAGATTTTATAACTGAAAGTGACAACAGATCCAGAGTTTATTACAGAATCCGAAAATTAAATCAGGGACAAACCCGATTACTAAGATGAAAGGAAAAAATAAATATCTACTGCTAACTATTCCGCAGGAGTAGTCTCCTGTGTGGGAACCGGCTCCGCAACTGTATCACCTGCTGCCTCATAGGGGCCATAATAGGTGGGGGCAAGGTTCTCATCATCGCCAAAATCAACGGATCCAGTCAGGAAAGGAGCAAAGTACACAATGCACAACAAGATTTAAACTAAATATTTGTGACAGGTAGAAAATAACTGACTAAGCATCATGTTGAGAATATGCGTAAGTAAGTAATGAGATTAACAGAGAAATAATGCTATAAATCAGGACTAGAAGTAAAATATGGTTAATTGTTACAAACCAGAAATATGAGTAAAACAGGAATAAATGTGACAGAAAATGTAACTGTAACAAGACAGCAAGAACTACAATAAGGCAAGAACTATGTGCGTGAACTTGTGTTTATTTTAGAATACATAGTTGGCATGTAGGGGTTTATAAGGCTAATAAGGCCGTCATAGACGACTAGCAGTCAGGAATAAACAAGTATAAGGCTGATGGTACAGTCACGTACCAACAGCTAGCAGTCACGACAGGGGGAAGGGTAAACTACATGCCTCCTAGTATTCTCCCACCCGACACGAAAAGCAAGACATGAAATCCAGTATTCAAGACATGAAATTCAGTGTTCTAACTCTACGTGTAATCATCAATGGTACTAATAAAGCAGGAAATTTATTTATCATAATATAAAGATTAAACTTGAAGTGCAGGTACTTGCCTGATGTTTGGATCCAAATACAGTTATGTTCTCGGGAAAATTTCTAGAAATATGCTCAGATGCTGAAATAAATATTACCATCATGCTCAGAAGATATCAAATAGCTAGAAACGTCTGTCCTTGGGTCCAATTTGGAGACAAGGACAAAAACGGCAGTTTCGGGTCAAAACGGGGTCCGCATGTGGGCCCACTTTGCACCGAAAAACGTGTCAGGGTCAAAGGTCTTCAATTTCACCAAACTTAGTGTCAACAGGTCAGGAGCGATGATACGAACCCAACGGAACTTCCAGAATTGGATTCCGATGAGCCGATCACAAAATCGCCCGTCGAGCGGGGCCTGTGGGGCCCACGACACGCGATTTCGTCAACGTTCTCAGAATCGAACCAAACTTGACCCACAGGACCAGCGTATCGCTACGAATCCGATGGCGCAAGTTTCGTCTCGATCCGACGTGTGTACAGAAAGTTGGGGCTTGATTCAGAAAAGGCAGATACGGGGCGGTGTCCGTGGATACGCGTTGATCCCG
Organism: Iris macrosiphon; assembly: GCA_036927795.1. Taxonomy (NCBI): domain Eukaryota; kingdom Viridiplantae; phylum Streptophyta; class Magnoliopsida; order Asparagales; family Iridaceae; genus Iris; species Iris macrosiphon. Next base: position 21,362,468 of record JAYESA010000007.1, on the reverse strand, counting down.
GTGTGCACGCACACCCGAATCGACTTCCGCGAAATCCCACACGTCCGTATCAACGCTGCGCACGTACCTCTGAAGACCGTACGCGACCAAGTCGTCCCGTTTGGTGGGGCGTACCCAGTTCCGGGGTGAATCGGGTCGATATTTTTTCTATTTTTGGATCGCGGTGTGCGATCACCACAGGAAGCGATGCCCCGAGAGGTTTGTCCGTGCACCGAGAGGGTCATACAGGCTTCACAACGCAATTTACGGAATTGAAAACGGGGCAGCGAGGAGAAAGATATGAGTACCTGAACAGGACCCAAAAATCGGAAAAAATCGTGTCCGTGTCGTGTCCGACACGACACGAAGAATTGGAATTAGGGTTAGGGTTTCAGGTGCTCAAGCGGCTCTGCGGCGGGGGAAAGGCCGGCCAGCTGCGTCGGGACTGTACGGCGGCGTCGCCGGAGAAGGGCTGCCGACGGAGCTGCGGGTCTGGGGAGAAGGAGGAGGAGGAGAGGGGGCGGCTCGGTCGTCGTCGAGGGCGGTGGAGGAAGGAGGCGGGCGGTGGCGAGGCGCTGGAGGGGAGGAGGACGGCGGGGGATAGACGGCGAGGCTGCCGGTGGCGAGGGTGGCGGTGAGCTCGGGGCTAGGGTTGTGGCGGTCGGGTGTGATGGCCGGAGGGGGTTTAATAGGAAGGGGGAAGAGGGAGTGGCCGAGGCGGGCGGAGAAAAAAGGGGGTCGTGGCCGCGGAGAGCGGGGCGAGCCGGACGGAGCGGCCACGGCGCGGCGGAGGCGGCGGATGACTCGGGGGCGTGGGGCTGGGGTTTGGGTTAGCGGTGCGGGTCGGGTTCGGGCAGACCCGACCCGACAGGGTTGATGGACCGCGGGCTGGGCCGCAGGCCGGGCTGGGCTGAAAATGGGCCAGAAAAATCGAATAATAATAATAATAATAATAATAATAATAATAATTATTATTATTATTATTATTATTATTAATTAATTAATTAATTAATTAATAGTTTTTAGGTAATTAAAAATAGGTCCGGGGTCCAATAAATTTCAGAAAAATTACCCTAAGTCCAGTTTTTCATTTTACACCCAAAAATGTTATTTTCATAATATTTTAATATCATTTATTATCTATTAAAAATCATTTAATATTTAAAAACCCTGATTTTAATTATAGAAAATTCCCAGAAAATTTCAGAAAATTGCGAAAAATCCAATTTTAATATTTTTGAAAAATCAGGGGCTTACAACATCCGATTACTAATGTACGATACCTTCCACTTTTGACGAAAATCGTTCCACACTCACAGTCAACCCCTTTGACCGAACTTTATTAGCCAAAATATTCCTCCCCATTTCTTTCCTCCCGCGCGTGTCGTATGTGAGGAAAGAGAAGACAGATGTGGTCAGGGTCGCGCGGGGAAGGGGGGAGGGTAGGGCGCCGCAGGTTGCTTGGACGGGAGGGGATGTTGCCGGCAGCAACAACTAGCAGTAGTGACATAGGGGGCACGTCCGTGGAGGAAGGTCGACGACGGCAAGGGGGATGTCGCCAACAGCAGCGGTGTGGGGTACACGTGCGTGGTGGGAAGGTCGTCGGGGGTGGGGGGCACTTGTGGGAAGCGCGACGTTAGGGAAGGTCAAAAGGGGGGGGGGGAAGCTCGTCGGGGTCGCGCGGCTTGGGGGGTCGGGTGCTGGGGAGGCGTGGCGTTGTCGGGGGAGCGCAGTGAGTTGCGCGCGGCGTTGTGGGTGTGGGAGGTTGGTTGGCGCTGATCGTTGCAGCGGTAGCATCATCGGCGACAATGTCCCCCCCCCCCCCTCCCGACAGCAGCTACGTGGGGGGCATGTGCATGGTGGGAAGGTCGCGAGGGGTGGGGGGGCACTTGGGGGAAGCGCGGCGTGAGGGAAGTTTAAGGGGTGGGGTGGCGCAGCATGGGAGGGGAGAGCTCGCCGGGATCGCGCGGCTTGGGGGGTCGCGGGCTGGGTGGGTGGGACGTGACGTTGCCGTGGGAGTGCGGCGAGTTGCCCGCGATGTTGTTTGGGTGGGAGGTTGGTTGGCGCTGGTGGTTGCAGCGACAACATCGTCGACGGCAGTGTCCCCTCTCCCCTCCCCCCTTCCTTTGGCGCCGGGGGAGAGGGGGGGGGGGGGCTCCGGTTGGGATGGGGATGGAAAGAAGACAATTGAGATATTTTTGTACGAAAAATATGGTCAAAGGAGTTGACTTTAAATTGAAGACGATTTCCGTCAAAAGTGAAAATTTTCATACATTAATATAATTAAGTGGGATACATCTTGAATTATGGTAAATAAAGTTGAATGCGACTCTAATTTTCTCTTATTTTTTCTTCGAAAATTTCATACAGAGCATCGAAAATATAACAAATCTCACTCAAAACACAGAAGTTTGAAAATTTTCAAATAAATTATCATAACGTCTATTCGAAGGACGTTTCACAAGTTCCATTTTTTTGTTCGTTTGGGGCCGTCACTTTCATTTATATATATACATATATATATAACGCTCTTTCTAAGAATATTTTCTATTATTATTATTATTATTATTATTATTATTATTATTATTATTATTTTATCTCTGCGTTCTCTCTCTCTCTCTCTCTCTCTCTCTCTCTCTCTCTCTCTCCCCTGTGCTCTCTCTCTCTCTCTCTCTGTTCTTTCTCACGTGGAAAAACGAAAAATAAAAGAAAAATGAAACTTAAAATAACTATCCTTCTCAAAGGCTTTTTCTTTTTTCTATTTTTTTTTAGTTAACGGCGTTATAATGTAAAGAAAGTAAACCAAAAAATATTATTAAAAAATAAAATAAAAAATGTCCATCTGATGGACGTTTTTTTTTAGAATAATATTTTTTAAAATTTAATACTCTGTATAAAATTAATAATACTCTGGGGTGGGTGTAACTCAACTGTGGTAAAAAGTTGACTAGGGTTAGAGTGGGGATAGTCAAGACGGCTTAAATTACACTACTCATCAGTTTTATTTTATTAATTTTATAATCATTAACCCTATATATATAACCATTCCCACCCCTCCCACCCTCTCTCACTCCCTTCCTTCCGCCAAAACAAAATCTCAGAGAGAAAACAGAACCAATCCAACGGCCGACATTCAATGGACGAACACTTCCTCTGGCAAGAAGAACACCTATGGAAATGCCGAAAACACCCTTCCTCTTCCTCCCGCCAGAGGATCGTCACCGGCGTCTGCCCTTCCTGCGTCCGCGACCGCCTCCTCCTCCTCTGCCCCGACTGCGCCAATTTACGCCCCTGCCCCTGCTTCCCCACTCCATACTCGTCCTCCTCCTCCTCCTCGATCTCGTCCGTCGATCCGGCCAGATCCAGCGTCTCCGGTGCGATCGGAGCCGTCGGGAGGGTCTCGACGCTGATCGAGACGGAGCCTCCGTTCCGGCGGTCCAGATCCGTCGCCTTCCCGTTCCGGCGCCGGGGACCGTCCGATCGCGACCGGCGGACTGGGTTCTGGTTCTTCTCGACGAAGAAGAAGGAGGTGGAGGAGGAGGAGTTTGCGAACTATTCGAGGTCGAGGTCGGTGGCGAATTGTTCGGACGGCGGAAGTGGAGATGATGATGGGAAGGGGAAGGGATGGAGGTGGCACTTTCCGACTCCGATGCGGGCGTTCCGGCGCCGGAAGTCGGCGAGGGTCGTGCACGAGAGGTCGACGCTGTGCCGCGTTTAAATTTGGATTTCCTGAAGGTGATTATTGTAAAATACTATAGTTTCTTTTTTTCTTTTCGTTCTTTTCTTCTTCTTCTTCTTCTCCGTCTTCGTCTTCTCCTTTCTTTTGCACATATGTCAATCAATTCAATGCCATATATATATATATATATATATATATATATATATATATATATATATGCTATTTCAACAATTTTTTTTTATATACTAGTAAACTATAACATCAAATAATTTTTCTTTCTGGTATTATTGAAAAATTATTTAAATATATTTAAATTAAGATTTGGTATATACATATTTATATTTTAATTAAATTTTATTGAAAATTTAGTTATATTTTAAATATAATTTGTTATAGATATAATTATACTATTTGTTAAAGTTTGTGTTATATTTTAATTAAGATTGTTATGAATAAGTGTGAATAAAAGATAGGGTAGTAGGTTCTAAGGGAAAAAAAAAGCAGCTTAAAATTATCATATTTTTTTTTAACTTAAAAGGGAGAATTTACAAATGGTTTGGAAGCTCATTTTTTTTTGAACGGTTGCAAAGTCTCATTGTAGTCATAGAGATTTACACTTCTATTTCAATTCGTTTATTTAAATTTACAAAATATATTTCTTGGAAATTTAATTACGTTATTAGTCTGGAATAAGGTTGGTATAACTGTAGCTCAGTTCATGCAAAAAAAATAAAATAAAATAAAAAAAATAACTGTAGCTTAGGAAATTATGTCAAGAAGTTTGTTCTATCTGAAATTTGCGGTATCTTTAATCCTAACTTTAGTTTCACTCCATAAATCCAAAATTGCTATCTAAGTACCGTGTCTGTGTTACTACAATGTAAGATTTGTTTTGGAAAAAAAAAAAAAAAAACCTCGGACACACTAAAATTACAAGTGCTGTTCCATATACTGCACGTCTTATTTTGCCAAGCATACATTACATATGCATCATGGTTTATAATGGGCCCAGCTAGGTCTGAGTCGGTCCGAACCTGGTCAACAGACCGGTCTGACTCAGCCCACCTATATACTGGATTCGGATTGGATCCTGATTTCTGGTCCTAAGTCCGATCCGGTTCGGCCCGATCCAAAAATCGGTCCGAACAGGTTAAGTCTGTGAAGTCCGGTCCACTCGGCCCGGTCGGTGATCCTGTCTAGACCCGAGTGACCCGTTCCACTCAATTCAAATAATATACAAAAAAATTTTTTAAAATTAAACTAAATATGAGGGGAATCGAATCCACCATTCCTTAAAAGAATGTGACTTTACAGTTACTCAATATAACCATCCAATAAATTTATTTGTGTTATAAACATACATAAATGATGTATACATAGTATAATTTATTAGATAAATTTTTTTTTTAATGGTCGGCCCACGGGTCAGGCTCCACCC